>VDFB02058242.1:699365963-699951093 GCA_007258455.2 Sequoia sempervirens | reverse complement strand
ATTGTGATCCCTATTATAGTAAACTAATAGACTAAGATAGAGGAACTACTTACAATTATGTAATAAAAATAGTTGTAATAGTATTTGAATCTATTTAGCAACATTGAAGAAAGTACATGTGAAACAATATGAAAACCACAAGAAAACACAAGGCACCAAATTTACATTAGAAACTTTTATGAGAATAAAAACCCACCGTTAAAGGACCATCAAGTATTTATATTATTTAGAAACCAAAGATTCAATTTACAATAGTTCGCTTTATAGAGTCTCAATCTATTGGCTTACAACATCATAATCTTCAAAAATCATATTTGATTTACATTTACCTTCACCAAATTGTCTAAGTGCAAGAAAACCTTGGTACACCGATGCATGTTGAAAAACAAGGAAAACTACTACAAATGTTTTCCCTTCAAAATATACATGAATCCAATTTTTATTAATACAAAACTAGATTATCCATTAAGAGATTTATATTGAAGTAAATAGAAGAGACTATGATAAATAAATACATTTAATAAAAAATGTACATAGAGAAACCCATGTAGAAAAAAATCCCCCATCAAAGAGAGACCCAAGTATATATTGATCTTCAATATAAGAGTACATATGGAACACACTTTCTTCCTTTAGCATTATGAGGACCCATATATACCTATGAGGTCTCTTTAAAAAAATACCTCATACATGTGTAATTATTGATAGGAACATAAAAATATGGTTTTCTAATACCATGGGTCAAGAAAATAGCATAAAAAATCCTAGAAATATGAAAAAGTGATGCAAAAGCATCTAGGTTCGCAAGAAATCCTATATCAACCAAACATATTTCAAGTTTTTTTTTCAATTTCAATTAAATTTTGTTATGTTTTAGTGGTTTTTGATATTTTATTCAAGATAATTTTTAGATTCAAATTGGTCAAGTTAAGGACGTTTCCTTGTAGAAGAGCTTAATGGGTACTTGTACTTTCAATTTTATGAATAATGGATAAAAATGGCCAAGTTATGCAAATATGGATTTTTATTCTATAACTGAACTTGTGAAACTTTAATGTGGAACTAGATCTCTTCATAACTAGTTCTAAGTTATTTTCTCACAATTGATTTTAATTTTATTTTCCATGTTTAGCTATTTTGGGGGAATTTCATGTTTAATTAGATTTGCGAGCAAAATCAAGTGTACTAGAATTTTAAGTTTTGATAACCAATTCACATGAACAATTTCAATGGTGGCATCAACATGATGCAAGGAAATGATGAAATCATCATGACATAATCATGATGTTGGCACGAGGCGAAGGTCACTTGACAAATGATGATGTCAACATTGTATGATCTGCAAAAAATGTGATGGAACCATATGTGTGTTGGTTAAAGATTTTTTTCAATAAGAAAAGGAACTTATGCAAAAAAGGATAAAGATGATGTAATGACAAAGTATACAAGATAGAAACTATGTTTTTTTCAAGTGAACATAACTATCAAACAAGTTATAATCATCTTCTTCAAATAAATTTCAGACTTCCATAAAAGGACTCATATAAAATGATATCTTCATTGTAGAAATTTGTATTTAAATTGTTATTTGTAGACTCTCGATAGTGAATTAGATATATGTAGAGTTTCTTGCATCAAATGGTCACTTTCTGGACTTTAATTTACTATTGGGTAATCCATTTTGTAACTGGTTACCTATAATTTTCAAATATTGCAATGATTTAACTTCCTTTGAGCTTGAAGAATAAAATAAGTTTGTAATTTGGAGAGGTATTTTTGGAAGTTTGAAAATGTGATTTACAATTGAATCAGATTTTGATTGTACTCCTCTAGATGTTGTAAAGACTATTTGTTTTCCAAACTGAAATAAATTCTAAGAATTTTTTTGTTGTGTGAAATTTGTGTTGTTGGTTGCTAGATTTTGGTTGTCAAAGTAAAACCCCCATATCTAGACTACATCAAGTGGTATCAAAGAAATCTGATTGTGGTCATATCGATAAAAGAGTTCTAAGAAATTTTTTATGGAGAGGTGAAAATAGAGAATACCACAAATATAGATGAATCAAGTGGAGACATCATGGACAAAGGATAATTAAGACCTAGGGGACCATGATTTAGTGAAATTGCAGAGATGTTGAGAGGTATCACAACAAGATTGGATACAATGGAAGTAGCACAATAGAGAGGAGTATGTGTAGAATATGCTGGTGAGGATGAACATGAAGAACAAGAAATTGAAATAGAAGAAAAAATGGATGAATTCAAAGGAATATTTTGAATTCAATGTCTAAGATTAGTAGAAAACTAAGACTAAATCCACCCAGTTACAATGGTAGTCTAATTACAAAAGAGTTTAGAGATTGGATTCCTAAAATGGAAAAGTATTTTAAATTTGAAATAATAGAGGACCCAAAATAAGTGAAACTTTCCTACACAAAGATGAAGGGAAAGTTATCCCTATGGTGGGATCACTTGAAAATAGAGAGACATCAAAGACATGGAAAGAAAACTCATGAGATAGAATGGTAACAAAACTCAAAGACAATTCTTTTTCCAATAGAATATAAACTTAGTCTATTTAAAAAATTATAAAATTTTAAGATATAATAAATGAATTTCAAAGAATATATAGAATAATTTTGCATGTTGAGTATTTGAGTTGGGCATGTTGAAGATGATGAAGAGTAGGTTTTAAGGTACATTGATGGCATATTAATGTCAACCCAAGAAAAAATTATTCTAGTCGGAATAAGAATGGTTGATGAAGTGTAGCAATATGGTTTTGAATGGAGCAAGCAGGTTTAGGCACGAAGGTGGAGTTTTGAAATCTGCGGATGATGAAGATGGCGATTTTGACGTCGAGGCTGATTTTTTTAGTCTTTTGGTGGATCCTCTTCCCATTCGGTAGGTGGGCAAGATTGGCTGGGTTTTTTCCTTCACTAAGTTGTGGGTTGAGGTTCTTGTTTGTTGTTGGTGGTGTGCTTGGTTGAGGGGGTTGGTGGTTTTGCATTTTTTTCTCCCCCTCTTTTTTTCTTGAGGTAGTTTGGTGTTGCAACTCTTGGCATGGGTGGAGGCTGTTCTCCCCTCTTCATGTTCTAGCTATGTATACCCTTTTTTCCTGGTGTTCTATGTTTGTTGCTTTCCTTGCAATTGGTACGTGTGTGCTTTGGGTTCTCTGATGTGGATTAGTGGAAGGATGTGCTTATTTTTATTCCTATTCGATGCAATAGGAAGGCTTGTGTGATATTTGTGCTAGCTTGTTCTCCTACTTGGTTCCTCTTGGTCTTGCTTAGCCCCTTTCAACTATTTTTTTGGTGGCACTCTTTTGGGGGTTCTTGCTCTTGGAGAGTTTTAGCTTCTGATTTCCCTCTTGTGGAGTGGTGGTGTCTTCTTTTGGATGGTTCTATGGATTTGTTACCTATTTGTGGCTCTGACCAGCGTGTTAGGGTAGATGGTTGGTTTTATTGTTTGGCCTTCTCCATGTTTCCTTCATATTTGGGCTCCTCTTTCTCTTTTGGGGCTTGTTTGCTTATGCTCTCTTTAGGTTCGGGTCTCTGGTGGTATTTTGGCCTATGCTTCTTTTTGTAGTTTTGTGTTGCCTCCTCTTGTTCTTGTGAGGAGTTGTCCGGGTTTCTCCTCTTGTTGGTTTTGTTTACCCAACTAAATTTTCTGTTGTTTGGTGTTTTGGTGGCCTTTTGGCAATTGTTTTTGTTCCCCCTCAAGCATTGTTTTGGGGGTGTAGATGGTTCTATATGGCCTTTTGGTTGTGAAGCTCCTAGAGTTGATGAAGATTATTTTTATGTTGGGAGTTTGTTATTTAATGAAGGATGTTTTGTGGTTCTGGTGGAAGATGCTAGTGGTTTTAATGATCTTTGTTCTAGTTGGTCCTAGTTCACTGGTGGCTGGGTTATCTCTATTGGCCTAGCTTTATTTGTTGTTTGTTATGTGTCTTGATCCTTCCTATCAGTTCCTGATGCTTGTGATGCTAAAGGAGGATGTGGTCTCCCTTCCTACTGAAGTCGGTTGCCATTAGGTTTTTTAGCTTAAGTCTCCTATAGAGGGGGATATTGTTCCTTTTGAGGTGGAACCCTCTTCTATTGAGGTGAAGGTGGTAGTTTTCCTATTGAGATGGAGCTCTGGTGGGTAGGCGTGTAGCAGTTTTGGTGGGAAGGTGTTCCATTTCTTTCTCTCTATCAGAGGGGAGCCCTCACCTGTAGAGGTGGAAGTTGGGTTGGTTGTTCTAGTGTGATGGTGCTGCAAGGAGGCTAATATGTCCCTTTCTTCTTCTATGCTATTCAAAACCCCCATTGAGGTGGGGTGTTTGTTATGTCTAATTTTTTTTCTTCTGAGAATCAGGGTTAGGCTGGTGGTTACACCATTAAATTCTTTATTTTTTTGGGCTTAGATATGGCTGTTGAGCAGATGGTTTATTGTAACTTGGTTTCTTTGTTGCCTGACTGTTTTAGGTGGCTACTGTTATATAAACTGGGTTATTTGGGATAAAGGTCCCTTTGGTTCTTGTTGTTTGTAGCCTGAGTTGTATTTCTGATCTTTGATGGCTGTTGTTGTTTGGCTATCGATGATGTGTTGATTATGTTCTATTAGCAACTTGCCCTCTTTGGATTGGGTTGTGGATCCCATCAAAGCCACTTGTATTGGGTTCTAGGGTCCCATCAAAACATGTTTTTTACCTCTAATAAAAAACAATATGGTTTGAAGGTTGGAGAGAAATTGGCAAGAAAGAAAAAAAATAACTCAAGAGTTAGGGGAAGAAACTCTCATGGTAGAGGATAGTTTACTAGTGAAAGAGGATATCCAAAAAACAAGGGGATGCTAGTACCTCTTCGAAAAGTAATTACACTAAAGATACCAAAGAAAGAGAAGATGATTCGAGAGGTAGAGAAGATTACTCCAAAGATATATGATATTTTGGAAGAGGAAGAGGAAGATGATTTGGTCACACATCCTACCAATGTGGATAGACTATTCATAGGGAATTTGAATATCCTCAATTACAAAAAGTAGTGGAAAAGGTAAAGAAACTAGGATTCATGTGATACATGAAGAATATGAAAGTGAAACTTCACCAAAGCATGGAGAAGAACCTAAGGAAGGAGAGTCCTTGATTCTAAGAAAAATATTGTTAAATATTGAAAAGGAAAAACAAGAATATGTTCAAAGGAGAAATTTGTTTAGAAAAAAATGCAAGTTGGGTGGAAAATGTTGTAAGGTAATTGTTATTTTGTTGCAAGAATTTTAGATGGCAACCACATCAAGGAGAATCAAGGTAGAGATTTTTTTTGGAAATAATTTTGAGATGTGGAAGCTAAAGATGGAAGATTTGTTAATATATTGAGATCTACAGGATGCTATTGATGATAATATTGTGAGACATGCATATCCTACTTTAGCTTCTCAATATGATTTTATAGACCAAAAATCTAAGGGTCTAATCAAACTATTCCTAGAATACTCTATTCTAATCAATTTCCATGAAGAAACCTTTGAAAGGTACACAATATATTGAAAGAGGGTGAATCAGTAGATCAAATCTATTTAAAAATATTTAATTCAACATGTCTATCTAAACTTGAAATATGAATAAAAATAGCTACAATCAATCAAGAATCACAAAAGTACACATTCACACAATGAACACTAGATATATGTGGAAACCTAAAATGGGAAAAACTATGATGAGAAGATATTCTTGGAGCTACTATATGAATCTAGCCTCACAAAAATAATAAATAAGTTACAATCATGAAGTAGGCACCAACCTATCAAAGACACCAATCCCTTAATGTAGATGTAGGAACCAACCTACTAGAGAATCCAATTCCCAACACAAAGATATGATCACCAACTCAATGAGTAGAACACCATTCCTACTGGATTACAAAGATAAAGCTTGTAGATCTTCAATACTAATTACATAGCTAACACTTGACTTGACCTTCCTTCAGAAACTCTTCTACACACTTTATTTCTAATTATGTTGAACAATGATTAAGAGATGGAAATCCCATTACAATACCTAAATTACACTTTCTTGCACAAGTTTACACTTCCACACAAATTTACACCCACATACACATCTAATGAGATCTAAACTATAATAATCATATACAACACACTACATTAACATTACTTCATGTTGGTCAGGGATCCAAAAATAACTAAGTCTATATAGGATGGATCTAAATTCATATTTACATGAAACATGTAGCAGGTAGGTCCTAAATCAAATTTATTTTTGGACCATAAAAACATGATGCCATGTGTATTCCTCTAATGTCAGATTTGAAATTTTGTTTCCAATCTACAAACTTTTCGAACCACTATCGAATATTTATATAATTGAGTTTATGTGAGTTGTCAAGGCCTATGGTTTTGGATGTAATAATGAATAAACTATCTTAAAGCTCCATTCAATCTTCAAAATACCTAAAATCTGCACATTCACAAAGAGAGGAAATGTTGTTCCATTTAGGGGCTTGCCTTAGTCAAACCTCGTGTTAGTGTTTCTACTTCCACAATGGAAATACTAATGATAAATGGATAGATGAAATGAAGGAATGATGAAATCACAAAGTGTTGCAACTCACCACCCTTCATTGGCTTCCTTGAAGGATTGAAGTCATGCACATCACCTCAAGGTCTTGATCTTGCTTGCTTGATTTACTTGAATGACTTGAATTGCTTGGAGACCTACAAGGGTTATGGTCGCATCCACAAAAGGATATAAAAGTCACAAAAAATCCTAACTTGGGAATTGGACATTCTAGCAAGTGACTAACATCTTCTTGTGGCCGTTCATTTACATTGTCAAACCAGGGAATGTATACTTGAAATGGAGCAACATTGTATGTGCACTAAGAACCAGTTTCAGTCACAGTTTACCAGAAATAAATGCGTGGAAGGAATTATACTTATGCTACAAGAATGTAATGCAGAGTCTTCTTAACTTAAGCATAACTTAATCAAATTAGAAATCATGACAACTATTACTAAGAAACAAACTATGAACTGGCCTTATGCTGCAGGAACAAACATAGGGATGGATTCCTGATGCTACAGGAACAATATAAGACTGAGTTTGCAATGAAACTTTCAAGAATGAAATCTAACTTATAATCAACAGGAGATAAACAACTAACCAACTACAGATAATTACTAAGTGGGCCCCCTTAGCAAGCATCAACTAGTTTATGCAAGAATTGAACTCAAAACTTCATCAACTTTTATTCATAAACTTAGAACCATATACATTGATTGTTTTGCTTCTCTAAAAACTAACACAAAACACTGTCTCTTATTATAGTACTAACTCTTACACACTCTATTGCTCACTCGCGTAGGAGGAACACTTATTTATATCAAAAAAGAAACCAATTACCTAACTCTAACAGAGAAAGACGTGGACATAAATGTATCCTAAAACTGAGGAACATACTTCTCATAAATGAAAGCATATCCATTCAACACGACTCAAAGAGAATTTAGCATTCCACTCTTCCTAGATTAAAGATCATTTAGATTTCCTCCCAATGACCTGGTCAGAGAGCTTTGCTAGAACAACTTCCTCGATGCCGTGCTGGAAATGGACTTTACTGCAGGACCGAAATCTGCTGCGCTTTGACTCGTTCATGCTCCCTTCAAAAAGCTGCGATGCACATGGTGACAGAAGTGAAAGAAAGCATGCATGGAAAATAAAACGATACACATTCATTAATCACATATTAAATCCATTTCATTATCCAAAAACCACATGCACTATATCAGTCATTCGGGAGGTCAAACAGGGTAATTAATAAAGACACATAGAGATGTTAAGCTGCAGGAATATAGGAATGTATTGCTATAGGATATTACCCAATTTTAAATAAAAAGTATTTAATCAAAGAGTTAAAACAACCATTAGAAATAAGAGTAAGGGTATTCAAAATACATCATGATACTCAAATTATGAACATATTTCAAGCTCATCATTTGCCCCCTACTTATCCTAATGATGGTCCTCTAGCATTAAGCTTCCGAGTTGTTTCTCTGAAATCAGTAGGAGTAGTATGGCCCTACAATGAAGTTCCAAATTTGTAGTAAAAACCTCTAAAATTTTTCCATCTCTCATACTTGCGGGTTTGTGTATCCTCATTAACATCTATAGCCTGATAAGGGTAAAGTGGCCACATCAAAACTGGAGGTCGAAATGTTAATGGTAACCATAACTCAAAATTTTTATGGAGACCAAGCTGCATGTACTTCTCTTTCCTTCTAAGGGCTGCTTTAAAGTTCAGAGGGCTATGAGGCTCAGATTTCCTCAGACCAACAGTCAACTTCTCCCATCTTGTCTCAATTCTGGAAGATGAAAGCTTCCAAAATATATATGGTTGGCCTTTGAACTCATCATACACCTGCTTCTTGATATTAAATATTTTCATTCTTTCTATTTGATCATTGAATCCATATGCAACAGTAAGCCAAGTTCTCATAACTGTGTGGGGATCTGAGCTTTCAGGTCGTAGTGGAATAGGCTCATTCCTTTTAGCCTCTTCATAAACCTCTAATTGTCTTCCATAATTAGTTTCATTGGCTGCCCAAGACATGAGTGACCTCAGATGAATGTCGCCAATGTAGAGAAGTGGATTCCACTCTGTTTTAGAAGGAATTATCAAACCATGCAAATAAAACTCACATAAGGAATTTTTCAGCCAACTAGGGGCTACTTGATATGCATCATAAAATTCCTTGGTTGTATGAATAACAAGGTCCAAATTTCTTGAAATTCTAATCAATTGAAACCAAAGAAATTTCTCTTTAAGGCACATAGCATATACCCTAGGCGGTGGTCTACATTCCATAATTTTACCAGTTACCTTCATCATTTCATCCATTTTCTCTTTCATTTCTTGAATTTCCTATTTTTGTCTTTCAATTTCTCTTTTCAATTACTTCTTTTCTTCCTCCCAAAGACTTTGTTGAATTTCAGTTTTACCTAAGTGGTGGAAACTCAAAGTTTGAAATGTAACAGGTCTCCATGTAGTCCTAAGATATTCCAAATATTCAATCAACAATGTCCTTTTGTAGACAACCAATGCCTGACAAGTTGCAGGGGGTAATGGGGTGTCATTGGACATTTCTAATTGTTCAGGTTATTCTTCCTCTTGCTGCAGGATGGACTCCTGTTGCTGCTTAGGAGGAGATTGTGTTTCTTCTGAAACTTGCCTAGCTGCTTTAGCCAAGTCATCAAGACTTGGCATCCCCCTTTCATTATCTCTACCATGTTGTGCTTCCTCAGGAATAACAGAGGGACCTTGTGGAACATTCTCAGATACATTTTGAGAAACATCATGACTGAATTCTTTAGATTCGTCAAGAATTATTATAATTTTAGGTCGAATGGAGGTTGAGGTAACTTTACGTTGTTTCCTTGACAAAAATCTCTTTGGAAATGTTTCAAAAGTAACAGCTATAGGAGACACTTTCGTGGCTTTCCTCTTTCTAACCTACCTAGAGGATTCAAACTCAGTAGGAGAAGATGATAGTGAAACTGCAGTGGCAATAGGCGTTGCTGCAAGAGAAACTACTACAGGAGAAGATGTTGTAGGAAAGAGTGGAGTAGAAAATTTTCACTTTTGAGCATGAGGGTCAGATTCTGGGGTTTTTTCTGCCCTAGATGACTCTCCTACCTTCATTTTCCCTTTTTCTTTTCTAACAACAGACCTGGTTTGTACTTGGGTAGAGGGCTTTGGTGTGGAGATTGCAGGACTAAGTGTTTCAGAAGCAGATGATTCTTGCTATGCTTCCCTACTTGTAGATTCTACTCTCTTTTTCTTTTTCTTGTGCTACGCAGGGAGTACTCTAGGAGGCTCTGGAAGTTGTAGACCCTTTTGGGAAACAAATTCTTGCTAAGAAAGGGGTGATACATCCCTCAGGGAACGCACGATCAAGAGTTTAATGAGGGTACAGTGGGTGACAGAGTTGTCCCTACCCCTCTATTGTGAATTCTGCCCTAACAGAGACAACATCTAAAGAAAATTTTTCTCCTACTGCTGGAAGCCCAGTTACTTCTGCAATCTGCTCTTCTGTAATGGCTACTGTCAAACCCCACATTGTAGCTTCTCCCTCTGAAAGAGTTCTCAAAAACTCACCTATAGCTTCCTCATTAAAGGAATCTAACCTCAGAAAATAATTCAGCCAACCACAATTGCTGAATGCCTGAACCGTTTGAGGATTTTGTGTCAGGAGCTCATGAGCTATAGGCTCATGTCTTACTAACTGGCCACCCATATTCACAAATTATCCCAGCTGAGATTCCTAAAACTCAATCTTCTTCTAAAAATTTGAAAAACTTTTTCTACCCTACTTCTTTCTGTCCTACCGTCACTTTTCTCTACTTTTCCAAGAATGACTCAAAAGATAATTGCATGAAATGATTGTTACAAACTACTCAAATCAAGTAGTTAATTGTTGTTTAAGATGGAAACACACAGTCATATTTGGAAAGTATAAGAAAATAAAAATATCCTAACAGTTGTGACAGTGGCATAAGAAAAAGTTTGAAATGGATTATCCCAGCCCCTACTAAAAATTTGACATGCGTCCACACATGTGCAAAAGGATAGGCGAAAATCAGGCAATAATGACTGATATGTACATAGCAATTAATGAATAAATGAAATAAATAAATGATGTGACAATAAAAGATATTGTGTACCTTGTAATAAGTGCTTGTACATGTTGGGAAAGATCACAACTTCAACATGAAATGACGGCTGGAAGTGAAATCATAAATGAGGGTGGTACGGTAGAATGGATGACATGGATGGGTGACATGGAAGAAGAGGGAATGAATGGTGGTGATGGATGAAAAGCGGAAAAAGTGGCTTCCTTAAAAAAGAAACTTTTATTATGGGCATGCAACGTAGAATTTTAAAGAGATGCTGCAAGAGAAAGGCCAAAGCCTTTTGTTGTAGGAGGATCAGTGGTCGTATCCGAAACAAACTACTTCATAAATTTCTCTTTGGATGTTGGCTTATAATACAACCTAAGATGGTGTCCATTAACCAATAGCTTGAATCAGACATGATCTATTGTAGCTAACTAAACTGAACCATTATCAAACACATTTTCTATTTCATAAGGACCAAGCCATCTTGTGGTGAGTTTACCTTGATTTTCCTTATACCTGGAGTCATAGAGCAGCACCCAATCACCAACAGAGAATTGCTTAGTTCTGATATGGTGGTCATGCAATTTTTTTCTTTGCTATTGGATAGCTTCAGTATGTTGCAGGACAACTTTCCTTATCTCATCCAATTCATTCAACTGCAGGAGGTGTTCCTTTTGGGCTTCTGAAATATCAATGTTAAGCTGGAGAGTAGTCCTTAAGGTCTTATGCTCAAACTCTATTGGTAACATGGTAGCTTTTCCATAGAGTAACTCAAAAGGAGTAAACCCTGTAGTTGTTTTCCATGTTCTCCTGTAGGCCCAGACTGCT
Organism: Sequoia sempervirens; assembly: GCA_007258455.2. Taxonomy (NCBI): domain Eukaryota; kingdom Viridiplantae; phylum Streptophyta; class Pinopsida; order Cupressales; family Cupressaceae; genus Sequoia; species Sequoia sempervirens. Next base: position 699,939,593 of record VDFB02058242.1, on the reverse strand, counting down.
TTAGGAAGGCGACTGCTCCAATCCTTCTTGTGTAATTGTACAGTCTTAGTAAGCATTGCCTCAATTTCTCTGTTGGTAACCTCTACCTGACCATTGGCTTGAGGATGATAGGGGCTAGAATTTTTGTGCCTAATCTTGTAATCATTCATCAATGCAGTGATTAAGTTTGATGTAAACTGAGCTCCCTAATCAGTAACAAGTTCCCTTGGAACTCCAAACCAAGTAAAAATCTGTTCATACAGGAACTCAACAACTTTATTGTCATGGGCATGTGTCATTGCTTTCACTTCCACCCACTTGGTTACATAATCAGTGCAAATCAAAATATATGATTTCCCATTGGACGGAGGATCAATAGGCCCAACAAAATCATGTGTTGACATCTGTCACATTTTCTGGTGTAGGCTACTACATCTTTGTGTAGTGTGGGCCAATAGTATCCAGTAGCAAGCACTTTCATAGATGTTCTCTTACCTGCAAAGTGCCCACCACATGGATCATCATGATAGGCATGCAAAATATTATAGGTTTTATCTTTCCTAACACACCTTCTCATGACTTGGTTAGGTCCTATCTAGAATAAACAGTCTGCAATCCATGAAAAGTTAAAACTTTTCTCTACCAACAATTGTCTTTCCTTTGGTGAGAAGTGGGCTGGGATCTTGTTGGCTACTAAGTAATTTGCAATATCTGCATACCATGGGGTTTAAGCAACAATTAAAAATAAATTTTCATCAGGAAATCTATTATCAAGTACCTTAGGGGTGGCAGGTGCAGTTGTTTGAAGTCTTGACAAGAAATCAGCCATCACATTAGCCCGACCTAGCTTATCAATAATTGTGATATCAAATTCCTGCAACAATAGGAGCCATCTTGCTAATCTGCCAGATATGGCAGGCTTATTCATGAGGTATCTTATTGCTAAATGATCTGTATGGAAAAATATTTAGTAACCAGTGACATAATGACAAAACTTGTTCAGGGCATACACAACTGCTAGCAATTCTTTCTCTATGACAGTATAGTTTAATTCAGGGCCTTGAAGGTTTTTGGTAATGAAATATATGGCATGCTCTATGGAATTCTCTTTCTGTCCTAAAACTGCCCCTATGGCATAATCAGAAGCATCTGTGTGTATATGAAAGGGAAAACTCCACTTCGGTTCTTGAAGAACAGGTGCCTGAGTAAGTAAGTTCTTAAGCTGCAGGAAAGATTTGTCATAGGCCTCAGTCTAGTTAAATTCAAAATCCTTAGTCAATAAGACATATAATGGACTAGCTATTTTACTGAAATCTTTGATAAATTTTCTATAACATCTAGCATGTCTTAGGAAGCTTCTAACATCTTTTTGTTTCATAGGTGTTTGCAAAGTTAGAACAACTTCAATTTTTGCAGGATCAACTTGAATTCCTGCTTGAGAGATATGATGGCCTAAAACAATTCCCTCTTGCATCATCATAAAGCATTTCTCACTATTCAAAGACAAATTTTGCTCCTTACATCTTTTCAACACTTTCTCCAAATTTGCTAATGCTTCTTCATAAGTAGCTCCATAAGTGGTGAAGTCATCCATGTAGATCTCCATAGAATCATGAGAAATGTCAGCAAAAATATTGATCACTGCCCTTTGAAATGTTGTAGGTGCATTACACAGGCCAAAAGGTAAGAAAGAGTAGGAAAAAGTGCCCCATGGACTGGTAAAAGTTGTTTTGTCTTGATCTTCAGGGGCAATTCTAATTTGATTATACCCACTATATCCATCCAAAAAGGAGAAATACTTTTTACTAGACAATGAGTCTAGTACTTGGTCAACAAATGGTAGTGGAAAGTGATCATTTTTAGTTGCTATGTTCAGCTCCCTGTAGTCTACACAAACTCTCTATTTTCCTCATTTTTTAGGAACAATCACCAATGAAGATACCCATTGACTGTCTGAAATGTGGTAGATAAAACCAGCATCAAGAAATTTTTGGAGCTCTTTTTTAACTATTTCCCTGAGTGCTCAGTTTATCCTTCCTTGAGGCTGCCTAACAGGTGAACAATCTTCCTTCATGTAGATCCTATGAGTATAGAGTTGATGATATATTCCATTCATATCCCCATAGTCCCATGCAAAAGCTTTGTGTTGTTCTTGCAACATTGTGACTAGGGCAACTTGTTGAAATTGAGGCAGCTTATTATTGATGTTCAAACATCAACCTGGAGACACTTCTACTTGCTTGGTAAGATCATTTATGGAGGCTGCTGATAAAGGTGGTGTATTTATTTCATATGGAAGAAAATTGTGATAAATTGTAGGAGATTCAGGTGGCAAGCTCTCAGAATTCAGTTGCTGCAAGAAACACTGCCGAGGACAACTATCTGAAACAGATGGGCTACTCAGATCAGAGTTGGACTACAAAATGTGTAAAAGTAGATCATCCTCAGTCTGAAGCTATGAAAACAAATTAGTTTGCAGCATCATTAGCTGAGCCAATGAATTGACTTCTTCAGTTTCCTCTCTTAAATCTGGCCAAATTGGTTGAGACAAGTCTGGCTGAGGCTGGGCAGGTGGGTATAAAGCCAATTTCTTTCTGGACTAACCATCAAAAATTTTCATGTCTTCTGATTGACATCCTATATGAGAATCAGTTATGGCTAACCATGGTCTACCTAGGATGATAGGATATCCTCCCAAAGTTACCTTAGTGGACAATATGGTGAAATATGTTGGGTATTCCCAAGACTCAAGGATGACAATGACATCTTCTACCACTCCATCAGGTGTTACCGTGAAACTATCAACAAGCTGCAAGATGGTAAGTGTAGAACGAATGGTTAAGATATTCAAATACTCCATAGTATGCTTGGTCATTACATTGATGGTTTCACCAAGGTCAATCAAAACATTATTTACTATCTGGCCATTAATATTTATTTGTACCACAGGACTCCCAGGGTCAGTATATTTTGGAATGACTACCTTCCCTAACATAATATCTGCCAACTGTCCTAAAACATGGATAGTTTGGGGATCCTTTTTCTTTCTTCCTGGTTTCTTTAAACAGGCCTTTTTATTGGCTTTTACATAAATTGGTACATCTTTAATGGCTTGAAAAAGGGGAATTTGAATGTGTACATTATTTAGCTGATCCAAAATATCAAAGGTAGGCTCTTCCATAGACTTGGATGTAGTAATTTGGAATCTCTGAGGAAAAGACAGTTTGCCCTGATGCTGTAGGACAAGCTCCTTAGAGATAGTATCTGGTACAGGTATATGTTCTGCAGGATCAGTAGGTTGTTCAGAGGTATAATCTGGAATCTTTGTAATTACAGGTGGCTATGGAGCAGGGAGAGTAGTTCCATACCTGAGATGGATATCATGAATATTTAGGGCATAAGCTGGATACTGATTGGCTTCTGCAAGATACATAGACTGTTGTTGCTGCTGCTTATTATTATTAGGATTTGGAAATGGTTTAACATGCATAGGCATTTGTTTTAGAGGGCCAATATTTGTTGCAAGTGCTGCAGGAGGTGGCATGAGGGCCGGAGGTTGTGGCTGCTGAAGCTGCAGGGATCCAGGGGATTGGTTCTGCCATTGTTGTGGACCTCTTCATTGAGGATTCTATTGCTAGTTACTTGGGGGGTGGAGTCCATTATTCTTATGGCTGCTGCCAACCTCCTTGAGGAGATTTCCATTGAGGAATCTAATAGTTAGACCAGTGTGGTTGAGAAGTATTCCAAGGTGGTGATGGTCCATATGTAGGTTGTCATTGGTTATTGTAATTAGAATAAGGATTACTAAAAGTCAAAGGGTCTTGAGGCATACCTTGTCTTTGAGCTCATGGTCGCCTTTGTGTAATGAAGAATACTTGGTCATCATCACCCTCTACTATCTTAAAATAAGTAGGTAACTGCTTAGCCTCTAGGTTAGCCACCATCTTACATCTGCAGTCACATTTCTTCTGTCTGCAATGTGGACAGAACTCCGCCAAGATTGCTTAAGCTTCCTCATGTTTCTTCCAAGCTTGCATAGTATCCAACTATGTAGCTATGTCTTTTATGATATCTTGATTGAAATCAAATAGCAAATTTGTGATCTCCATCCATGAAACTCCATTAGTAGAAGACTTTCCCACTGTGGCTTGATGACCTCTCCCCTTCTTAACAAGTGCTCGAGAGTAGTTGCGACATATTTATTGATATCATCCTAAGGAATTTGGGTTATATCTCCTCCTCCCATCAGGTCCAGGGCATCTATATAGGTGTCACTGATTCCCCTTAGGAAAACTAGTTTATGAGATTCTTCATTGAGAGCATGGTCTAAATTCTTTTTCAGGGAAAACAAGAATCTTGAGATATAGTCTTCTAGGCTTTCATCCTCCTTTTGTTCAATTCTGAATATATCATCACCCTTACTACCACTCTTACAATAGTCATTGTATTTCTCAAGAAATTTTGTTTGCATGGCTGCCCAACTATCAACAACACCTCTTCCCAAACTCATAAACCATATAAGAGCTCCCTCCTTCAAAGTAGCAGGAAACAACTTCAGCCTATGAGCATCTGAAGTATAATTATAGTTGCGATAGAGGATGTCAAACTCAAACAAGAAAGTTTCTGGGTCCTTTGTAACTAGTCCATGGAACTTGGGAAGTAATGAAGAAGGAATATTTTTAAGGTTATCATTATCTTGCTGAGCAATGATGGGGAATTCAAAAGCAGGAGGTCGATTAGGTGGATTACGTGCCATAGTTACTTGATGGAGTATCAAAGTAAATCAATTTTCTTCAAGTTCTTCATTAGCTAGATCAAATGGCAATTCAACAAGCAGGTTTTCAACAAACGAATTGATATCCTGGTCTCCTCCTTCCTCAAATAGATTATAAGCTAGTTCAAAATTGTTATTAATGAATAGAAGGTTAGGGAAGAATCTTTCCAGAGCGTCTCTTCTTCTATGCATGCAATAGAATGAATGGTAAATTGAAGGAATTTTGAAAATGCTTGAATAATAGACTAAACTACTGCTAACAATGACTATGATAGGTTCTTAGCTTGACACCATCCCCGGCAACGGCGCCAAAAATGGTCGCGTCCACTAAAGGATATAAAAGTCATGACAAATCCTAACTTGGGAATTGAACATTCCAGCAGGTGACTAACATCTTCTTGTGGTCGTTCATTTACATTGTCAAACTAGGGAACGCATACTTGAAATGGAGCAACACTGTATGTGCAATAAGAACCAGCTTCAGTCACAATTTACCAGAAATAAATGCATGGAAGGAATTCTACTTATGCTATAGGAATGTAATGCAAAGTCTTCTTAACTTAAGCATAACTTAATCAAAGTAGAAATCATGAAAACTATTACTAAGAAACAAACTATGAACTAGCCTTATGTTGCAGGAACAAACATAGGGATGGATTCCCGATGCTACAGGAACAATATAAGACTGAGTTTGCGCTGAAACTTTCAAGAATGAAATCTAACTTATAATCAATAGGAGATAAACAACTAACCAACTACAGATACTTACTAAGTGGGCCCCCTTAGCAAGCATCAACTAGTTTATGCAAAAATTGAACTCAAAACTTCATCAACTTTTATTCATAAACTTAGAACCATATACATTGATTGTTCTGCTTCTCTGAAAACTAACACAAAACACTGTCTCTTATTATAGTACTAACTCTTACACACTCTGTTACTCACTCACACAGGAGGAACACTTATTTATATTAGAAAAGCAACTAACTACCTAACTCTAACAGAGAAAGACGTGGACATAAATGTATCCTGAAACCAAGGAACATACTTCTCATAAATGAAAGCATATTCATTCAACATGACTTAGAGAGAATTTAGCATTCCACTCTTCCTAGATTAAAGATCATTTAGATTTCCTCCCAACGACCTGGTTAGAGAGTCTTTGCTAGAACAACTTCCTCGATGCCGTGCTAGAAATGGACTTTACTGCAAGACCGAAATATGTCGCACTTTGACTCGTTCATGCTCCCTTCAACAACCTGTGATGCACATGGTGAAAAAAACGAAAGAAAGCATGTGTGGAAAATAACACGATACACATTCATTAATCACATATTAAATCCATTTCATTATCCAAAAACCACATGAACTATATCAGTCATTCAGGAGGTCAAATAGGGTAATTAATACAGACACATAGAGATGTTAAGCTGTTGGAATATAGGAATGTATTGCTACAGGATACTACCCAATTTTAGATAAAAAATTTTTAATCAAAGAGTTAAAACAACCATTAGCAATAAGAGTAAGGGTATTCAAAATACATCATCATACTCAAATTATGAGCATATTTCGAGCTCATCAGGTTAGCCTTTACAAACAACATGAAAATATAAACATTAACACACATACATTTTGACATGATGTTGGAGCTTGAATTACTACAATAAATCTTCTAATGGTTGCTCTTGACTTGCTAGATAATACTCTTGATAATAACTCTTTCTCTTGATGTTCACCTCTTGCTTGATAATTTCACTTAATGTTTAAATGATGCAATTACTAGGTATTTATACACTATTATTCTAATTTCCCAAAAATTAAATCCCAACAACCAAATTTAGATATTTGAATTTCAAATAATAAAATGTCGACACCGACATATTTGAATTTGGAGCCAAATAGGGAGGAATAAGGGCCCTAAGTGTAGTGTCCTAGCCCTATTTTTTGAAAATTAAAGTGTCATAGACAAAGTATGAAATGAGAGCATTTGTTTTATGCTTGAAAATTATTAGAAAATATTTAAAATAAGCTATAGAATGCATAATTTTGGAAATTAGGTGCGTAATGAGGTCTAATAACTTAAAGGAGAGTATAACATAGTGTGAAATTGTTAAGGGTGACAATTTATGACACTATAGGTGGATTGTTAGGAGTTTCATTTCTATCCATTTCTTCGTTCTTGGTGTCCTCCTTCCACTTAGCAATATCATCTAAAATTATCTTAACTACCTTGTATAATAATCATGAGTAGCATACCAAGATTCAAATTCTATAGCTAGTTCTCTCTCTAGTTCAAAATCATCCTCATGCAATGTGTTTAGTAGATCGTCCTACGATGATCCTTCATTATAAATCCTTTCTTTATTCCATTATTTTACTTCAATTTTAATATTTCTAACCTTCCAATGGTTGTATTTGTTGATATTATAGATAATTGACTAGGTGTTCAAGTTCCCCCTTGCTATGATTTTCATGGAATACTATGTATATATAGAAAATGAAAGTAATTTTTTGTCATACTTATTTTCCTCCCTTTCTTTTCTATTGTTAGTTCCATTACTACTATGCTTAATAAGTTTGATGTCTTTGATGTCTTGCTTTCTTCCTAGATTATCCTTGATTTCCTTACTTTGTTCTTCATCATTTGTAAATATTTTATAATTTTTTATTTTATTATCCCTAACCCTTACCCCAAAAAATTGTATTAAATTTTCTTTTCCTTTCAAAATTAGTTGTTTCGTTCACCTCTTAGCTCTTTTTATTACTTTCTCATCCTTCAAGCTCTACACATATATAGTAACAATTAAACCCCAATTAATTATATGAATTTAATTTATTATACCATTGCTATCACGTGTAATATCTCCTCACATAATATAATACTCATGTTTCTACTAGTACTCCACTTCTACATTGGTATTAGTATACTTGCATTCCCATGAGGACTCCATTTTCTTGTTGATATTCATGCCTAGTATTCCAATGTTTATACATTTTATTCTTCAGATTGATTTTATTATCTCCATACAAATCCTATTTTGTTTTAGTAATCCTACTTATTTATGTTTCAAATTTATTTTATCATTGCATAATTATTTCTTCACATCTATTTACTCCAACTATTGCACATGATTCTGCTATTAATTAGGTTCCATTCTATTTACTCTCTCTCACAATCCTAATCTTGTTATGACTATCCTTCAATATCTCTTTTCTATATCAATGTCTTATTATTTAGTTTATAATCCCATTTTTTTCTTGTTATATTTTGGAACTGAGCCCCCTTCTTTCTCTACCATTATGTATAATTCATCCACCAACCAACAAAGAAGAGACACATTGATCTATCACTAAGGTCCAAGAGGACGTAAGAGTTTACTTTAGGTGTAACCTCTCCTCAAAATTTCCATCAATCATTTTTTAGAGACATAAGAATAGGATGGCATCTAACAAAGGGGTTAATACTAATTAGGAAATTTGTAGATAGCCAAATTAATATATTGTTAAAGGATTCACTCTTTTATACCCATAAATAACATAGACAACTTAAACTATATTAAATGCATCATTACATTTCTATCAATTTTTTCTTATTATAAATATATTTTACATAGTTTCTAGTTGCATAGATTTTGTTGAATGTTATATCTCCTTTCACCAAGAATTTCCTTACCTGTATAGCATACTCTATCTCTCTCAACCCATATACTCTCTCTACTTATAGTTCTCTTACCTTTTGATTATGTAGTGAAGATTATTTTCTAAACAAAATATGATTACCCTTAGAATACTTGGTTAGAAATCTCTCTCTTTCTTTGTCCAACTAAGCTACTAGGTCATCTAGGTTAAAAAAATCCCCTACTAACTTTTATTTATGAAATTAACTATAATTGTAAATAGTTATGAGAAACTACTAATAAGAACTATTAATATGGGTATATCGATAGTAATATCTAACCTATAGAGTCAAAAATTGCATAGTTACCACTTTCCCTTTTTATTTGTATACTTTAGCGCATTATTTTGATAAGAATAATTCTAACCATTTTGATCCCCTTAGATCTTAAATAATTCTCACCTCACAACAATTTCCATACTCTAGCACAAATCCCACAACTATTTTTAGGTTTTCATTAATCAAGGTTAAAGTGTCATTCTCTCATGTCCCTTTCTCTTATCCATTGCATAAGACCATATGTGCTCATATCCCCAGAATTCAAACTTCATTTATCTTGTCAAGAACTCTTTCATACCTTAATTCAACTTCAATGGTTCATAAGTGTTAGGGATAATTTATGAATGGCCGCACAAATGAATGGATCCACAAGCATAAATGCACATGCTTCAGATGGATCTAAGGTATCACAAGAGAGCATCCAACACTGAGGTTCAAGTTTCTTATTGCTACAATGTCCTACACTAACACCTAGGTATTTTCTCCACACATATCATCCAACAAATGAATCATCTCAAGGATTTGACAAAAGAAGATCTTTAAGTGTGCCTCAAACACCATTTTCCCTCTTTTAAACATTATAAATATAAAAAAAAGTGCTTGAGAATCAATTAGTTGCAACAAGGTTTGCAAAAAAACTCATAAGGGACGCTACCACACTCATTAATGACATCATTACTCCCATACAAGGCACCAAAATGCTAAGACGACGCACATGCACTTGTGTAGATATGAGCATACCTATACAAACAAAAATGGACAAAATCAAACATATGATTGTTCACATTGAAAATGCTAAAAGAACATAGCATCCACTTTCAATGGTTTTATCTTCCATTTTATCTTCTTTGGTTGCCAAAACACTCATATTAAATTACGAAAACATGTACACTTCATTCTCTTTACTTTTACATAATCTATTTTAATAGAACCTCAACTTTAATCTCTTATTATTTTAAAATTAAAAATATACTATTATCTATTTTTATCACATTATTATTGTTTAAGTTCTAAAAGAGTTGGGGAATTACACCTATGTAATAGTAATTAGAGCTCCCCTTTTAGCTAGACAACTTTATACATGATAAGAGTGGTCAACTAAACCAACAAAAACATGAAAAGGACAAACTAAAGTCACCAAAGGAAAGATGGTTGCCTACAAACATCTAATCATGAATGCTAACAAAACTATAAAAAGAATTGGAGTGTAGCAAATCCCAATATTTGTACCAAATTGTGCTATGTGAAACCCCACTAAATTAGCTTTAGTCACTATTTTGATTTCGATGTAGTTATTTGTACTTCTACTTTAGGGGACTTACTTTTCATGAGTGGATAAGTCTTGACAAGAGTGTCATGGATTTTATCAAATAAATAATTTTTTAATTAAAAAATATTAAAATTATATTAAAAAGTAAACAGTCATAAATATTATGAAAAATTAAAATTAAAATGTTATTTGGGTAATGCATGATGATAGATGTTAACATTAAATTCAAAAGTAAATATTAATACTAATATATTGATGGTATGAGATATTTTAAAAGTAGATATTAATATTAATATAATGATGATATGAGATATTTTATAGTGAATAATATTTATTATTTATAAATATGTTAGTATTTAATTTTAATATAGTGATTAAGAGTTGATTTTTTTGTTTGGAATATTATGTATTATAAAATTGCTGTGAAAGAATATTTTCTTTTTCTTTTTATTCATGTTGTCAAGTATTTATTTTTCTATAAGATGGACACTACATGTCTTTTAGTCTTGTAAACATACACATCAAATTTGACATGTACTTTTTAGATTGTAATGGTGACAAAATGAGATGATCAAAATTCTTTTGTTCATGTATTTTTAATGTACACATGAATGTTTAGATATAAAGTTATTTTTTCTAATGTCTTTCTGTCAACAAAAGTAATCTTGTATAATCTTTTTTCAATATTCTTTTGCAGCTGTAAATAAGACATTGAAAGAGATGTTGAGAAATAATATTGAACTTAAGACTCAAGTATTTAATATTCAAATCCATCTAACACTTAATAAAGATAAAATATAACTTCTTAAAAAAATAACATTATCATAAACATTCAAATATTGTCCATTCTTAAAAATATTATATTTAATATCATATTATTAATAATCTACTATTTAAAATTGTTCCTCACTCCATATTTTTTCTCTTTAAATGTGACAATCTCTTTATTAATTTAAGACTATATTCACTCTATATATCCTTTTTTTTTTTGGTTAATATATATGCTTTCTTTAAAAAATATCAATAAGTTACATGATATAAAAAGAAATCAACTTTATCTTTACAAATGCATCTCCTAACTACTAAGGTATAGTTGGCTTTAGTCTATTTAATCATTGAATATTTGGTTTTCCAAGATAATTAGCTTTTAAATAGGTTAACATGGTTCAAGTGCCCTTTGTTGGGAATAGGAATAAAAGATCCAAAGTGGGGCACCACTAACGAAGACTTTATACTACTCTATATATGATACCGTCATGTTGGAAATTGAATTATGATTTCTTTGGATTTCTAAACCAAAAAAATCCATGTTTTGTTAAAAGAAATGATGTGTTTCCACTTTTTAATGGGTTAAATGTTTCCATTTGAAGATTAAATTTGACTTATTTTTTAAGGTAATTTTTTCTTGAGGGTTATCCACTTAATATTGTCCTTCATAACATGAGGGCTATCTACTTAATAATTCCCTTCAAATGATGGGGTGACTTGTCAAAGGAACATCATAGATTAAATGTGTATAGTAGGCTATTTACATTTTTTAATATGTTTTTTTTTTAAATTATAGGAAATTACATATATCAAATTTAATTTTAGGTTTTAAAAGTTGATTGGTGTTTATGAATGTTTTAAATTTTTAATGATAAATAATTTAACAATACAAGAATTTTTTTAAGAAGTCAACTATCTTCCCTCTTTTCACAATAGTAATATGATTTTGTATTCAAGAGATAGAATCAACAAATCATACATACACTTGATTGTATTAGTATATATTTTTATTTTTCAAGTGATTATTTATTTTCCTATTATCTAGATTTTTCCTATACTTTTTAATTAATCTTGCTTAGGTTAATAAAGTTAATATTAGTGTGAGTGGTGTGAGGTCTCAACATCTTCAATGCAAGTTACATTTAGTATTCTTGGATACTTTTGGCATTCTCTCTCTATTGGTTATATTTTCCAACCCCTCCCCCTCTCACTTTAAATATATACTCACTCTCTTATCTTCTATTTATATCTTGTAGCTTCACATTGTTATACTTTTCTAATTTTATATTTTTCTTCTTGATTATTTGCATTACTCTCTTTGAGACTAACTTTGTAATTCTATTTCATTTTCTTTAATCATCTATATTTATAGTTTAATAGCTTTTATTTATTGCACTATAGATTGGGTTATCATATGTTTTATAAATTCTAACATGATATTAGAGATTTTATGCTAGGATGGATCTTTCATTTCTATATTTGAGAAAATTAGAAGGCTAACAATCCTTATTGTAGGTTTCTTAAATCCCTAGTATACTCTTCTCTTGCATCTTCACATGATCTAGATAATAAAAAAATAATAGAAATATATTTAAACTCCATTATGTGTACTTGTGTTTTCTAAAATTTAGGTGATTGATTTTTTTAATTATTTTTGGTAACATTTTAAACTATTCCATTACATCATGTTGGTTTGAACATATACATGGATAACACATACATAAAGGCACATAATAAACTCAAGCATTTGTGAGTTCTTTTTGGTTGCGGTCTGATGGAGAGCTCCTCGGGTGGTGGCAATGGCGCTGGTGAATTTTCAAATTTTGAAAAGGCTGGATTTGTTGATAATGTTGCAAGCATTAATGGTAGAAAATTTGTTGATGGGAGGGTGAAGTCAGGTGGGTCCTTTACTGTAGGTAAGCGAAGTGGTTCCCCGTTAGTGGCTAATGAATTTTCTGGTGGGAAAGGGGCTTTGAAGATTGCAAGTCCAACGCACTCCCCAGTGTCCTTTGAAAAGGAGAATCCCGAGACTGAAAAGTCTGGGCCTAGTTTGTCATCTATTGTTAGTGATGAGACTCCTAATGTTGTGGGTCTTGGGATTGAGAAGACTAAGAATGATTTCTTGTCAAGCTATTATCTTAAGTGGACTAATCTATTTGGGGCTAAGCCTAAAGGTAAAATTACTTCTCTTGTGCAGTTTGTTGCTAATGTGAAGACTAGAGAATAATCTATTTCTATCTCAAAATGTATTATTGAAAAAAGCATGTCTAATATGGATATGGCTTTGTCGGTCCCTGACCTCATATTGAGTTGGTGTTCAAGTTTGCTTTAAATCGTTGGATACCTAAGGGGCAGATTGATGTGGCTACTATGGCTAAAGGTTTCTTTTCGTTTACTTTCAATTGTGAAGATGATCTGGTAATGACATTGATGGGTGGCCCTTGGTTTATTGGAAAGTCATCTTTGATTCTTAAAAGGTGGGAACCAAGTTTCAACTCGAACTTGTGCTCTTTTTTGGCTGCTCCAATCTGGGTTTGACTTCCTGGTCTCTTGATGGAGTTCTGGGATGAGGAAGTGTTTAAAGGGATAGCAAGCAATTTTGGTTGTTTGTTGTCGATTGACCAAATGAAGGCCTCTAGGAAGTGGCTAGTTTATGCTAGATTTTGTGTGAATGTGGAGCAATTAGCTGACTTTCCTACTATGATAAATATAAACTCTAAGTTTGGGGTTTGGGAGCAAGTGGTTGAATTCAAGTCGAATCCATTTGCTTGCTTCCATTCTAAAAAAGTTCACCACTGGGAAAAAAAATGTCCTCTCAAAGTGTTGAAGCAAATGACTAAACAATGGAAAGAGAAGGAGAAAGCTCATAAAAAGGGGAGTCAACCTTGTGTGTGAATGTGGAGGTTAAAACTGTGGAAATGGGCCTGGTAGTGGCTGACAAGGTTGTTCCTGAAGGTCAGTTGGACTCGAGAGAGTTGAATCAGGTTATGTTGTAGAGAGATGAGGATAAGTCCTCCCCTATTTGTGATTTAGTGGAAACTATGGATGTTGTGAGGATTGAGGTTATGGAGAATGATAAGGCCTCTGTGAATAATGGGTTAAGGTCCCCTCCCTCAGGGGTGATTCAAGTGCAAGATGATGGTTCAAAGGTTGAGGGATTGGAGGTTATGCTTGAAGCTAAGGACATTGGGGAGCTTGAGGATCTGGACAATCCTCCTTTCATTTTGGTTCGTGGGCACAACAGGAAAAAATACTCTCCCTCACCAGGAGTAGTGACAAGGAATAGGCAAAGGTTAGATTGTGGGTCTGAGCCACATGGTCTAGTCATCCTCCTACTAATGTTGCTAGGGAGAAGGAGAGTTGAATGTATATTTCTAATGGTACACAACAAACTCTGCTGGATATGTTCTCTAAGAGCACGTCCAATAAGCTCTTATGAAGATAATTTCCTAGAATATGAGGGGGTTAAATCACCCTCACAAGCATGATCTTCTCACTAATTTGGTAAGAGATCATCACCTTGATATTGTGTTAATTCAAGAAACTAAAATGGGTTTGGATAAATTATCTAGGCTGAAGAATAAGTTGTTTAAGGATTGTGGAATGCATTGTTTTGATGTGGTGGGTGCTTCGGGAGGGATTGTGAATTTTTGGAACCTTAGGGTGCTTCAGGAGGTTAAGGTTTTCAAAGATTGTAATAATGTGGCTACTTCCTTTAACCATTTGCATGATAAATTCTCTTGGACTTTGTCTAACATATATGCTCTAAATTGTAAGAGTGCCAAAAAAAGGATTTGGGAGAATCTTGGCTCCTTTAAAGAGATGAACCATGTTGATAACTAGCTGGTTATGGGGGATTTTAATACTCCTCTGAATGATGCTGATAAGATGGGTGGTTTGCAGATGGTGGATAATAGTAGATATGATCTTATGAATCTTATTAATGATTCTGCTCTTCTTGATTTGGACCTGAAAGGTGCTTCTTTCACTTGGTCAAATTAGAGAGTGGGAAATTCCCTTATCCAGGTCAAGCTTGAATGTGCTTTTATAACCCTTGAGTGGTTGGTTCATTATTCCTGCTCGCTTTCTGCTTTAACTAGATTGGGTTTAGATCACTTTCCCTTGGCTTTGTTGATGGATCTGTTGGGTGCCAAGAAAAACTTTTTGTTTAGATTTGAGAAAATGTGGGCTTGTCATCCAAGCCTGGGTAATCTAGTTAATGACTAGTGGAACATTCATGTGGATGGTTCGACTATGTTTAGAGTTGCTAAAAATATTGCTAATGTTAAGGATAATGTTAGAAAATGGAACCACACTTCCTTTGGTCATATTTTTATTGAGAAAGAGGGTGTGTTTAAGTAGCTTCAAGTTGTGCAACAATCAATCCAATTATTTGGGTATGGCCATGCCTTGATTTTGAAAGAAAATATCTTGCTTTCCAGATTGCATAATATTGTGGTGAAGGAGGAGGAATTCTAGAAGCAACATTTGAGGATTATGTGGCTGAAAAGTGGGGACAAGAATATTAAGTTTTTTCACCTATCTACTCTTAAACATAGGGCTTCTAACCATATTAAATTAATCAATTTCAATAATCAAGATTTGGAAAAGGATGTTGATTTGTAGTTTGTTGCTTCCTCCTACTTCTCTTAATTGTTGTCGGTGGAGGGGGAGCTTGATTTGGCTTGTCAAGAGGATATTCCTTAGATTTTAGATGATGATATTAACAGATAGTTGGTTTGTATTCCTTCAACGAATGAAATTTGAAGTGTTGTTTTCTCTTTTGAAGGTAATAAGGTGTTGGGTTCGGATGACTTTCCTTTGTTCTTTTTTTAGTCCTTCTAGGAAATTATTGCTAAGGATGTTGTTGTGGCTACTAAGGAGATTTTAGATCTGGATCTCTTCTGAAGAAACTGAACTCTCTTTTATTGTTCTGATTCCTAAGAAGCCTGGTGGTTCTTCTTTTGATGAGTTCCATCCTATCAACTTATGTAACTCGGTTTATAAGATCTTCTCCAAGGTTCTGGTGGTCAGATTGCAAAGAATTCTACCTCTTATTATTTCACCTCAAAAAAATGGGTTTGTGGTTGGTAGGAAAATTTTGGATTCTATTCTCTCTATTCATGAGAATATTCATTCTCTTACTGTTAATAAGCATGCTAGTTTTATTCTAAAGCTTGACTTACTTAAAGCTTATGATAGAGTTGACTGGGGATTTCTTTCTAAGATATTAGGTTCTTTTGGTTTTGGGGAGAAAATGGTGGGTCTTGTGCTTCAGCTTATCTCTACCCCTTAGTTCTCTGTCCTCATTAATGGGCCCCCTTCCCCTCTCTTTGAATACTCCAGGGGTTTAAGGCAAGGGGATCCCATTTCTCCTTTTCTGTTCATTATCATGGTGGAATCCTTGGGTCATCTCATCCAGAGATTTATCAATACTGAGGTTATGTCTAGGCTAGCCCCCTCTTCCACTAACCTTATTTGCTCCCATCAGTAGTTTGTGGATGATTCTCTTATGCTTGGACAACCGTCCATTAAGGAGGCTAAGGCTATTAAGACTATTTTACAAAAGTACGAGGCTACTTCAAGGTAGAAGGTTAGCTTACCTAAGAGTGTTATTTTATTTTTTAACACTCTGATTCAAGGATAGACTAAAATTGCTAGAATGTTGTAGTGCAAAATCAGGGAACTTCCTGCTTCTTATTTGGGTCTTCCCTTGTGCTCTAAGGTTCCTGATTCTTTTTGGCAGAGTATGATTGATAAATTCAATTCTAAATTGGCCGGTTGGAAGGGTGCATTGTTGAGCCAAGCTAGGAAAGTTTAGCTAATTAAATCTACTTTTCATAATCTTCTTGTTTATGCTCTTAGTCTTTTCCATATGCCTAGGAAATTTGTGGATACTTTGGAAGGAATTCAAAAAAATTTCCTTTGGTCTGGTGTTGAGGATAAGAGAAAAATTCATTTGGTTGCTTGGGATGATGTCTGTAGACCCAAAAAGGCTGGTGGGCTTGGAATTCGTAAAATCAAAGCATTTAATATTGCCCTTCTTGGAAAATAGTTGTAGAACCTTATGCTAACTAAGAGTGAATGGACAAAAAATTCTTGGAGAAAATACTTACATGGTGCTGATGGTATATGGGGGTTCTTATCTCAAGACTTTATTCCCCTGTCTGGCTCTGCCCTTTGGAATTGTATGGTTAAGGCCTTTAGGCTTGTGGCCAAGGGTCTCTTTTGGAAAATGGGATATGGTAGAAATATTTTGTTCTAGGACGATAGCTGGTTTGGCAACAGGACTCTCAAAGATGAGTATTGGGCTCAACCTTTCATGGATCTATGTGTGCAGTGGTTTGGCAGATTTGTTGCTGACTATATTGAGGGAGGTTGTTGGAAGAAGTTGCATGAGGTGGAAACATGCCTCTCAAAGATGAGTGTTGGGCTCAACCTTTCATGGATCTATGTGTGCAGTGGTTTGGCAGATTTGTTGTTGACTATATTGAGGGAGGTTGTTGGAAGAAGTTGCATGAGGTAGACCTAGGACTGGAGATCATTTTTAAGGCTATATCTTTGGTTCATATCCCTTCTTTCCCTTCTCCTGATAATTTTTTTTGGAAGCCTTCTTCTAATGGTAACTTCTCTATTGCTTCAACTTTTCATTTTAATGAATCCTTTGTTGGTCCTGCTCCATTTTGGGCTTTTGTTTGGTCCTCTAGATTGATTCCTAAGGTTAATGTTTTCTTTTGGCTCTTTTGCAAAAATAAAATATTAACTACTGATAACTTGGTCAAAAGAGGTATTGTGATGCCTAACAGGTGCTTTCTATGTGAAGAGGAAGCCATAAATGCTTGTCATATGCTAATTGGTTATAGATATGTTAGAATGGTTTGGACCAATGTGCTTTCTCTTTGGAATTTAAGTTGGGTGTTTCTTGGTTCTATTAAAGAGTTGTGGTCTCAATGGGTTGGCCCCATTTCCAATCTCACTCTTCATATTTTGTGGTATCTTTCGCTTCCTCACATTGTTTAGGGTGTTTGGCTTGAGTGCAACAACAAAAATTTTAGGAATTCAGCCCTCCCTGCTATCTCTATGGCTTACAAAATATGTGCAGCTATTAAAGAAAATTTTCTTTCTAGGATTAATTTTCACAATGGGCTAAAGATTAATCTTAGTCCCTATAATATCTCTATTGCACAAAGGTGGAAGTTTCCTTGTGATATTTCCCTCCTGGTGACTAAAGGGAAAACTTCTAGAGAAGGTGTTGTTTGGAAAGCTCCTATGGATGGCTGGGTGAAGGTAAATTTTGATGGAGCTGCTAAAGGGAATCTGGGACCTACAGGTTGTGGGGGATTGATCAAAAATTCTAATGGTAGGCTCGTCTCTACTATGGCGCTTCCTTTGGGAATCCAGAAAAACTACTATGCGGGAGCGGTTGCAGCCTATCATGGTCTTAAGATGGTACAAACCAAAGGCTATAAGAAAGTTTGGTTGGAGGGTGATTCTATGAATATCATTAATACTTTGAAAACTTATGCTCCGTTGTCTTGGACTATTGAGTCTTTGATAAGGGACTCCATTGATATTTTGAATTTTTTTGATGAATATTACATCTCTCACATTTTGAGAGAGGGTAATGGTCTAGCAGACATCTTCTCTAATATTGGTATTATAGAGGTTAGGGAATGGAGTTTGAATGACCCTCTCCCTATAGAGGCTATAGAAAATATTAAATATGAATGCTAATTTTAATTTGCTTAAGTTCTCATTACGGTTGGCAGTGTGCATGTCTTTCTTCATGTGGTCGAATATTATGAGAAACGATGGTAAGCCATATTTGAATCAAGCTAATAGTATGAGGGCTAGCAGTTGTAGGGAATGAAACTCAAAGTTAATTCTCCTATGCCTCATTTCAATTCTCACATGGATTTTAGGCACTCCTAGCATTGTCTTCCACAATTTTCCTTTCACCGAGTTTAGAGTCTCAAGCCATTACTTTCTGCTAACTTTGTCGATATGGGTGGAGATAGAAATCGGGCAGAACCCTTCTCATGCAAAGCTGTCAGGAAGAAGAAGGAGGTTTGGAAGGTGTTGGAGAAATGAGGGTTAACTCCTTATCTAGAGAAATTACATGGTAATAATCCTTAGGTTACAGTGCTAGGTAATTTCCATGTGATAGGTGTTTTGGTTGCAAGTATTTTTTTTGGAGATGTGGGGTTCAACAATAAAATCCAACATAGTATCAGAGAACTATTTATGTATTTTTTTTTCCATTTTTAAGAGATCTGGTCTTGAAGAAAAATTGGTGCATCTTGGAATAAAACAAACCTCACCATTGCATCCATAATGTCCAAAAACCTTAAAATCACCTATCCAAATGTCAAAATCAAAACAATTAAAAAAAAGAAAAAAAATTAGTGGTTGAGAAAATCATGTATTAAAATTCCACATGATCATATGCATCCATATGGCATCGTATGCCCCAATTTCCATTAAAACATATTTTTCTACTTGCAACCTGCATTAGCCTAGTAGGAGGATTTTTTTTTAAAATAGTTTTTTAATTTCATTTTTTCTATAAAAAAAATAGAGAAACTTTTTAGGCACTTGTAGGGTAATGCACATGCAATCCCTTTCAATTTGGTACAATAGGAAAGATCACCTTTTTCTAGCAATGTTGATGATTTCCTAATTAAAATTTTATTTGGAGCATCAATGACATCATTTTTCATGGAAACCCCATACTTTCAAACTATGTAATTCAACCAATCGACAAAACTCTAGGCAATTGGTAGCATACTCAACAACTTGAGGAATATTTCATCAATCTTTGGAATATACCATTTTTTTGCAATGAAAGAATGTTCCATCACCTCTAAGAATATATCGATGATCACATAATATTTTCTATGCACTAGCATATTTTGGTAATTTTTTCTTACATTATCATTACATCATAGTGACATCAACATTTGTACCCTTGCCTTGGCCCCAAACCCTATCTTTTTAGGCCTAAAGGAGCTATTTCTCTTTTCAACAATAACTCGGGCATACAATGCTAGATTTGGTAAATGAGATATCATCAAAAAAATTATTTCATACACTTTCAAAATGGTGTAGGTCTCACTATCAAATTTTACAATTGGTTTATTTTATTAACTATCGAAGTCAAATTATAAATTTTGGATCTTAAGCTCTTAATTTTTTTCTTGTATCTATGATTTTCATGATTCTTGCAATGTTAGAAATGTATTTTAGAGCTCTTAAAATATATCTGTTCACTTTTTCCAAAATCTACCATAGGTGTTTTTTATTTAGTTTTTTGTTAGTTCACATTTTGGTCAAATACTTGGACATCTTGGCAACTCACTTTTTTTTTACATGAGATGAATTCATTTGAATTGCATTATATGCATTGAGACTATTGGTCTATAATTTTATCATTTGAGGATGTATCATGGGTTTTTTCATCCTTCTATGGTAATCCTAGAAAAAAGATAATTATGTCTTGGAAAAATGACATCTTGAAAAAACTCAGATGGCTTAATATTTTCGTCATATTTATGTACTCATACCTAAAACATACACCATGAAATAGATTATCTTTGGGTAACATCATTGGTCATGTTTTAGGATTTATTTTTTCTAATTTTGATCATGACATGATGTGTGTTGTATTGGGCATTGATTGTCCTCACACACCTTGGACTAAAATTTGGGATATCTATGGAGAACCTCATATCTCTCCATTCCTAGAGGACCCTACTATAGATTTTATCATTCCCCTTGATAATTCATATAACATGCCCTTTGATGATGATACTTTATAGTAGGTTGAGTATATCATAGGTCTTACATATTTTGATGGTTCAAAGCCTTGTCTTTGCTCCCACTATTCATATTGAGACCCAATTCATATCTTCTATTGTTCTTAATCTAATTAGTATCACCACATCCATGACCCCCACTGATTCAATGTAGTAAAAAATTCATCATCTTCTATACACAAATACTTAGGATTCATATCTATAAAAAATATCATCCTTGTTTATGGAGTCTTATATTATAAATATTTGGAGGATTATTTGAGTAAACTCATCTCCTCTTTCATGATCATCATTGTTATCCCATTGTCATTTTTTTTAGCTATTTATACATAAATCTTCATAGTATTTTAGATTGACATCATCGCTTTCCATTATGTGGATATTTGAGAAATTTTTATAAACACATTTGGATTTTGATTCTCTACTCATCCAATTTATGGGAATGGCTTCTCTAATCATCAATGGATATGTTTCTTCCTAAGGGAAGAAATATTGTTTGTAGGTAGTGGATTATGCTATGTCTCTAGGATTTAATTATTAGCATAGGAGTTACCTCTTTATGGGGGATTCATATTCTCATCTTCTCTCTCTTATTTGGGGGATATTTATTGTACTTATATGATAGAATTATTCATTGGGGGTCATATCGAGTCATTTCTTTCTTTCACTAGCACTTATTTATTTCATTTTCTCTCTTTTGGAGAGGAGTTTTTTCCCATATGGTTTTCTCCTTTTCTTTGATTATGATATTTATCTATTTATACATCAATAGTTCATCAAGATTTGTATTTTGGACCCATCCATGCACTCATCATTATATTTTAGCTTCTCCCTAATTGGTACTTAAGGAGGATGTTAAAGTAAAGCAAGAAAACCACTTAATTGATTAATTAATGATCCATTAATTAACTAGGTCTCCTTTCTACTTTATTACACTTAAGTTAAACTTAGGAAGTGCTTTTCTATTTTTAGGTCATGTGGTTTTTTATCTCATGGCATAGGAGGGTAGTCCCTCAATCTGGCTCTCAAACTTGGGACATGAAAATTTTGGAAGGGAGAGGCAAATTTTTTTGAAATTTTCAAAAATGGAAAAAATGGATCCTCAAAATAAGGTCCCTTTTTATTCCTTTTATGGAAACTTCTAGAAAAGGAATGAAAATGGACCTTCATTCAAAGGTCCCTTTTTATTCCTTTTTATGGAAATTTCTAGAAAAGGAATGAAAATGGATGTTCAAAGATCCCTTTTTTTCCATTTTTGGAAATTACCTTCATGTGAAGGTTTTTTACATTTTTTCATGGAAACAAAATAACTTTGAACGAAGCTCCTTGAATAGCTTCAAAAAAAGGTACCTTCATTCAAAGAACCTTAAAATGAAGGGCCTTAGCAAGACACATTCAATGTCTACTTCAAAATTTCTAGTTTCAAACCTTAGGTTGGACCTTCAAATGTAATCAACTTGACAAGATAATTTTCAAGATCATAGTCCTTGAAACAAGTTTTCCAACAAGTATAATTTTAATATATCTTTAGTTTATGATATATTCATTTTCTAATTTTTACTAAACATATACTGAAAAAAATCCAAAAAATATTTGTGCACTAAGTATTGATGTCCTTGCTTCACAAAAAAAAAAAAGAATTTCAATATACACAACAAGTTATGTGCGACGACATACACCTATGTCCAAATTATAATTACCTTGACTTAAAAAAAATTAATTAAAAAATATATGTAACAAAGATTTATGAAATATTATCAATGCACTAGATATTTATGTTACAAGTCTATATTTAAAATTAGAATTTTATCCTCTCTAAAAACAAGTTATGCGTGACGATATAAACGTTACTTTTTAAAATGTTGTTTACTACAAAAATCTAGTTATTAAAAGTTACATATAAAGATTCACAATATATTTCAATATATATATATATATATATATATATATATAATCTACACAAATCTCCACAAATCACTAGTTTGCATCATCTTCAAATTCTTAACATTTTAGCTATTGTAGGTCTCAGAAAGTGAAGATTTAGTTAAAAATGTTGATATTAATGTCCTCCTTTGGCCAAAAAGTGGGACTCATTAATGTGGGATTACTCAAGATGAGGACACTTGTCATGATCTAATTTAATCCTCACCTAGGGTTTCATCTAGGATTTCTTTTTGCTATTTTCCTTTTATAAAGATTTTATAGCATCATAAATTGTCACCCTTGACAATATCACACTAGGTTTTGCTCCCCCTATGTGCTTGGGCCTAATTGTGCTCATAATTTCCTAATTATGTGTGTAATTGCTCATTTTAAAATATTTATTGAAAATCAAACATGGGAAATTAAAGTAGTCATTTAATATTTCTCCCCCGACACTTTGGATCCTTGAAAAATGGGAATCCAATTTAGTTATAGGGTGCCCTCAACTGCCTATTTTGGCTCCAAATCTAAATATGTTGGTGTCGATAATTTATTATTTGAAATTCAAATTTCAATTGTTAGTTATCGAGATTTATTTTTTGTGAAATTGTATTAGTTGCATATAAATACATAGTATTTTTTCAATTTTAATTAACAAGCAATTTTGAGGATAATCCAATTGAGAAAATCAAGTGTCCTAAAAGCAGTCAAGAGAAGAGTTTTTAGATTTTTTGCAACATTTCATCATTCAAGCATCATGTCAAGTTTTATGTGAGTTTTATTCATGTTTTACATGCATTCCATTTTTAGTACTAACACTTGTAGGTCTTCAAATCAAAACAAGTCAAGCAACAATTGATCCTTGAAGGTGATGAGTGTGACTTCAATCCATCAAGGTGACCAGATTTGAGTGGTGATTTATAGAAAAGTGTTAATTCATCATTTATTTACCATTTAGCCTCTATCCCTCAAAGGATAAGCTCTCTTTTATCATCATTTTTTCCATTATGGAGGTAGAAAAACCAACATTGCTTGTTTGATTGAGGCAAGCCCCTTTATGGAACAACCATTCCCCTCTTTTCTTGTGTGCGGGTTATAGATCTAAAGAGAATTGAAGGAAGGTTGAAGACAATTTTCTCATTCATGCATCAAAGCCTTACAAGTTGACAACTCACATAATTTCCATTATCTCAGTAACAGACTAAGATCCAACAACCAAATTTGAAAGATGAAGACTATAGACCCGAGACCTTAGGCCTGTGAAAGCATATTCAAGTTTCAAGTCCCCAGTACAAGGAATCCTTACACTTTAGAACACCTAGAATCAGTTCAAACTTTAATCACAGGTGCATCAATGTCTTCTCTTTACTTTTTTGGAACTCAAAATTTTCTGTGTGTTTTAGTTTGTCACAATTCATATCAAAACGTTGCATTTTCATAGTTTTCCTAGTTACATCATTGCATCACATTTTCAATCCATCAATCCTATCACCTCCACACAAAAATGAATCTAGATCCAGGCCTTGGTTGACTCACCTTACAAGTTGTAAGTTAATCTCATATCCTTGTGGGTCTAGATTCCTCACACCATTATTCTTGGAAAAGGTTAATGTTAGTGATTTATCCATTTAGACCTAGGATCTCCTTTTCCAACAAATAATTTTGGTAAACTCGACTAATTTTGCATTATATACCTTCTGAAATATGAAGCATATCATCCTAGGTTTTAGTTTAATCATAGTTTGTTTTGTATTCATTGTTTAGGCATCCATCATTTCATGAAAAAACATTAAAAAAAATAAAAATTCATAATATATTGCATTCAAAATTTAAATAGGGTTAATTTCAGTCATCATAAGTTAGATCTACATCATAATTGTATTTACAAATCTACATTAGGACATATTAGATCTGAAATCAAATCTGAAAGTGTTCAAATATGCATATAGTGAAAAAGGTGAAAAAGTGTGATGATTTTGTTGCAAAAAGATATCATTAACATAGTGCATTGCATTATTTCAAATTTTATTATTGACTATTATCATCACAACATCAAATCTTACCTAGAAACTCCATAATTGTAATATAAAAATCCTACAAAAAGCTTCTAAGGAATTGCTATCTGCTCAAATAATGCTTCTAATATCTCACAATAACATTTTGTGGGTGGTAACTCTTACACATGTTTAAGGCCCATTGTATCTATCAACACCCTATGCTCATTTGTGGCCTTTGTTCACCTCTATAATTTCCTATAGATATTTAAAACATAAAAACTAAAAAATAGTTTCATTTTATTATCATTGAATATAAGTAATAACATAAAAATATGTCAAAGATGTATACTTTACAAATAGATAAAATTAGACCAAATAATAAAAATTCTAGACATAATAAAAAGCTTAAGTAAAAATTAAAAACTTGAGGTATAAAATCATGGGGAAAGATTATAATTTCAAACATAAATTTATGAATATCAAGTCACAATCGTGAAAAATAAGTCATTCTTGTATTTCCCAAGAAAATAAGAAAAATATTTTTTCCTGTGTTAGTATATTTTAGACATTTTTTAAATATTTAAAAATTTACCAAAATAAACAAAATAACATATCTCCTATATTAAAGTGTTTATGCCAATTTCCTCTCACACCTTGACACCACAATGATCCAAATACTCTCATTACTAATGCATAATGGCATGGATAACCAAAGCTTGAATTTTTTAAGTGTAATATAAAAATGAAAGTGAATTTTGTCTTTCGTATTTATATAAAGAGACCCTTTTAATCTAATCTCATAAAAAATTGCTTCTCTTTTAAAAAAAAATGAACCATACTAATAATAGTACTCTAATAGTACTCTATTTGGCATGTTTTTGCTACATCCTCAACCTATATTGTGGAAGGGGATGTTTGTAACCAAATTGTGGAAAAATAACCATTAATTATGTTATATGATTATTTTTATAGTCTTATATGAGTAGTTAGGTTGACTTAGATGGCATCCCTAACGTAAGTTTAGTATATATAATATGTAGTAGTTAGTTTTATTATTATATTATGTATTATATTTGTATTGAACACTATTGGAGGTAGTCCTATTGAAGTGGCTTATTTTTTTAGGTTTCCTCTCAAAGTGTAATATTATTATTAACTATTTAAAACATATCCTATTAAATTATTCTCTTGTGAAAGTTGTGAAGATCACACAATATATAGAGAGGAGGGATGAATCAGTAGATCAATCTATTTGAAAAATCTTAACTTCAACACATATAATTGATCATAAAACTTGAATCTCCACTACTACTAATCAAGCAACAATCATGAACACAAATTCACACAAGGGAACACTAGATATACATGGAAATCCAAGATGGGAAAAAACATGATGAGAATAGCTACTTGGATCAACTGTCCAAATCCAACCTTACAAAGTATGAAAATAATAAGGGAATTTATAATATGAAGTAGGTACCAACCCACTGAAGACACCAACCCCAAAATTTATTTGTAGGAACCAACCTTTTGGAGACACCAATCCCCAATATAATGATTTGAGTGCTAGCTCTATAAGTAGAACACTAGTCCTATAAAATTATAATGATAAATCTTTCAAACCTTCAATGTTGATTACACAACTTAAAAATAGTTTGAACTTGATTCATACATTCTACTACACTCCTTAAGATCTTTTGATAATGACACACTATAAATGAGATGTTTCACAATGAATAACTCATGCTTGCATAGTCATCTCCTTATATATTCACTCACCACCTTATTCTTCAATTATATTTTACATTATGCATCTGTGCAACTGATGATTATTTACAAGACATTACATAAACATTACTTCATGTTGGCCAGGGATCCACAATTAACTAAGATGACATAAGGTAGACCTAAATTCAAATTACATGAAATGTGTAGTAGGTTGGTCCTAAATAAAATTTGTTACCGCTAAAAGAGCATGATGCCATGCGCTTCCACAGGAACCTTAACCATGTCCTATCTTAATACACATGCTAAATTTGAATGCCGCATGCTACTAGCCATTACCACACAATTCTCAAACACCAATTGGTTGATAGAAAAGCAAAAAGAGCCTTATGTCATTTCAAACTTATTGCATACTAAACATATCTTCCACAAACTATGGAATATAAAATAACATGTGTAGACATACTCTCCATTCAAATCATAGATCCAAACTCACCTTTAGGAAGAAATATTGTAAAACATAATTGTATTGCTAGAGAAATATCTATGCCCTAAGAAACTAAACTAAAACATTCTGGATCATCCTTCTGGATCACTTATATCATAGTGAATAGATGCATGCATGATATTGCAAACATACTATAGTTAGTGTGATTCACACTTATCTTCTAATATCTAGTATGATAAATTTAATCCTCATTGTTCAATAGATACTATACAACAAACTTTCGAAACATAGACACTCCTTAACTTCTTTTATCAATATAGCTAGCAATATATACTTCTACATCTCAAAATGATATGACAATACAATTTCCAACACAAAAGGTATGGTAGCACAACTTCATTTAATTCTCACTGATCTCTTGAAAATATTCCTTTGACAACAATGACCTCCTTAGACAACCATAAACTCCTTTGACATCAATGACAACCTTTGTTCAACAATCTCCCCCTTTGTCATTGATGGCAAATAGAAAAATATTGGCCACATGAAGACAATTCCATTCCACTTCTCCCCATAAAGTTTCTATTTCTCCACTTAGAGAATATATAGCATTTTGAGTTCCATTGCTCCCCCTTTGTATTTTTGGCACTCTACATAATCTAAAAACTTGTTTCTTGGTTAGACTCTCCCCAATTCCATACCACACTACTTTTGCACAAAAAATTCACAAGACTACCAAGCCATCTTATGGTAGGGAGACCAATCTCCCCCTCAACATGTACTTCCTCTTAATTCAAGAGGAGGGAGAAACAACTCCCAACTTCTTCCAAAGAAACTCAAAAATCTCCTTAGGAAGTGGTTTTGTAAAAATATCTGCTACTTTCTCCGTAGTTTGAACATAATCCAATTTTATCTCTTTTTCTACAACCTTCTCCCTTTGAAAGTGATACTTGATTGCAATATTATTTGTCCTTGAATTGATTACTAGATTCTTTGAGATTTTTATAGCATTGATATTATCACAACAAATAGAATTAGGTTCATCAAACTTAATCTTCATCTCCTTCAGATTCTGCTTCATCAATAGTATCTAAGTGCAACGTGAAGATGGTGCAATGTATTATGCTTCTACTGTAGAGAAGGAAATTGAATCTTGTTTCTTTCTCAAACATGATACAAGACAGTCACCAAGAAATAACAATCCACTACTTGTGATTTTTCAATCATTTATGCTTCCTTCCCAATCAACATCTGTGTATGCAATCAGAGTGAAATTTTTACTACTAGGATACCACCAACCAAAATTCATTATAGCTTTCAGATATATAAATATTATATTTATTGCTTTGACATGAGTTTCCTTTGGTGCCACCTAAAATCTAGCCACCATCCCAACAACTTGCATTATGTCTAGCTTAGATGTAGTCACATATCGTAGATTTCCAATCATAAATTTGTATAGATTTTGGTCTACCAAAGAAGAGTCATCATCATTACTCAACTTACATTTGGTAACCATAGGTTTACCTACAGGTTTGCATTCTGTCATCTTGAACTTACTCAATGTTTCCTTTATATACTTGTTCTTAGAAATGAATATTCCTTTGTCTGATTGGGAAATTTGTAAACCAAGGAAGAAAGATAATTCTCCAAGAATTGACATTTGAAAATCACTCTACATTATATTATGAAAATCCTTGCACATGTCATCACTATTTCCTCCAGATATAATTTCATTAACATAGAAAACAATAATCAACAACTTATCACCTTTTGTCTTTATGTACATATTGTTATCTGCACTACCTCTCCACAACCCTTGTTGATGCAAATATTGGTCCAACCTAGAGTTCCACACTATAGGAGCTTGTTTAAGTCCATAAAGAGCCTTCTTCAATCTACATATAAAATTTAGATTATCTGAGCATTGAAAGCCTTTCAATTTCTCAATGTAAACTTCTTCTTCTAACTTTCCATTCAGGAATGCAGACTTCACATCCATTTGATTCACCTTGAAATTCTTGAATGATGAAAGAGCCAAAAACATTATGATTTCTTTCAATCTTGCTACTAGAGAAAATGTCTCTTCAAACTCAATTCTTTCAACTTGAGCATAGCCTTTACATACAAGCCTATCTTTGTTTTTGATTACTTCTCCATATTCATTAAGTTTAATTTTGAAATCCCTTTTATTACCAATGGCATTCTTTCCTTTAGGTCTTGGGAACAATTCCCAAGTTTCATTTTACTTGTTATGAGTCAGCTCATCTTCCATGGCTTCTATCCAACCTTTCTCTTTCCTTGCTTTTGTATAGGATTTTGGTTCAATTTTTGACAATGGAAAATGTACTCGTTCATTTGAACTTCCAATTTTTATTTGGGTCTATACTCCACTATTCTTGTCTCCTGTAATTTGATATTCAAAATGATTTTTATGTACATATCTTGTTGGAGTCTTTGTAGAAGTGTTCTCAGAATCAACTTATGAGTCTTCATCATTACTACGGATTAGATCTTCATCATCTTCCACTTCTGGAATGTTGGTATACTGAATTGTCTTGTTAACTCTCACATTTGTGGGTAAGTGCACAAAG
Source organism: Sequoia sempervirens (assembly GCA_007258455.2). Classification (NCBI taxonomy): domain Eukaryota; kingdom Viridiplantae; phylum Streptophyta; class Pinopsida; order Cupressales; family Cupressaceae; genus Sequoia; species Sequoia sempervirens. Next base: position 699,910,342 of record VDFB02058242.1, on the reverse strand, counting down.
TTAAGTCCACAAAACATGGAAGTTTTTTCCTTAGCCAGAAAAACAAAATCGACATTGTAAAAACGGGATCCTGATTTTTAAAAATCGAGATCTCGTTTAGCTTCAGGATCCCGAGCCTAAATTCCAAACTGGATCCCACTTTTTAAAAATTGGGATCTCATTTGTTATAGGGTCCTGAACCAACGGATGCGAAACGGGATCCTAAATTGTAAAAATTGGGATCTCATTTTGTAATAATCGAGATCCTGTTTTGTAATGGTATTTATTTTTTTAAAAACAAACAAAACTCATTTTGCTCTGCATGGGATCCTGAATTGGCACGGGATACAACGACTGTTTAATGACCTCCAAGTATGCCTCCACCCCCAATTTTTTGCTTTTTCTCATTTTTTATTGAAAATTTTAATACAAGAATAGATTTTACCATGTTTTTTTCCAATTTATTTAGCATTTTAAGCATTTTATTTTGTGTAATAGTAGAAATGATGATTTGTAGAAATAGATGAAAAAATGCAATGAAACCTGAAGATATTGAATATAAAGGAAAAAATGAACCTTAAATTGTATTTTAAAAACAAAATTTAGCTTTTGAAACCTAAATTGTTCAATCAAACCAAAAAAATTTGCATTTGAAAACCCTAATCAAAAGGAAATAAAAAATTGCATTTCAAAACCCTAAATTGAAATGAAATAAAAAAATTGCATTTGAAAACCCTAATCAAGATTTTTGAAACCCTAAATTCAAATCAAACAAAAAAATTGGATTTGAAAACCCTAGTTTGAAATGAAACAAAAAAATTGCTTCAAAAACCCTAATTGCTTAGATTGAAACCCTAAATTGAATTGAAACAATTTTTTTTCTAAAACCCTAAATTGAAATCGAACAAATCATTTTGCATTTGAAAACCCTGATTTCGAGCTCAAGAATATTTGATAATGGAAAAATTTCATTTGCATTGCTTAAATGTTTTAAATTTAATTCGTATTGTATGGAGAAAACAATATGTTAAACTTTACTTTCAATGTTAAATTACAATTAGATTAGCAAACAATATGTTAAAGAATAGTTACAATTCATAAATTTTATCAATGTTTGTTTGCAAATTTAGTTAGCAAATTCCTAAATCCTTGTACAATCCATTTTCATTTGTCACTTTATTAGATAATATTTGCATTCATTTCTATTTTATGTTTTGATCTCTCTTAGTCATGCCTTGTTTCCATTTCTTGTTTGCATGTGTTGTCTCTTTTCTTTTGACATTCTTAACCCTCATTCTAGTCAATTAGTTGTTAATTAGGATTCTAGTTTAGTCTAAAATCTCAATTTGCATTAGTTACCTAGACACTAAAAGAATCTAAATATTTTTCTTTTCTTTCTTTTAGGTTCTTTCAATTCCAAACAATCCAAAATAAAATACTTGATTCAACATTAACTAATTTTATATTACACATTTTATATCATAAAATTCATTTAAGTGGGAAATATTAATGAAAAAAAAAATAAATAAAATAATCTTATATTCAATTAAAAAAATATCCAATTAAAATATACATCAAACTCAATCTTAATAATACATAATTATGTGTTTCTATTATGGAAATAGTCAATCTATTCATAAACTAGTCACTAACTTGCAAGTCCATTATTTCAAGGGCCACCCAAACTTCACCCTAAGTTCCCTAAACCCTAAACCCTAAACCCTGGACTCTAAAATCTAAACCCTTAACACTAAAGCATTCATTTTGCCCTAGGACCTTAAAATGAAATTTGGTTTCCTTAGGAAACTCCACCAAATTTTATTCCATTGAGCCATGTCATTTTGTCATAGGACCTTACTACATAGATTCCCTTAAGCTATCCTATTACCCTAAACCCTAAACTCTAAACTCTAAACCCTAAACCCTAAAACCATCATTTTTTCCTAGGCCCTTAATGAAATTTGGTTGCCTTGGGAAACTTCACCAAATTTTATTCACCTGAGCAATGCCATTTTGTCCTAGTACCTCACTAGACATAGATCCCCTTAAGCCATCCTATCACCCTAAATCGTAAATCGATGTCTTAAGGGGTCCTAATATGACATTTATTAAGGGGATCAAAGAAGTTCTCAAAATTTGGTGAAGTTTCCCAAGGCAACCAAATTTAACAATAAGAAGATCATGCAAGATTATAATATGAATGAGATTTCATGATCTAGGTTTGTTAGTCAAAACAAGAGTTATCTCAATCAACCGTTCCACAAGAAAATGTTGTTCACTAACTTGCAAGTCCATTATTCCAAGGGCCACCAAAATTTCACCCTAAGTTCCCTAAACCCTGAACTCTAAAATCTAAACCCTAAACACTAAAGCATTAATTTTGTCCTAGGACCTTAAAATGAAATTTGGTTGCCTTAGGCAACTCCACCGAATTTTATTCCCTTAAGCCATGCCATTTTGTCCTAGGACCTTACTACATAGATCCCCTTAAGCCATCCTATTACCCTAAACCCTAAACTTTAAACTCTAAACCCTAAACCCTAAAGCCATCATTTTTTCCTAGGCCCTTAATGAAATTTGGTTGCCTTGGGAAAATTCACAAAATTTTATTCACTTGAGCCATGTCATTTTGTCCTAGGACCTCACTAGACATAGATCCCCTTAAGCCATACTATGACCCTGAATTGTAAATCGATGTCTTAAGGGTTCCTAATATGACATTTCTTAAGGGGATCAAATAAGTTCACAAAATTTGGCGAAGTTTCCCAAGGCAACCAAATTTAACAATAATAAGATCATGCAAGATTATAATATGAATGAGATCAATCATGATCTAGGTTGATCGATTTATAGTTTAGGGTGATAAGATGGCTTAAGGGGATCTATGTCTAGTAAGGTCCTAGGAAAAACTAGCATGGCTCAAGTGAATATAATTTGGTGAAGTTGCCTAGGATCTTATTGAAATTTGGTTGCCTTGGGCATCTTCACCAAATTTTATTCACTTAAGCCATGTAATTTTGTACTAGGACCTTACTACATAGATCCCCTTAAGCCATACTTTAGGATGTCTTAGGGGGTCCTAGGAAGACATTTCTTAAGGGGATCAAATACGTTTTCAAATTTTGGTGAAGTTTCCCAAGGCAGCCAAATTTAACAATAATAAGATAATGCAAGATTATAATATGAATGAGATTTCATGATCTAGGTTGATCAATTTATGGTTTAGGGTGATAGGATGGCATAAGGGGATCTATGTCTAGTAAGTTACTAGGACAAAATGACATGGCTCAAGTGAATAAAATTTGGTGAAGTTGCCTCAAACCTTAATGAAATTTGGTTGCCTTGGGAATCTTCACCAAATTTTATTCACTTAAAATCCATATAATTTTGTACTAGGACCTTACTCCATAGATCTCCTTAAGCCACCCTATTACCCTAAAACCTAAATCCTAAACTCTAAACCGTAAACTCTAGAGCATTCATAAATTGTCCCATATTAATAGTTAATTGTTTTTTCATTCAAGTAACATGGCTTAGACATAAACGAGGCTTACATATTTTATCATTTGTATTCAATTAGGCCATTTATATTGAATGGTTTAAGGGTATTTCCTAAACATGTATCTTACATTTTAAAATTACAAATCTAATGCAGGTTCACTTATATCTTAGAGATCACATGGATCGATTCAATAATATTCGTAATCCACCTCTATGCCATCCATCTCCACCACCTTCACCTCCACCTCCACCCACTCCACCTCATAACCACCCACCTCCACCACATGAAATAAATGGTGCTCGCTTGCAAGCACGAATCAATTCCAATGTTAGAACCATCCAAGATCAAATCAACATTATTCAAAATGAAGAATGTATTGCACCACCTATGAGGATGTTTGCATCTAGGATGCAAACCATTGTTGATGTTGTTAGGGCTATGGATGGGATCTTAGATGAGCATCGACAATGGCTAGAGGAGAGGAGAACTTTTGATTTTGAAAAGGAAAACATAAAGAAATGAAGAAATGTAGTAGAGAGCCACAACATTTTCTAAATTAAGACAATGATCTTATAGTTATGAATTTATGAGTTTGGTTTGATGGATATTTTGTGTGATGAATTTATGAATTTGGTTGGATGGATATTTTTAGTGACGTGAATTTATGGTTTTGGTTCTAGATGGATATTTTTAGTGACATGAATTTATGAATTTGGTGGAATTTATGAACTTATAATGATGAATTTATAATAGTATATATTTATGACTATCTACTAGATCATGATTTCTCCTATTGGAAAAATGTAATATATATGCGTTAGACATAAAATGAGCTTTTTGTGAATGTTTCAAGTTTATTTTTTAGTATGTACATGTATTACAATTGCATAGTTCTAGATCTTAAATTTGGAATTTTTATGTATGTACATAGATTAGTTGAATGATGTATGCATGCAAATTATGCATTGCATTTTTTATTTAAAATGTATGTACATGTTAAATTTTGAATTTTGTATGAACATGCTCAAGTTCAATCAATGTATATGTATGTGTATGTATATGTATGCACATCCTATTTAAAAAAATTTCATGTGCATTTCAAATTTAACTATTTCTTGTAATTTTGTAAGTTTGTATGTTAATTTTGTATAATTTAATGCAGATGCACTTATATCTAATATCATGGATCAATTTAACATTGATGATATCATCAATCCAACACCTTAGCCATCTCCACCTCCCCCTCCACCACCTCAACCTAATATCCCACCTCTAGTACCCGTTGCATCTGATGAGGCTCACTTGCAAGCACACATAAATGATCAAGTTGCATCCATTCAAAATCAAATCAATGCTATGTAGAATTAAGAATTGATTCCACCATATGTGAGACATTTTTTCATCTTTGATGCAAAACGTTGTGGATGCCATTAGGACTATTGATTCTGATATAGATAGGCATCGACGAGAGAGAGAGCAAATGAGACAATTTTATGTAGACAGTCTCTCCTATAAACAAATTTTAGACCTTAAAATAATAAAATTCCACCTAGCCCCTTACTTTCTTAACCCTATTACTCGGTAGCCCATTCCTCCCAATAAATATAGAATATCCCTGAGGTCCAATGTATACATTCACAGATGAGTGCAATTTTTTGGGATCGATGGTATATGGTATTTGACAGTCCACCACATACTAATTGGGAGGTCCCGTTGTATTTTTTGAGGAAACTATATGTATAGTTTTCTATGGGGAAAAAGTCCAATTATTTTGATTTTAAATCATTTCAGGGTGTTGGTGGCAACATGCCACAACAGAGGTTAGGGGCAAGGGTTGATCCCCAATGCCTCGTGCATGTACAACCCCTTGTTGCTCCTCTTGGTCCTACCATTCCTGCACCTGTTCATCAACATGCAATGGTCTCAACATTAGGATCCCTTACTACGCTCACAAGAGACCTTGATCAACATGCTTCTTTGATAGCGAGTAGGAAGCATAGAGATGATGATGATGGAGGAGTATTTTATGGAGTCGGTTTGAGTACCACTCTAGAAGTGTCAAGGGTCCCACATGTATGTACTAGTTGCCATCAGTTATGCTATGTACCCAATCAGGTCACACCTATTTCGGGTGGATGTGGAGATTTTGGTGGTTCATCTGGTCACCTCAGTTCATTTGTAGAATTTATTACAACATACCATCACCCTGAGGACACTACGACATAGGTATAAATATGCATCTACATGTTCATTTTATAAGACTTTTAATGAATGTATATATCAAAGAAAAGTTTGCAATACATTTTAAAAATCAAATTGTTTGTTGTACAAATGACACTAACGATGGGGCAATCATTTGCTCTGCGAGTACATACATCGACACTAGTCTTGGTCGGAAACCCTTATGGGGTATTTTGATTTCAATTTCTTAAATTATATATGAAATGATTTTTAACTTGAGTTTTAAATTTATAATTGAATCATGAACATATGTTTAAAATATTTATGTTGGCTTAGGGGAGTCAATTGGCTTCCACGTCAATTCCACCCGAGGGGTTGTCAAGCACTCCTCCACTATTGGGAATTGTAGATCAAGGGCAGGTACATTTATATTGTAAATTTTTTAACTTACATTAGTATAGTTACAATTATGAATTCACTATATATCAAATGTACATGTACACTTGTAAATATTATAAGCGTTAAATGTCTACATGTATGTCTAGGTTGATGCGACAATGAGAATGGGCATTGAGAAAACATTAGATGTTGTGGCTACTCATGAGGCCTCTAATTTTTAGGTTGTTTAAAAAAAATTCTAGAAAAAATGTGCAAACTTGAATATATATATATAATAACCTAATTCAAGTATACATGCTTTAAATTTGATCTTGTAGGCCTTTGTTAGTGTGACTTTCTACCATGACCTAGTCATAGTTACACCTCTAGGAGGACATGCAAAGAAGGCTCTAGATATCATGGTAATTTATTTATTTTATTATATTTAAAGTCAATTACAAATTCTAAATTCTAAATAACTTTAATTTTAAATTTTAAATTGAATATATATAATATGAGCTAATACATGTTTTAAATTATTTTTCTTTTATAGCATGAGACACATCTTGTAGTTGAGCATGTACAAACAGGTCCTGGAGAAGATGGTGCACAACCTTAGAATACGGTACAATTAAAATATGATAAATTATAAATTAAATTGAATTAAATCATTTTTAATTGTAGACTTACATCTAATTTCAACTTTCTTTGTCTTGTTTATGTAGATTGATTCAAAGAATTTAGAGCTTGGTTTAGGTGCACCAGAGCATCCAGACCCATATATGATGGTAATTTAATTTTATGATGAATTTTAAATTAAATTGTCATTAAATAATTTTTCATCATCTTACATTTGATTCAACTTTCTCTTGTATAGAGTGTTTTAGGTCATCCACATAGTCCACATGGTGTGAAGAGGTTTCTTGATTATAGAGACAATACATGACCTAAACATGATTTTATGGGTTATATTTGATTATTTCATGGACTACATGTTTTGTTTCTCATGTACTCTCTTAGACTTTATATTTCATGGGTCAAGTACTTTGTTGGACTTTAGTTCATGGGTTGTACTCTAATGGACTTTATTTCATGTGCTTAATATATTGGTTTCATGCACTTAATATGTTGTATATTATGGACTTTATTATTGTTTGAAATTTTAATTTACACATGTACATTTATGCATTTTATGTTCATAGTCAAGACATTAATATAGGACATTAATGTGAAATTAAATATAAAATATGAGATTAAAGTTGAAATTAATAGGATATTTTAATATTTGTACTTTACAAATTTAGTGATCCCATACATGATATACATGAATGTACATTCAATAATTAGTGATTATTAGTCAATGAACTTATTCAATTCACATCAATCAATAATTAGTCAATAAATCATAAATTACAAACAAAAGCAATTTGTTTATATACCACAAAGGATGAAATTTTAAGAAATAAATAATACCATACAAGATTAGAGAACAAAAGCATTAGTAAATTCTATAAATAATAGCATCCAATACTAATTTATAAGTCATCAAAACAAATAATAGCATCCAATACTAATTTATAAGTTGTCAAAATAAATAATAGCATCCAATACTAATTTATAAGCTTCCAAAACAAATAATAACATCCAATACTAATTTATAAGCTATCAAAACAAATAATAGCATCCAACACTAATTTATAGGTTGTCTTAAGGGGATGTCTTAAGGGGTTCTAATACGATGCCTTAAGGGGATCAAAGGAGGGTATAATTAAGTATAAATATTAAGTGATATAAACAAGTATTATACTTTAGGGTGAGTCATCATAACGAATGATATAATTAAATATAATATGTGCTAATACGACACGTCTTAAGGGGTCCTAATACAACATCTTAAGGGGATCAAAGAAGAGTATAATTAAGTATAAATATTAAGTGATATAAACAAGTATTATAAGTTTTAGGGTGAGTCATCATAACAAATGATATAATTAAGTATAATATTTAGGATATGTGTTAATACGACACATCTTAAGGTCATGTATTAAGGGGTCCTAATACGATGTCTTAAGGGGATCAAAGGAGAGTATAATTAATTGTAAATATTAAGTGATATAAACAAGTATAATGTTTAGGATATGTATTAATACGAAACGTCTTAAGGGGATGTATTAAGGGGTCATAATACAACATCTTAAGGATATAATTGATTTAACAATAATTTATGCATGATACTTAGTGATTATACAATCAAATATAAAGTTTCAAAGTAGGAAAAGATGCACATTTAACAAACAAAATATATAGAATATTGATTTTGATACATAAAAGTACATAGAGTACATAATTGTGTATGTACATGTATTTGTAATTTGTACAAAATGTTTAATTGTGTAAGTATGTATGCACATATATGTCATCTCAAAATAATGTTTACAAAATTTGGATATGCCATCTCAAGAACATCTCAAACTCGTGCCCATAATGTAGTAGGTCTTCATGCCACCTGATATCAAAAAGGTACAAGCAATATCAACGAAATCATCAAAACATACATATTTTAATTTATATAAAACTATCTATATGTACACAACTCAAGTACCTACACTTAAAAGTATTCCACACATGTGTGTAGGTTGAATACAAGCATCCTCTTATTTTTATTTCAAAGTATGAGATCAATGCAATGATGGCTTAAGGATACAAAAAAGGATAATAAATCAATTTTAACTATTAATGTACAAGCAATATCTATATATTCAAAAAATGTATTTAAATATAATTTAACTAATAATTACCTATTTTTACCAAGTATTACATGTTTTCTAGGTTGAATCTGCATGAACTAGATCCTTTTTATGATTATGGCTTAAGGATCTATAAAAGGACAATTTAAATCAATTTCAACTAATAAAAAACTTGACCAGTATCAAAACATGTATTTAATCTATTTAAAAGGACAATATAAAACTAAAACTATATTTACTTATTCCATTGTACCATTTGCGTCCTCTCTTTTTTTCAACCCATCTATGATTTTATCATGCTCTTCCATATAAATTTTCCATAGCACTTTATTTGTAGGTCTTCCACGATACCGATCTAGTTTTATATTTGTTGCCACCACCAAATGTGAATAGTGTATAATCTTTTTATGTGTTTCATAATCTTTGAATGCAGGTAGACCATTCTTCCTTGTCAGGTATTTCTATAGCCAAGTACCAACAACCACCACTGATCCTATTGGAAAACATGAAAACCATCATCAAATAATTTCTCAAAATTTTCTTAAGGGGATCAAAGACTTGTTCTAAAATTTTTCTTAAGGGGATCAAAAACTTGTTATCAAAATTTGCTTAAGAGGATGTCTTAAGGGGATCACCGTATCTATTGGATAATGATAGACATCATCATCTTCCTGATGCACTATTAACTTATGTTTAGTCTCCACACAACGAGCCAACCAATATACTGTTTCCTCTTCATTCCCCTCAGGTGCAACAACAACATACACATGTCCTGCAAACAAAATTTGATTTAATAACTTGTGCATATCCATATAAATAATTTAGTATTACAAAATAACTTAATAAAGTGAAATAAAATGAATTAAATTACCTTGTACAAGGTCTAAAACAGGGTCATAGTCTTCAAATGCAAACACTTGATCATTTTCTTCAATAGTTCTTTCATATTGATCGTGTGCTTGTGCAAGTGTCAATGATCTTTGCTCCCACTGGTCAACCCATTCTATATTTTCACATGCTTCCCAATCTCCTGAGATACAAAACTGACAAAAACATGAAAGCTCCCTTGTCCAAATAGTCCATGTGCTTGTTGTCAAACTCCTAAATGAATGCCATTTAGTAGATCCACTAATTGTCTCACAATCAACTCTAGGTACAATTTTCTCTTCTTCAACCAACCAAAAGAATCGATGAACTATAGAGTACTCACTCGAATCAGGTACATATAATCTTGTATTGCACCAATCCACAATCCCACGTGCATCTTTAAATTTTACTACATCCTCAAATTTTAATTGTTCTCTAGCAAGAATTCTTTTGACACACACACACCAACTCCATCATGTTCTCCTTTACCATGCCCAACTTCAAAAAAACTCCATATATGTTGGACATTAAGTTCCTTGTGAACCCTACTTAACCAATAGAACATTCGAGCATTCTTGAACTGCCCCGTACAATTATCTGACCATATGAGGTGTTCTGTCATCTGGATTCCTCTTTCTCTTAAATTTCTATAAAATATATTGAAATAGTATTGACCAAACTCTGACGAGTGTAACTGGTTGTCACTCAAATAAAAATGATACTCCCTCAAAAAATTTCTATCATCCTTAGTGCTATCATCTGCATGTCTATAAACAATATGGACAAACATAGCTACTTGCACTAAATTATAATACTATGATTGAATTTCCTCTTGTGGAGCTAGAGTATAATTTTCTGCAAAATCAACCACTGAAAGTATAGTACCAATTGGAAATGTGTTTCTACATGCACGGAATTGGCCATCAAGCCATCGAGCATGTTGAGAGTGCATGAAATATTTTGGTTCAATCTTATTCTTAAATTCACTCATGAATGCATGTACACTAAATTTTTCTATAACTAAATCACAATGCTTTCCTATTTTTCCATCTTTTAAAGAATAGTGAACATTCTTAAATCTTTTAACATCTACTAATTTTTGTCCAAAATCATTATCAACACTTTCATGCATACAAATTCTTAAGAATTAAAGATTTCCACAAGTAGTGCATTGTCTAGAAATACAAAAACTTAAATAAAACAATTTACCATTAGATCTTTCACAAAACAAACCTAATATAAACTCCCTTATTGCTTCAAGCGGCATATTAATACCACATTCCTATATAATCATGTTAGTATGCAAGGTACAACATATATATCAAAAAACATCATAAAAATAATGAAATTGAACATGCATTTTACAACAAAAAGATATTTGTTGCTTATTAATTTTTACATACTAGGGTTTACATTTTTCCAAAGACCTTTGACTTATTTTAATATTACCAAGTAACACTAAATCACCACAAAATTTTCATAAAATTTAGTTTGTGTTGTATCTAATAGGTGTTTTGGATGAGGATCGTGAACTTTGGACCCCACCCTTACTTTTAAAACATCTCTAGCATTAGATGATACTGTAGTATTATCATGCCAATATTTTTCAATCAAAGATTTAATTTCAACATTCAATTTCATATCAAACCTTGGGAGTTAACCACTAAAACTCCAACATTGGTTGATAGGATCATTTTCTATACTTTATCTTCTTTTTGCCGCTCTTAGCAATGTTTTAGGATGCATTTTTAAAACTTCACTAATATTGCCTACCATTCTTTTATTAAAAGTGGTTTTATTAACTATTGCAGTTGTTATAGCTCTTCTTACTGCATTTTTATTTTTAGATCGACTATTTTTCCCAATAGATTGAATGGAACTAGCAACACTAGACATAGCATGTTTTAATGTTTGATCTTTTCTTTTTGGTTTAACAAAAAAGCCTAACGTTTTCATTATTTTCCTCATTTTTGACATTCTCATAAACTACATCAATAGTTGACATTGAAATGCAAGTTTTTTATGATAAAATATTTTTTGTATATTCTATTCGCATGTGTTCTTATTTTCCTCCAAGAAATCTTACCAGAAAGATTATCAAAAACATCACTTTCAATTTTTAAAAAAATTATTTTCATTAAATTCAACATCACATTCTATATTTTTATTTTCATTTTCATTTTCAACTTCAAAAAAATTTACATTTTCATCAACAAAACAATTTTCATTTTCATTTGCATCAACAAAACGGTTTTCGTTTTCATTTTCAACAAAAGGATCATTCTCATTTTCATTTTCAACAAAATATTTTTCATTTTCATTTTCAACAAAATATTTTTCTTTTTCATTTTCAACAAATTCTATAAAAGTTTCACCTCTCTGAATATTATCAATGTCAACATCGTTAAGTCCAACATCTTGTAAAAATTCTACATACAAATTTACCATTTCACTAAAATATGGATTTGAAGATGTACTTGGATTTGTGCCTATTGAAACATTCTCCATAGCATTGAAAGAGGGATTTGAAGAAATACTAGGACTTGTTTGTATAATCATATTATTTTCCAAATTGACTTCTTGCAAATTAGCTTCTTCTACAACCATGGTCTCCTCAATGTTTTCATCTTCAATAGTTGTGGAATTGGATGTTTCATCATTCATTGATTTAATTCTCATTCTTCTTTCTATTTGTCTTTGTTTCTCCTTATCTCTCTTTGCTTCAATTTCTTCAGGAGTCAATGTCTTCCTACTTTCCTCTTATTATGAGCTTGTGAACCCATGATTATAAAATTCTCAAGCACAAATGAATGTTAATAGTGAAATTATTCAAAAAATTCAATCCAAATTGCAAGTTGAAGACTTGTAAGGACAAAATTCTTCATCTTGTGTTCCTCAAAACAAGTAGAAAACTAGCACAATTCCACTTAAAAAACTATTTTCTTCATGCCTCCTTTAAAAAATTCAATCCATATTGCAAGTTGAAGACCTTTTGTTCCTCCAAACGAGTAGAAAACTAACACAATTCCACTTCAAAAATAGTTTACATGATGCCTCCTTTGAAAAAATCAATCCAAAATGCAAGTTCACCACCTGTAAAGAAAAAAGTTGATGAAAAATAGCCCAATATGTCGCAGTCAGCCGTACATGTGAAGTTGTAGACTTCACATGTAACACCCCACCGGATACCCAAGAGGACAAAACTTGCACTACGAAAATTTGAACAATTTTTTTTTTTTTAATGCAAAGTTGTGCGACAATACTAAACATAACTTAATTATCTTCCTAATTCCCCTAGGGTGCACGACTGCATTACTTATCTTACCAAAGTTCAAACTACAATCCTGTAGATGTCAAAATCTGCATTTGCTCAAAACAAACAACTATTAGTAAACTTTAAGCAAATCGAATAAGACATCCCTATGAAATAATAAATAATGTTTCAAAATGCAAACAAATTACAAGACAAATTAAGGCATACAAAACATGAAATGAATCCTATCCCATAGTGGATTGGTGCTATTGTGGAAAACAACCCTTTCCCAATGCTTTGCTAAACTCAATGATAAAATTGATATGAAGATATTATGAAGATGGGCAAAATTAGCTCTCAATTGAAGAGAGTAGCCTTGCATGAGTTGTGGATCAAGTTGTGGAGGATTAAACCAATGGAGATGACCCTTATTTATAGATTCTCAAGTTGAAAGAATTCCAAACACGGAGGATGTGGGACTAAAAACAAGCCAATGAAAAGAGGCCACTTGTCAACTTGTGATAGGTTGGAGGATGAGCACATTTTGGTCAATGTGCCAAAGAGAGAGAGATTTCAAATTTGAATTTGAGAGTAAATGATGAGTTTGACTTGTGCAAGGGACATGTAAGAGCTTATTAATTTCTTTGTCAGATGTACATGTCCACTTGTTTTTGAATTCAAACTTGAGGGAATATTCCTCAAAGATGCCATGTTGATGGAAAATGCCGATTTTAATAAATAAATAAATTGATTTATTGGTGCAAGTGGGAAAAGCTAGAGGATGTGACATGCATTAGATTAGATTTAATTAGGATTAGATTAGCTTAAATGATGTTTAGGTGAGTTTGACTTATTTGATTTAAATATTTGGATTTATTTAAATCAAAAAGGGATGGAAAATGCATTTGGGTTTTAATTAAATAAAGTTTAGTTTATTTAATTAAAAGGTTGATGTTTGATTTATTTAATTTAAATGAATAACTTTATGAATGAAATTGATGAGTTTAATTTACCTGATGAATGGATTTGTTGAGTTTGATTAATTTGATGAGTGGATGAATGTGAAACCTGGTTTACTTGATGAATGGACCTAATTAAATGCATGATGTTAATTTTGCATGTCTACATTTTGCCCCTCTTTAAAGCAATGTACTTGTTGTGTTGGTTCAAAGAATAAACTTGCCGCAATCGAAATTCAAATTTTTTTTTTTTTTTTTGGTTCAGTTGCCCCAGCGGAAAGAAGTACACTAGTACATTTCCCCCTCGAGAGATTGAGGGAAAATATTTGATTTGAGGGTTGATCTCGCGATAAAGATGTTCAAAAATGGATGGTTATGGATGATGATGCAAATGAGATTATTTTAAGATGCTTAGAATAAAAAATCTATATTATCTTAAACAACTTAAATGATGATATGATGTGAGATGGATGAGATGGATGATGTGATATGCTATGATTATGAAAATGTACGATTTATGAGATGCTTAGACTAATAGATCTATATTATGATGATGAACATGCATGTGAGATGATATGCAAAATACTGATGGTTTGTGGATGTAGGATGGATGCAAGATGGATGCATTGGAGATGATGATTAACTATTCATGACGTGATGTTACTACAGAAAAGAAGAAATCAGGGGATGACAAGAGGATCCAACAAGCCCACGATCTGACAAAACTTTATTAGAGATGATGATGATGATAGATGGATGATTTCTTATCAAGGATTGAGATTTTAAAAGGGCTACTTACCTTATGTTTGATAATACACATAGATACGATGCATCAAGGTATAAAGAACCAGGATGGCATTGTACCTAGTGTGATGGACTTTGACTCAACAAACAAATAGGAGTATTCTTGTTCACACTTGACATACAAAAACCTTGCTAGGACGTACCTAGCAAAGCAAGTATTCGCCAAGTTATATTACAAGAGCGTCCAACAAGCATAGTAGACAAAATGATAATGATCGTTGCCTCATTCCTATCTCTCTAAATTCTTTCATTCAGATATCATCAAGAGGTCCTTGGAGTGAGCGCAATAAGATAAATCAAAAGAAAAAACCAAGTATGCAAACAAGTCAATGTTCTTCATATCTCCAGCCAAAGGGATTTGTTTTGATAGGATAAGAATCCAAGTGATATCCAAAATGATGCCCATTGTCAGAATGATATATCCTAGGACATGCATTGTGTAGGATGATGATGGTTTGATAAGTTGTTTGATAGGTTGTTGATACAAGGTTGATTGACATGTTTGCAATTGATCAAGAGTTTGATTTTGTTTTAATTGTTTGTTGTTTGCTTTTGATTTTATGATTGAAGCTTGCTTTTGCTGATTGTTGTGATTGTTTCTGTTTGCGTTGCCAAAGGATGAAGATGATGATCAGTTTATTATGGATGATTGACTATCGCAGGTGAAAGCGAAATGAGACAGATGAATTTTTTCAAATATTTGGATGTTTTGAGGCTATTTTTGTATTTTTGAGAGTTTACAAGTGTTTTTATTTTTGATTTTTTTGAAATGTTTTGGGCTTTTCTAAGATTTTATGAATGTTTTTGGATTTTTTTTGTTTTTCTATTTTTCTGTTTTTGTGTTTTTTTGTCTCGGGGGCTGATCAAAGATTAGCCTTGCCTACGTTTAAGCTCAGAGATGACGTAGTTCGGATTCCATGTTTTTAATGCTTTTTTGACTTTTTGAATGTTTTTGGATTTTGATATGTTTTGAATGTTTTTGGATTTTCTGATTTTCTAATGTTTTTGGATTTTCACATGATTTTGATGATTTTGATATGTACATGTGTGATGATATCAGTGCTCTGTTTGGGATTTTGTTGAAAACCAAGCTAAGGTTGATTGATTGAATTGATCGATTGATGATGATGACATTGTTGAGGATGCAGAACAATGCAATGATAGTGTTATGCAACATAAGGATTGGGATGTTGATGGGATTGATGATGATAACATTGTTGAGGATGCACAACAATGAAAGGATTTGAATGATCAGGATTGATGATGATAACATTGTTGAGGATGCACAACAATGCAAGTATAGTGTAAAGAAACACAATGATCGAGAAGGATATCCCAAGATTATGGATTGATTGGATTCGTTTGATCAGGATTGTTGAAGCTTGGTTTGGAACAAAAGTTGTTCGAATGATTTGATGTGGCGTTTGATGTGCAACTTAGATGCAACTAATAGTGATTTCTTGGATTGATGTTTGATGAAAGATAAAGCTTTGATAAAGAACATGTTCTCGTCAAAATATGCCATGGACTATTGCTTTGGACTCTGGATCACAAATGCTTTGACTGATTTGATTTTATATTTTCCAATGTTCAGATCACCATATAAGGCAAAGGATATAGGTCAAGATTTATTCTTGAAGCAAGATGTAAATATCTGCCCCTAGTGTCTAGCAATGTATGGAATGTCATGGACAGATGCCTGGATAGGTGTATGGATGGTAAGTATGAAAAGGATGCCAAGGATTATCTTGTGATAAGATAAGGCGTTTGAATAGAGTATGCTCAATTGGATAATGCTTCATGGCTCAGATAATGTTGCATAGGATAGGATCCATGAAAACGATCCATGTCAAGATGTTTACCATAAGCAGGCATAAAGTATGCACCAAAATTTTCTCAAGATCAAGATGACTCGGACTATGGATGCAGATAGATAAAAATGGATTGGAAAAAAATGGCTCATGGATGACTAGATTTATTATGGATAGGATGGGTGAAATGCTAGATTTATTATGGATAAGATGGGTGGAATGCTTGATTTATTACAGATGGGATGAGATGCTTTCACCTGAAGTGGCACACGTAGATGCTCGATTCCACACATGATGCCTATTTGCCAGGTTTTCATCATGGTCTTTCCCAAAGCGCCACCGTAGTGGTTTTCACTAGAGGATTATTTTTTTCTCTTTACTGTTTTCAATCCTTTTTCTAATTTTTTTGGATTTTTTTTTTGCTTTTCTGTTTTTTTTGGTTTTTTCTTAAAGATTCATGCTGACCCACCTAGTGGTGTCGATGTAGATGCTCCTGTCATAATGTTCCATCGGTATCCTGCCTAAAGAATTTTCTTTGCTAAGATACATGCACTTGAATGTAGCTTTTGGGATTCCTGATTTTCTTTGTCGATATCGGAGTTAACTTTGTCTATGTGTGCACATTGCGATAGAATGCCTTCGAAATCCTTATGATGAAGGGTCATTGCCAATACATGGTCAATGTGAGAATTGGATATCATGTGCGGAGGTGTGGATGGAGTGTGTTTAGGGATAAAAGATGGATTGGTTGATAGCTTGGAATCTTTGACTTTCCAAACTTGGGAAGATGAGCAATGATGGGTGGATACAAAAGTGTGCATGGAATTAGGACTGACTACTTGATACACTTTGTATGTTGCTTTAAAAGGCTGATTTTTCTTTTGTGAACATATTTGATGGATAATTTTCCCTTTTTCATTTTGCCCCATAGTTTCTTTGACTGATGGAGTTTGATAGGGATGATCTTTCTTTTATTCTTTGGTATCCATGTGTATTTGATTTGTCCATTATTATTCTTTTCTTCTTTTTCTCTGATAATTTTCTTTGTGCTCAAATCTTTCCTTTGAAATTGGTCCCAATTTGTGGATGGGGTGATGGGTGGATGAAGATTCATGATGTGGCTAGTTGTAGTATTGACACTAGTTTCATCATAAGGACTCTGCGTGCTCCCTATGTTGACATTTGCACTAGATGAAGTTGCCCCTAGTATGGTGGTAATATTTCCTTCATGCTTTGATTTTGCATGTTCTGAGAGCTCTTGTTTAGAATGCATTCTCTGATAAATGACCACTGCAGATGACGTTGTTTCCATTTGTTGCTTGATTGACTCTGGAATATCTTGTTCTGTCTTGTCTTCTTCTTTGAGTGGATAATGTTGGATATCCTCATCTATGATGTCCTTATTCTAAATTTGGGATATATCTGATCTTGATGTTGACAACTCTGTTTGGCTATAGGAATCAATAACCTGCTCTTTTTGTGTAATAATATCAGGAGTAAAGGAATCATGTTCTAAATGAAGATCATCTACATGTCCATCCGTAGAAAGAATTTCATGGGTAGATGGAGGAGTATGTGCTACATGGATATGATCATCTTGCATAGATAGGAGAGTGTCCATTAGATTATTGTAGTATCTTGAAGATAAAAATTCTTGATCTTGAATGATTTTGGAGTTGCTTTCGACATGCTTTGGATCAAGTTCTTGACATGGGTCAGCTTCAAAGGATGGATTTCTTATAAAGGTTTCTTGGATGTCTTCATTGGGAATGGGAAGCGACTCAATATCCTTTTTATCTTTGAGTGGACTTAGATCAAGTGTTGAGTTCAGATTTCCTTCAGTATCTATAACCATGAGGTCAAATGGGGTCAACATGTCTTGGAAAGGACCATTGCTAGACCTTAGTGGAAGATTTTGATCTTGCTTTGGAATAAATTCTTGAGATATGTCCTCTAACTCATTAGGTGATGTAGAGACATTTTTGTCATGATTATTGGTCGATGGATCATGCATTATGTCAATAGGATCAAATAATCCTAACAATCCTCGAAAGAGATCACTAAAAAGTGGCTCTTGATGTATGGTGAGTTGATCATTGGATGGGGTAGAAACATCCTCAATGTGCTCCTTAATTGAGAGATTTTGAACATTTTTTTCAAAAATTATGGTGGAGAGATCGTGAATGTCTTCAACCATAGGGTCAAGTGATGTTGACATTTCTTGAATTGGATCATTATTGAGTATTGTTGGTGGATTTTGATCATGATTGAAAAGTGATTCTCGATGTATGTTAATTTGATCATTCAATGAGGTGGAAACATCTTCAAGGTGTTCATTGATGGATAGATCTTGGTCATTGTCCCGAATAGTTATCATTTTTTGTGTTTGTGCTTGTGTTTGTTTGGTAACTTGAGAGGCTTGGGCAGCTTGAGAGGCTTGTTGCACTTGTTGAGCTTGTGTTGCTCATTGCGTGGCTAGATATTGTTGGATGGCCTTTTGGTAGGCTTGGTGGGCTCTTAGCACAATGTTATATTGTCTTTCTGCATTTGGTTTTGGTGGTAGTGGTGGTGGATTTAGAATCGTGTTGGATGTAGTGACAAGTGGTTGAGATATGTTTGGAGCGATCATGGTAGTGAGGGGTTGAGATATGATGGGTGTGATAGGGGTGGATGGAGTGATCAAGGTGATAGGAATGGTTGGAATGATTGAGGTGATAGGTCCTTGGGAAACCATGTTTTGATTTTTCAGGATTGGTGTTGTCATTTGATTAGATACCATCTATTGGTGCGATGTAGATGGTATATTCAAAGGTTCTAATGTGATGGCTTGATTGGTGTTAGGTGGATTGATTTGGATGGAGTGATTGGTGCTAGGTAAAGGGGGAAGCCATAAACCAAGGAATGATGTTGATATGGGTAATGGTGGTGGAGATGTCTCTTGGCGCAATGACTCAACTATTTTGGTAAGTTAGCAATTTGATCTCGCCAAATTTGATCTTGATTTCAATCTTGAATCCCTTGATATAGTTGATTTGGTTTTTGTTCAAGTAGATTTGGGATGTGTTCTTGTGTTTTTGAATGGGATCATGGAAAAATTGATTTTGGACAATGTTCGATTTGGGATGATGTTTTGATTCAGGATGATGTTCGGATTTGGCATGATAGGTTGAAATTGAACATTGTTGATGTTGGGAATCACATTTCCTTGATTTAGGTAACTTTGATTTTGCATGGTGTTACCTTGACTTGGAGTCGTTAACATCTTGTTTGGATTTTGAACAAATCATATGATTTGCAAACATATTTATCCCAAAGTTTTCCTGATTCATTTTTGGAAAACTTGTACTTGGTACATTCTCATTTGGCATGTAGGGATTTGGTGGGATGATGTTGTTCGTTTGAAGGCTCATGCATTGATTGTTCGGTTGATAGAATTGTGGGTTTGGATTTAGATCTACCATCGGGAAATGTGTTCCAATCTTTGATTTTGGCATACTCACACTTGTTGTGCCTTTGACATTTGTAGAAGGTAATGATCCCATGTATGGATTGTATAAGTGTGAGTTTTGATAATCAATCAGAATTGTAAGGCTTTGAAAGTTCAATTGATTTGGATTACTCATGATGTATGGATCAAGTTTGTATTCCATGTTCTCCTTGTGTTTTGACCTTGTTGCAAAAGTGACCTCTAAGGTTCTTAGGACCAATGCCAAGATGAAGGATGAAAAGGGGAAATGATATGAGTGTTGAACGTTTAGGGACTTTGTATCAATGCTAGACTTAGGGTTTGATTTTGATTGGTTTGATTGGATTTGGATAATGAGCTTGTAAACCCTAAGATGTTGGATGTGATATTAGGATGAACTTGTTCAAAGGATTGCTAATTCAATTAAATGTATGAGAAAGGAAGCATTCCCATACATCTAACTAAACAAGGTGTTTTTGATTTTGATGATTTACCTAAGTCTAGAATGATGTTTCCAAAGCTCTAAAGTTGTTTGGTGGGATGGATATGATGAATGTTTGGAATTTGGATGAAGTGTTTGATTTTGATCCTAAATGAATCTTGGAAGGACTTGTCTACTAGATGAAGATATTGAAGAACATGCCTTTCTCTAAGAGTAATTCAAGTCAAAAGACCAATGTTTGCTCGAAAGACGATACAAAGATAAACAAGCACATGTGTGGGGTTCAATTTGAGTTAATCTTGGTTAATGACTTGCTTTTACCACAAACACACTTCTTGCTTAGTTTTCAAATTGAATTTCCAATGTCCTAATTTTCTTTCATCCCAAAAAATGCATTATGCGAAAATCGAGGAAATCAAGGCAAAGGTTTCCTAGTGTTGACCTTAGTAGGAGGAAATTGAGATGAAATCCAAATGTTTAGAAGCCTCTAAGGATACAAATCCCAAGAAAAAGCAATAACATGTGAATTTGTTCAAGGATATTTGCTTCTCCTAAAGGGTTTGAGATTTGATGCTCATGTTGAATGTTGGTTTTCCAATGTTTTCAATCAAAGCATTGTGTTTTCAAACTGACTCACAAGCAATATAACACCCTAGCTCAATTGGTACTTTTTTCTTGGTGGGCTTGCGTCATGCCCTTCATAGAAGAAGAGATGATTTTAGATGCAACCAAGGAGAGAGTATAAAGGTATGTTAAGAATGAAGTCTTAACCTCTATACTCTAACCAAGATCGGAAATGCAAGTAACTTCTTGGAATCTAAGTTCCAATGCACCACTTTGATAAACTCGCTCAATGGATCAATTAGTCACTACAAAACAAGGGTTCTATTTTGGACTTTCCGTTCGTGGAGATTGAACCATATGGCAAGAGTCCCCTTTCAGATCCATCTCATTGGAATGAATCGCGTGATATTGGCGTTTACTCCAATACCCACATTTATATCCCGGTTGGAAATACTCTTGGCTTTAGAGTGTTACCGGTTGATTTTTTCCCTTGGGTGAGTACTTTTTCCCCAAGGCAGGCCATCTAAGATAGAAAAAAGTGAATAAACTTATTCATAGTTCGATCGAACCTTGTTTAGAAACAAAGGGAGAACACATGCAATAAGCTCACTCACACTCGCACACAATTTTGTTCAATTTTAAACCCAAAAATGAAGTGTGGATGCAATCTTTTATGCAACTTAATGTCATAAAAAAGACTTTTGATTCTCAAGATCGTCGTGAAGCATGAGAGAAGTGCATACGCCTGTTTAGATGAGATTACTTTGAATAAGAGATTACGAAACATGAAAAACACATGTTCATTTTAAGCCTCAAAGCAATGATGAATTCGTTTTAAAGCGCCAACTCAGAAGTGTGAGGTTTGTTTGTTCAATTTTAAACCAATTGAAAAGCTAGTAAGTTTCTAATGTTCAATTTTAGCACAACTTCGAGAAAATAAAAATTAAAAAATAAATAAAATCAATGATCTAGTTGGTTTAAAACAAAAAATTAAGGTGAGAAATGGAAGCTCTAAGCATTAAAAAAAGCTTTGTAAATTTCAAGCTTCAACACCCGATTTTCTTTGATTCCAACCTTGCTTGGTTTTGCTTAATTTCAATGCTCAATTGCAATGTCAACCCCCTACAAATAGTACAAAGTTATTAGAAATAAGATGCACCACCAAATCTCTTATTCACCGATATGTTAAACACAAAATGAAAATTAACAATAAAGAACAATTATCAAGAAAATAAAAAGATAACCCATGACTTTTTCCCTTTGAATGCTTGCACACATAGCTGAAGATTAGAATATCACAACTTTAGGCTTTGAATACAAACTACGAAAAATGGTGATGATGATCATAGATTTCTGACAATGATTTCCAAATCTCTATGAATAACATTTAATGATGATGACTCCAAATCAAAGATATTGATTGTTTTCTATTGTGTCGATCCTTCATAAAGGATTTATACCCACCGTTTAGCAGATATACAACCCTTCATAAATGCAACAAACTCTTTCATGCGTCAATCCTGCATAAACATGACAGATAATGACATGGAACTATGGCACAATGCACCTATCTATGATGCGACTATGTGAGCATGGTAATGGTGTTATCCACAGACAAAACAAAAAGAAAGCCTGACGTTACAACATTAAAACTTACTGAAAAAATGTAGGACTGGGAGATATCTTTAAGCACATGCCACTGTATCACGGTGGGGTTTGTCAGGGAGGTTCACTAACCAATATGAAATGTAGCAGAAAAATGGGCCATAATCCCTCAGTAGGTAGGTAGGTACATTGATTCAGTTCTCATAAACTAGGAAATTTAATAGAGGCTTTCAAAATTTGAAAAATTTCAACAAATTCCAATGTATTAAAGTTATTATGGATGTGATAGTGTGTTTTTCTCATCTCAGGATGACTAAACTATCTAAATCGTGCCACCAAAACCCTGATTAGCAATAGCCTGTTGAAGATCCTTCTAGGAGTGGTCCTGACATTCTAGCTCCTTTATAGGTAGAGAAAGACCTTGTGAAGGTATTTTGTAAGGCTAATCCCAACTTGCATCTTGCCAACAATGATGGTAATGTTGTCATGGCATCTGTTGATGAATCTGACCAAATTCAACAATGGGTGAAGGTCATTTTTCTGCGTAAAGAACCATCATACCGTACATTTGCTTTGGTAAACAAGGCTACAAACCAACCTCTAACACACGACCATCCAGAGAAAGATAGTCAATGGGCAATTTATTTTGAAACGAAAGTGGATGTAGAGGGTGAAGCAAGACCACGTGCATCTAAGTCGGTGAGCACAACTACAAGCCAGGCTCTAAGTCAAACTATGATGAATTCTTTAGAGAAATTTCAGGTCATGGGTGAAGGACGCGTAGTAGTTGATTGGTTGAACAAAAGTATAGGCCACGTTCCAAGGCATAAACATTTAGAAAAAGGAAGCGTTACCTTGGAAGACAACATCGTTGAGAAGTTCACTGATGTTGTACAGTTTAAAATGAGTCTGTCTGATGGGGGGCTAAACAAATACCAAGGAAACCAGTATTTTGATAGAATCCATGGGCCATTACTATGCAGTGCTACTATTCAAGATAGGTAGACAGCTTGAATAGCAAGTTACACGAGTTTGGTGTTGTGTGCATGATGTACTCTGACGGACAAATTGAGGCCCGATTTGACTAAACACAGACCAAAACCATATTTAGACAGTGGTGAACCATATTTAAGAACTAAAGAGCACAAAACAAAACACTGGAGAACCGTATTTAAGCACTAAAAAGTGCAAAACAACTAAAACTAGGCGAGGAACATCTTTAAATAAGCACTCAAAACTGCAAAACAACTAAAAGTAGTCAAGAACAAATTTAAGCACTAAAAGAGCAAATCAAAGTGGAAATATGTTGCACATTTGGGTGAAATGTACCAGTGTTGTTAGTTCCTATGCCCAGCCTGAAACGGGGTATGAACATCCATGAAAAGTGCCAAAACATGAAGAAAATTTGTCAGATGTTATAGTTGGAAAAGCTTTGGCAGACATGTAAGCAATAAAAGTACGAGGTACGCAGGCTGTTGGAAAGAAAACCTTTAAAAAATGTGCCTTCAGAACACCTAAAAGAGACACTGTGTTGGCAAAATATGTACAAAATGTTGCAACTATACTGAAAGTAGTGGTTGTGGCTGGGAAAGCAAATTCATAATCAAACAAAGTAAATCATCACTTTGATTTTCAACCTTATGCTTTTAACTTCTTGGTCTATGAAAGCTATTTTTAAAATGAAACCCAATGCATTAACCAATGAAGATAACAAAGACACTTAACCAGTAGGATTCCTTAGCCCTCCTTCTAGCACCATTTATGTGGATGTCAAAATCTGCAAATGGTTAGTATTTTAAAACCAAACTAATAATCAACATCCCTATGAAATAACTCTACATGCTAATATTGCAATCAAAGCAACAAAGATTTAGATAGATAAATTGAAAGCATATAATAAAACATGGAGAAAATTATATCTTATAGTGGATTGGTGCTATTATGGAAAGTATCCCTTTCCCAATCCTTTGCTAAGCTCAATGATTAAATTGATATGAAGATATTATGAAGATGGGAAAAATTAGCTCTCAATTGAAGAGAGTAACCTTGCATGAGTTGTGGATCAAGTTGTGGAGGATTAAAGCAATGGAGATGATCCTTATTTATATATTCTCAAGTTGAAAGAATGTCAAACATAGAGTATGTGGGACTAAAAACAAGCCAATGAAAAGAGGCCACTTATCAACTTGTGATAGGTTGGAGGATGAGCACATTTTGGTTAATGTGCCAAAGAGAGGGAGATTTCAAATTTGAATTTGAGAGTAAATGCTGAGTTTGACTTGTGCAAGGGACATGTAAGAGCTTATTAATTGCTTTGTTGGATGTACATGTCCACTTGTTTTTTAATTCAAACTTGAGGGAATATTCCTCAAAGATGCCATGTTGATGGAAAATGCTGATTTTAATAAATCAATAAATTGATTTATTGGTGCAAGTGGGAAAAGCTAGAGGATGTGACATGCATTAGATTAGATTTAATCAATATTAGATTAGCTTAAATGATGTTTAGGTGAATTTGAATTATTTGATTTAAATATTTGGATTTATTTAAATAAAAAAGGGATGGAAAATGCATTTGGGTTTTAGTTAAATAAAGTTTGGTTTATTTAATTAAAAGGTTGATGTTTGATTTATTTAATTTAAATAAATAACCTTAGGAATGAAATTGATGAGTTTAATTTACCTAATGAATGGATTTTCCGAGTTTGATTAATTTGATGAGTGGATGAATGTGAAACCTGGTTTACTTGATGAATGGACCTAATTAAATGCATGATGCTATGCTAATTTTGTATGTCTACAAATCCACAACTTATTAACCATTAAATGCAAACATCACTAAGCATGTTATAGTTCACATTACAATTGAACATAAGTATCAAGTGAAACATTCATTTCATAACATAAAAGAATAACTATCTTCTCTCATTCAATTAACAAGAACAAAGTCATTGCTTACAAAATTCTAGCATACGAGTGATACATCAATACAAATTACATTTACATTTATACAATGATACCTCCTTGAACAAATGAGGAGTGCTTTACAATAATACATGATACATTATAAGTTACAATGCATTACAAATACAATGATCTAACTTACAAGAGTAGATGCAAAGCTGAAGATAACGGATCAGGAGGATCGCCACATCACGAACATAAGGGAAACCCAATGGAGACGATACACGTTCCACCCTACCGCGTGAATCCGAAGATTCACCCCCTGTGCTAGGAGGCAACAACGGGTCCCACTAACACTGACAGTCAAGGACAATAGACTCACAAGGCTGACATAACAACAATAAACAAGTATAGACAACATCAATCAATAGAACACTGCTTCCAGAGGCATACCGTAGCAAGGAGAGACAAAAACACAAGGATACTCAGTCATCATAGGAGGAGTGCCACACATAATTTGTTATGGTTACCCTGGCGTAACCTTCCTAGGCTACCAGACCCCCATCCTAGGTTACTCTAGCTACCTCTACCAACCACCGAACCCCCATACAAACTATGCTTCTCATCTCATCTCAATCCTAAACAAGCGCTTGAGCTATGAGAGAGGCATCCATTATCTTATTATTCTGAGAGCTACCCATTCCCCTTAATTATTTTAAAGTTATCACTTGATTAAACCCTTAGTGAGTTACCCTGGCACCCCTTTGTGTGTCGGAGCCCCACTGAGAGCCACTCCCCTACTGACAACCTAAAACCACTGAAAAGAAAGCATATCCACTTGCACAACTCAAACCCCAAGCAAGTCTCAAAGCGAGCCAAAATATCATCCCACTCACAAATTTCAAAAGGCCAACATATAGGTGGATACATCATGCAAAACTAGTACATCTCAAGTTCACTTAAATATCAACATTCATCTGAGGGTTAACAATTTCACCAACAAGGAACAATCAAGAATACCAACACAAGCCAATTTCCACATGCCTTTGGAAACCTCACAACCATAAAAACATTAAGATCCCCCATAAAAGACATTCATATGCAACATCACATTCCACAAGTATTTCCACAGATACCAAACATAGCTCCATATTTAACTTTACATTTTAATGGTTAGTAACACCTCTACTTCATTGCACGAAGACAATCATCATTTCAAGGCCCATTTAATTTATCATGGCTAATTTATTTTTCCTAAGGACTTAATATTATTTTCATAATACTTACTACCATTCCCTATATGCTTAAATTAACATAAATACACACAGACACAGACACACACATATATATATAGCAATATATCAATATGCGCATAAATATTTAAATCTAAAAAGGATACTGGTCTTAATTTAGCAATTTCTAAACTCTGTCCTAATATTTAGACGAACTACAAGTTTCCCCAACATGCAATCGAAAGAAACTATTTATATATGCAAAAATTTATATATAGATATATATTTGGCTATACTTAACTCCGCTTGACTAAAAGAAAATGATTACAAAATGTAACATTACTTAGCAGCTTACAATAGCATAATATCTCTACTGTGAAATAACAAGAACAAATAGAGAGGGGCGGCGGATAAAATCGAAGATTAGTTAGGATATAGCTACTGGCGGTGCTTACAAAGTTTCAATCTCATGCAAAGAGATTCTGGAGAAGTAGAGATAGTTACTCTGAAAATTTCTGGTTCATATTCATTTCCAAGCAAAAATTAAGCATTTTTCCAATATTTTTTAATTATATGGTGGACAATATTTCATGTTGTTCAATTCTAAAATATTAGCTATACTGATTGTTACTATTAACAGGTTGGCTGTTTTTCTCTTGGCAAATGTAGAGGAGTATAATAGGGCTTGTCTAGTTGTCACCATAGTTATGAAGCATGCAACTCATGCATGGCCTCGATCTATGGGGACTTCGTGTTAACAAAAGGTACAATGGTCATTCCCTATGGAAACGAAAGCTTCCTGCAACATCTTTACAACTATTTTTATGATAGCTCTTATACTCAAAGGCCAATACAAGGTAATTCTAACATCAATTAGTAAATATTTACAAAATCTCCACTAGGTTTCCATCAAATCAAATGAAGATATGGAGCAGTGCGCCTACCTGAGATATTAAAGCTTAAGCCAAAAATTATGACAAATTAACAAGATTCAATGAGCATATTCTTGTGATTCAATACTCGCAAAAAATATCACAGTTTTCTTGTGCCGACAGCATAAACAAAGAACCAATGATTTTAAGAAAATCTAACTACCCCATCACCCACAAATTACATACAGGATAACTATAAGAGGTGAGACGCATAACCAACGCATTAATAAACACAAGATAAGGATCTCAAACACCAATTAAGGCTTATAGGGAGAAACAAGACTTGCAGATAACAATGTAAAAAGATCCTACCAAAGGAAACTTGCAGTAAACTATACAATAATAGATGCATCGAGCTTGAATTTATTTCCAGCGACCACTGGAATGAGATACAACATAAAGAAGATTATAAGATTTGAAAGCGAGATAAGGAATCCCTAGACAAGTAACGGTAGGTATACAAACTATGTGATATGGTTTACAAGTTCCCAAGATAAGCTTTTTATTGCAACGAGTTAAAAGACTCAGATACACCACCAATATCAATTTTTTTGTAATTTCCAAAGACAACGACTAGAAGAGGGTGCATGTAATTAAAATGCAGTGAATATGGATTTTGATACTGCTTGAATCTAATTTATCCAACAATACAATAAACATTGATATCCAACCTAAATCGATATCAAAGAAGTGATGAGCGAGCATATAGCCTCAGTCAAGGTGTAGGACTTCTACAGAGTGCCTAATTTTTAATTGAGCCAAAGATGAACGCTGCCCAGATGATATTTCAGAGAAACGCATGAAGGTGATTTAGATTTGCACCCTTCTACATCTTAAAACTAGGGGCATCAACCTTTATATTAGACCGTTGATTGATAAGAAGCTAGGGGAATTTTGAGATGTAGAGTCCATTGAGTTGCATGACTCAGGAGTTATAGTATCTATTGTACAAATTGCGAGAAAAAATACAGAAGAAAAAAATTAAGAATGAAATTATCTATTTATAAGAACAAAATAGGGCGACTCCACTTAATTCTTTTCTAGAATTCTAAAGAGGGCAATATTTTACAAAATAAATTATACACAATACTTTACAGAGTTATTCCAAGGAGTTCATTCAGGAAAAATTCTCCTAACATATTTCAAGCAAGCGTAGCAGAGGTAAAATACAGAAGAACCTGATTTAGTTGGTAGGAAATTGATGTAGAAATCATTTCTCCAATCTGCAACTCTCGGCAACCGAATTCCCAAAGCTTCCTAGAACAACTCAGTGCTTCACCAATTCCTTCCCCAAAAAATTTCAAAAGACCCCCCAAAAGCTTCATACCCCCATGCAATAATTTTCCCAAAGAATAAATCAATTACCCCTCTATTAGTTAACTTCCACTATCATCTTCCTTAATTCCATCCATAACTACTTTCCTTCTTCCTCCATTCATTTAATTCCCATTACTTCTCTTTATTCACCACTTGACAATTTATTATATTTTATAATTTATAACTATGCCCTTTTAAATTCACATTCAAAAGATTAACGAATATGAAATTTGATATAATAATTTTAATCTTACCTATAATGTATTTATACCATCATAATAACTTAATATTTTATTTGAAATATTCTATTCTAAATTATAAGTTTAATTTATTAAAATAAGATAATAACATAATCAATTCAATTTAATCAAGGAAAAATCAATTAATTAATTCTGAAAAACACAAAACCAAGCTAAACTTGACCTCAGAGACAACCAATGACAACACACAATGATGAACAGATGAAGAGGCATGACATCAGAGTAAACTTTGCTAGTAAATTAAAAAAAAATGATTAACAAGAAATGGGATCCCGTTTATAAGATGAGATCTCATTTATTACAAACGGGATCTGTTTCATAATCGGGATCTCGTTCCCCAATATTAAATGTGGGGACCGTTGACAAAGAAACAAGATCCCATTTATATGTCTCCCTATCAACAGTCATCTCATTTAATATTGGGAAATGGGATCCTGATTTACAAAATGGGATCCCGTTTCTAAAAATTTGAAATTCCATTTTCTTTGTGGTTGGGTTTTTGGCTTGTATTCTAGTTCGGGAAAAGCATTGGGAATTTGAACCTAGGCCTTCAACCTGGTTTGACCTACAAGTTGAAGGTCCTAACAATGTCAGAGAAAAATATTAAGTTTGGACATATGGATGACGACTTTTTTTGTAGAATTTTTTGACGAAATTAAAACCCATTATAGATGAGACAGTGTAGATTCCAAATATGTAATTTTTTTTACACTTGGATTATTTTTTCTATTTTTCAATTAATTTGTGATGAAACTAGTCCATAACTTTAAATATCAGGGTTTTTTACTATTTTAATAACTTTTTATCAACATACATTTTCACGAACAGATTGCACGAGAACGTACTTCATACAATTCTTTTCAATTTTAAAAAATGATAATTTTAGGTCATCTTATGCATGACATACATGATGATTTTTCAAAACGACAAGTATGGCTAATAAAAATTTAACAAAAAAAATTCAATAAAAACTTACAAAAAAATATCGAAAACGTGTTTTAGTGAGTTACAAATCTTTTCCCAAAAGAATTTAGAAAAATATGATAATTTAGGTCAAAATATGGATGACGTACACGTGCATGGTATGGTAAAAAAAAAAGTGCCTTTAAATAGTGGTTTTTAGAAATTCCCATTGAAATTCAATTTGTACCATCTGGGTATTCAAATAAATTACATATTTGGAAACAAGACTTTGAGTACTACATTTTATGATTAGTGACTTTTTTGAAGATTCCATCTCTAAGTGCTTCAAATTTTAAGGTCAAATGTGTCAAATTCTGAAAATCAGGGAAAACACTTCCACTTTTTGGCCAAAAAATAGACTCAACTTCTTGCTAGCACCCTTGTACTTTCTACAATCCTCTTCAACCTCTTATTGCAACGCCTGTATGCTTTGCTTGTCATAGAATACCCAAGGGAAATTCATTCATTAGATATAAAATAAAACTTACCTAAGTTTTCTTCATCCCTTTTGATGTAGTATTTTCTTTTGAATATCTTGAAATATTTGACTAAAGTTGATCTTCCTCTCCATAGCTCATATGGTGTTTTATTAGACTTAGGTCTGATCTGAGCTCTATTTAGAATATATACTATAGTTTGAACTAATTCTCTCCAATACATATCTGGTAGATTTTCTTGACTCAACATTGTTATTTCCATCTCTTGTATAGTTTGGTTGTTCCTTTCTACAACCTCATTTTGTTGCAAAGTCCGAGGAGGAAAAAATTGTCGCCAGATCTCATGTTCTTCACATAATACATCATATTGGTCAAAAGTGAACTCTCCACCCTTGTCTGACCTTAAAATATTGATAGTCCTTCCAGTTTCATTCTCCACTAATGCCTTGAATTCTTTGAACTTCTCAAATGCTCCTATTTTTTCTTTTATAAAGGTAATCCAAGTCATTCTTGTGTAATCATCAATGAGCATCATAAAATACATGTCACCTTGTAGGCTCTTTGTCCTCATTGGTCTGCATAGATCCATATGAATCAAATCCAATGGCTTTGATGTGGAATATTACTTTGTAGGAAATATAAAATTTCTTTGTTTTCCCTCATGACATGTTTTGCAACTTGTAGACTGAGGTTTCTTGATCTTTGGCATGTCCCAAACCATTCCTTTTGAGATAATCTTCACAATGTCATCAAAATTGATGTATCCCAATATTTTTTTCCAAATCCAACTCTCTTCTATCTGTATAGTGAGGCAATTTTGTCCATTCAACTCATTGAGATGATATATATCACTATCTGTCCTACTTCCTTTTGTAATCAATTCTCCAGTATCGGATTTCCAAATCTCACAATATTTAACACTAAATGAAAGCTGATAACCTTTGTAACACATTTGAATGACACTCAAAAGATTATGCTTTAACACTTCAACATACAAAACATCACAAGTTTTTTTCCTACCACCATCAAGAATAAAAGTACCCTTACTAATAATCTTGGCAATAGAATTATTTCCCAAAGTCATAGAACCACCATAAAATTTCTTGAAATTTATGAACTTACTTTTGTCTCCAGTCATGTGGTTTGAACATCTGTTGTCTATGATCCACAAATTCTTTTCTTTTTGAGCATGAAGAGCAGTATAAGCTATCATCAATTTCATTGATATTTTCTCTTCTGGTATCTACTTTATTTGATTCATGACTCTGACATTCTAACCCTTTTCTTCTTGTTTCTAGTAGAGGACTTACAAAATTATTTATGCAGTTCCTAACAATGTGTCCAAATTTGTTGCATTTGTAGCAAACAATATTGAAGTTATAAAAAGGTGAAAATTCATTAATACTATCGAAGTTATTTCTTCTTACCAAAGCCTTTCTACAATCCACAACCTTATGGCTAAAATTATTGCAATTAAAACAATAACTGGAAAAAGAGTAATTGAGCATGTTATTGTATCCTTTTCTTTTAGATCTTCTATTATTCTTCTACACTTGGATAAAACCATCATTTTGTGCCCTACTTTCATCACTTTTGATAACCCTTTCAGACTTTGAACTTCTAGAACCAGTCTCCTCTAGACTCCCTTTAGTAGGATTCACAAGTTTTTCTATCACTTTGTTCTTCCAATCATCAAAACTAATGCCAATTTTGAGATGTGGAGATCTCTGGCATCCTAATATCTGATCTAGAGTCTCAGTACTCTTCCCAAACTTCAATTGCAACTGATGATTCACCTTCTCAAGATCTTTTATTATTGACACAACTTTTGCTTCAAAATTCTCATAGTCCTTGTTTTTATGATAGTAGTCTTTCAGTCAATACCTCTTCAATCCTCTTTGCTTCTTCTCCTCTTAAATATTCAGATCAATGATCATCTTTTCAACAATCTCAAGCTTCTGAGATAAGCTATATTTAGCCTTCACTTCTTCAACAATTCTTTTCTTCAATCTCTTGATCTCCTTTCTAGCATAAAGTAACTCTTCCACAATATCTACTTCATCATCATTTCTAGAATTCATTTTTGTAGAATCTTCAATAGTTTTCATGACCATGAATACAACCTTTTCTTTTTCATCTCCGAGTATGTCTTCATCCTCTTCATTAGTAGATTATAATTCTTCATTAATGAAGAAACTCTTTTTCTTCCTTTAAGATTTATTCCCTCTTTAAAATGGTTTCTTTCCATACTTTTTCTCAACATTGTTAGAGTCCTTATAAGGAAACAGCCATAAAATGTCCTACTTCACCATAATTAAAACATTTGAAAGGTAACTTGCCTTTATACTTACCATAACCTCTTTGTAGCTTTATGACAAATTTTTCTTCCTCCCTTTGGATCTAATTCAACATCAAAATCTAGATAAATTTTCTTCCTAAATTATATAAATGCAACTTCTGTCCTTATTGAGTTTTCACTATCAAACCCCATTTCATAGGCAGTCAATATTCTATGTAATTCAATCAATTTTAAGGAATTCAAATCTTTAGCTTCTTCAACATCAAAAAATTTAGAATCAAACCTTCTAGGAAGAGATCTGAGTACCTTTTCTATAACCATGCTTTCTTTCAATTTCTTGCCAAGACCTTTGATAGAGTTGACAACTTCATCAACCTAGAGTAGAAATGTGGCAATTATTTCTTCCTCCTTCATTTTTCAGAATTTCAAACCGATATCTATGAATTTGGAGCTTTTCTTTTTTCACCTTTCCATCTCCTTCATAGATGGTGTAATTTTTTTCCCATACTTCCTTTGATTTCCTACACTACATAACTTTCACAAACTCAAAATTAGACAAACCACATAAAATAGCATTACTTGCTTTGGAATTATTTTCATAAGCCTTCTTTTTGACCTAATCCCTTGGAGGATTTTTGGGAGTCTCATATCCATCTATAACTGATAGCTAGATTTCAATACCCAAGGCCATTAAGTATGCTTCCATCTTAATTTTCCAAAATGCATAATTGGTTCCATCAAAGAGTGGTGTCTTATGTGCAAACAATCCTTCTTGAGCCACTAAGTGTGTCATCCTAGATCTATCTCAAGCTGATTAAGCTTCTTCAAAGGAACTCAACTTTGATACCAATTGAAGGGCACACCATATACTGAGAGGGGGGTGAATCAATAGATCAAATCTATTTAAAATCTCTTAACTTCAACACATATAATTGAACATGAAACTTGAATCTTCAGTACTGCTTACAAGTAACAATCATGAACACACATTCACACAAGAGAACACTAGATATACATGGAAACCCAAGATGGGAAAAACCACAGTGAGAATAACTACTTGGATCTACTATCCAAATCTAGCCTCACAATGCAGGAATATAATAAGGGAATTTACAATATGAAGTAGGCACCAACCCATCGGAAACACCAATCCCCAAATGTATTTGTAGGCACCAACCTACTGGAGACAAAAATATCCAATACAATGATCTAAGCACTAGATCTATAAGTAGAACACCAGTCCTACATAATTACAATGATAAATATTTCAAACCTTCAGTGCTAATTACACAACTTACAAATAGTTTGAACTTGATTTAGACATTCTACTACACTCCTTAAGATATTTTGATAATGGTGCACTATAAATGAGATGCTTCACATTGAATAACTCATGCCCGAACAATTGTCTCCTTGTATATTCACTCACCATATTCTTCTTCAATCATATTCACATTGTGCATCCACACAACTAATGATTATATACAAGAAATTACATAAACATTACTCCATGTCGACCAGGGATCTGTAATTAACTAGGACAACATAAGGTGGAATTAAATTCAAATTACATAAAATATATATAGTAGGTCGGTCCTAAATCATTTTTTTCCGCCTAAAGAACATGATGTTGTGTACTTCTATAGGAACCTTAACCAAGTCATATCTTAAAACCACAAACTAACTTTGAATTCCACACACTACTAGTCGTTACCACTTAGTTCTCGAACACCAATTGGTTGAAAGACAAGCAAAAAGAGCCTTTTTTCATTTCAAACTTATTGCATGTTGATCATATCTTCTAAAAAATTTGGAATACGAAAGAACATGTGTAGGAATATTCTCCATTCAAACCATGGGGCCAAACTTTCCTTCAAGAAGAAATACATGACATAATCAAAGAAATATCTTTTTTCTTGATAAATTGAATTGAAACACTCTGAATCATCCTTTTGAATCACTTCTATCATAGTGAATAGATGCATGCATGATATTGCAAACATACTATAGTCAGTATAATTTTCACATATCTTCTAATATCCAATATGATACATTTAATCCTCACTGTTCAACAGATATTGTACAACACACTTATGAAACACAAACACTCCTCAACTTCTTTTATCAATATAGCTAGCAATGTGTACTTGTAGAACTCAAAATGATATGACTGTACAATTACCAACACATAAAGGTATGGTAGTACAACTTCATTTAATTCTCACTAATCTCTTGAAAGTATTCCTTTGACAATAGTAAGCTCCTTAAACAACCATAAACTCCTTTGACATCAATGACAACCTTTTTTCAACAAGTTGTTTAAATACAAGTGATACTAAGCATGATATTGGCATCTAGAAGGTAAGAAATAAGGTGTTTTTTTAGTTTATGAGGTCAATTTGTGAAGCACATATCTCTTTCAATTTTGATTTTTTTTTACAATTTAAAGGTTTTATCAAGGACATGTTGAGGATAATAAAATCCATAAGATATCAAAATGAAGGAGTTATTATGAAACTATTCTTTTTACTAAATTTTCTTCCAAGGTTTTAAATCTACAAATTTGTTGGAGGTTTTTTTAGAAAATTGAGGTTTAGGCTCAAGTTATAGTAGTTATTTCAAATTATTTTTAATTGTATAAAATAATGTATTGATTTTTTTTTCGCATTATGGTAGGGTATAAGAAACAAGATATTGATAAAATAATCACACAAATAACTTTTCTTTAAGAGTTGTCTAGAGAAGGTAATAGTATATGGACATAATATGAGTTGGACATCTTACACCCTAAGAGTTTATTCGTGCATTGTCTTATTTGGAAACATATTGTGACTTGAGAAGAAGAAAGAGAAGGAGGAAGAGATGAGGAAGGATGAGAATATGGAGAATAAGAAAAATAAGGAAAATAAGGACAAGGACAAGGACAAGGACAAGAGGAGGGGAAAAAGGTGAAGAATAAGATAAACAAGAAGATAAGGAGAAGGACAAGGAGAAGAGGAGGGGAAAAAATGCAGAGAAGAAGAAGGATAAGGAAAAGAGAAGGAGGAGGAGGAGGATATTTTTCTCATTTTTGGGACACAAAATTGGGAGCAATTAATTTTTTCCTCATCTCATGTAATTTCATGATGACATTTTTTTCTATCATACTCAAGGGTGACACATTTTATATATGTGTTCATTTTTACACCTCATCATCTTCTCAAATCATATTTATTTTAATGTATTCATACCATTTGAGGGAGGAATATTATATTTATGATTACACTATGGCTTGTTCATGCATAGATTAAAAAGGTTAATTCAATTATAAATCCTTGACAACCTCGTGAATGGGGTTCCCACTTTTTCACTTTTCTTAAGCATTTGTTATGTAAATTAATAAGGCCATACTAGTTCCAACTCCTTGATAAGTGTACACAATGTATTATCTCTTCTTTAGCTTATGTTTCTATAGAGTGGTGAGGCCATAATAATTCTAACTCCTCAACAACATAGAGACTTGATTCCTCTTTTCCTTCTCATATTGTTATCTTTGTTATGGGTATCAAGTTGATAAAAAATCCATGAACCCTTCCTCACTCCCTTGTGGATTTTTTCATTTGGTAGTTGGTATGAAGACATGTATAAAAATGTTAAAATGATTAATGATTCCTTCATAATTATTTTTATGAATGAATTGAGAGATACTAACATATAATCATGTGTATGTGTCAAGGTTTGGTGATAAGACTCTACATGCATGAAAAAAACAATGGTGCACAATCCAAAATATATATTTGATAAATTCTTACTATATTTACATTAATTATTAATTTACTTTAGAATGCATGGCTTGTGCATATTTATGCATGCCTTCAGGTGTGGAAAAATAATAGATTACAAAAGTATATATTGCATATGTTTCCACTTTAGTATTGTACTCATATGGTCATGCCAATAATGTTTCAATTTATTACTCAATTTGGGTTGATTTAGTGTAAAAAACTAACAAAACCTCTAATGAACCCTCCATTTGATCAACTTGACTTTCAATCATCCATAAAACCCTTCGTCTCACAAATTCACATATCTTATATATAATATTTAGTGCAGTGATAACTTTAAGAAAACCCATGTTCAAAATTGCTAAATGGCGACCATTGGAGAGGAGACCGTTGGAGAGAAGACTAGATCAGTGGCGGGCTTGAGTGATTTGAATTTGAACTCAAGCCCTAGGAATCATGGCATCATTCAGTTTAGTCAGTCTACGGATTTTGGGTTTTCTAATGCGCCAGATGGGAAGGCTAGATCATGTGGTGTGAAAACGTTGCTGCTCCCTGGTGGCGAGGCTGGGAAGGATGGGTCATGTGGTGAGTATGTGGTCTAAGATGTGCTCTCTAAAGGAAAGTGTGTGTTTGAGGCCTTCAAGGTGTCTTGTGAGGGTTGTCCTCTAAAGGAGGTGTTTCCATAGTTTCAAGGGGATAAGGTGGCTGTTAAAAATGAAGTGTGGGTCCCATCAGGGAATAATGTGTGGATAATTCAAGTATTCCCCAGATTGAGCATGCTCTGATGGGTGGTGGTTGGTCGACAGGGTAGTCATCATTGTTGGGGCAGAGATGATTCAACCATTTTGCTTCTAATCTTAAAGGAAAATCAGTAGCTTCTAAGTCTATGTCTTCTTCTAACATGGAAGGTGGTTTTTCCTTGTCTATTCCAGACTCTCTTGTTGACAAAAATATTGGTAAAATGGATTTCTCCCTGGTTGGAAAGTTTTTAGGTCCTTGATCTAATATTAAGGAGGTCCACACCTAGGTCTATAAGAAGTGGGCATTAAAAGGTCAGGTGGAAGTTGTACATATGGCTAAGGTTTTTTCTCCTTTTCCTTCTCCTGTGATGAAGACCTGGGAGAGATTTTTGTGAAAAGACCGTGGTCATTTGGGTGTCTTACTTTGGTTCTTCATCCTTGGGGACCTGGGATGGATCTGTCCAAATGTCTCTATCATTTAGCCCCTGTGTGGGTTAAGCTACCAAAATTTCCTTTGGAATATTGGGATGAAGAAGTGTTTAAGGTAGTGGCTAACTCCTTTGGGTGGATTATTTCTATTAATCAGGCCACTCTCTCTAGGAAGCGACTAGTTGCAACTAGGTTTTATTGTCATGATTGAACAAGAAACTATGATGCTTGAGTTCTTCCTCCTGAACTCTAAGATGGGATCCTGGAAGCAACAGATTATTTTTGAAAATCTCCCTTTCGCTTGTTTCAAATGTAAGAAGGCGGGTCATTGGGCTAAGGATTTCCTTGCTAAGGTGGCCCTGCCTAAGACTGCTCAATAGAATAAGATTTGAAGGATTAAGGAGCCCAAATAGAATCAAGGTGAGTCAACTATTGGAAATGGTGTGAAGGGTGAAGTTAATATTGATGATCACTCTATCCCTCTTAATGAGGTTGGCAAGGAGTTTGAGAAAACTATGGAGGTAGTTGTGGGCCAATCTTTGATTCAGGATGTGGATCATGTCCTGGATACTTTGTGCTCCCCTAAAAGGACTGTACTGGAGCCTTCAGTTGCCTCATCTTCCCCACAAAATAATGCTTCTGGGCTGGCAGTTGGTGATGGTGTTTTGGTGGTGGCTGATACTGGGAGTAAGGATGAAGATGGTTATATTCAAGTGCGGGGTAGAAGGAAGAAGTCCTCTACTTCTCCTCCCCCTCAACCTCAGAAAGGTGTTACCATAAGAAGACATAAAGTAGATTATGGGTCTGAATCAAGGGGACAGAGTAGACCTTCCCTACAAAAAAGTAGGGAGAGGGAGTGCAAGCGGGACATTGCTAAAGGGGATCAAAAAACCCTTTTTGATATGTGCTCAAAGAGCACCCCCTCTTCATGTAAATGAAGATTATTTCTTGGAATATTAGGGGGCTGAATAATATGCAGAAACATGACCTCCTGAAGAACTTAGTCCGGGACCATAAGCCAGAAATTTTGTTGATCCAAGAGACGAAAATGCAGATTGATAAGTTGGAAGCTTTGAAGAATATATTTTTTAAGGACTGTGGTTTTAATGGGGTTAGCTCTAAGGCAGCTTTGGGTGGCATTGCCACTTTTTGGAATTCCAAGCTAATTAAAGGTGTGTCGATTGTGGAAGGTTTCAATCGTGTGGAGATGAAGTTTATTTGGATTAGGGATTCTTATTCTTGGGTTATTTCTAATGTTTATGCTCCTAACCTGAAGAGAGCCAAGAAAAAGTTATGGGATGATCTTGGGAGTCTTAGGATGATTTTTTTGGAAAATCCCTCAATTGTGATGGGAGACTTCAACACTCCTTTGTGTGACAATGAGAAAGTGGGGGGGACACAAGCTAATCCAAAGAGCTGACTTGATTTAAGAATGTTCATAGATGATAATGCTCTTCTAGATGTTAAGTTGACTGGAGCTAATTTTACCTGATCTAACAGTCGTGTTGGTGTGGATAATATTCAAGTTAGACTGGGTAGAGATTTAACTTACGCTTCCTAGTTTGTGGACTTTGCTTGTTCTCTATCTTCATTTATGAGATGTGGGTCTGACCACTTCCCTATCTCTTTTGTTACTGATAGGCTTGGGGGTAAGAAACATTTTCCTTTCCGGTTTGAAGCCATGTGGTTAAGGGATCCAAGATTTATTAATTGTATTAAAAAATGGTGGCAAGTCAACATAGATGGTTGTGCAATGTTCAAAGTTGCCAAGAAATTGACATTTGTCAAAAGGAATCTCAAGAAATGGAATAAAGAGTTGTTTGGTCATTTTTTATTCTAAAAGCTTCATTCTTCAGAAGTTGGATGGTATTCAAAGTGGCATTCAATCTAAGGGTTTACCAGAGGATTTACAGCTGCTGGAGGATGGCCTTCTAGTGCAGTTGCATGATATTGTTGCTAAGGAGGAAGATTTCATGCTATTTGGTTGAAGTCTGGTGACCACAACTCTAAGTTCTTTCATCTCACCTCCCTTAGGCATAAATTTTCTAATAGAATCTCCTTGATTATGGCTGATGGTTTGTTGTTGGAGGATGAGGAGGCTATTAGGAGAGCGACTACTAGTTTCTTTGAGCAACTCCTAAAGAATGATCTGGTCTGAGACCAAAATTGTGTGGAAGCTTCTCTAGAGTTTATTCCTAAGGTTGTCTCAGAGGCTCTAAACAAGGAGCTTACTACTATTCCAATAAACAAGGAAGCAAGGCCCTTGGGCTTGATGGTTTTCCTTTTCTGTTCTTCTAGTCGTGTTGGGAGATTGTTTCAGAGGATGTGATCAATGCTACCAAGGAGTTCTTTGGCTCTGGAAGTCTTCTAAAAGAGCTTAATGTGACCTTCATTCTTTTGATTCCCAATTTTGCTAATGCTAAGAGATTTGGTGAGTATCGCCTAATCAATCTTTGTAATTCTATTTATAAAATCTTTTGGAAAGTGCTTGCTACTAGACTACAAAAATGCTTGCCAGGCCTGATCTCTAAGCATCAAAGTAATTTTTTTCAAGGGTTTTCAAATCCTTGATTCTATTATAAATGTTCATGAAATTTCTCATTTTATTAATGTCTCTTAGAAACCAAGATTCTTCCTAAAGCTAGACCTGCTTAAAGCTTATGATAGGGTGAATTGGAGTTTTCTATTGAGAGTGTTAGATCATTTTGGTTTCTATAAGAAGTTTCTTCAGCTTGTTGCACATCTTATCTATACTCCATCTTTTGTTGTCCTGGTGAATGGTTCTCCATCCCCTTCTTTCAGAGCTCGCATGGGCTAAGTCAGGGAGATCCCATCTCATTGCTTCTCTTCATTTTGATGGTTGAAGCTCTTAGAAAAAATATCCAGAAGGAACTATGGTTTAGTGCTTTGAAGGGTATTTCTCCTTCTTCTATATATGATTTGGTTACCCATCAAATTTTTTTTGATGACACTATTATGATGGGTGAATCGTCTATTCAAGAAGTTAGAGTTGTTAAGAGGATGATTGAAGATTATGAGAAGGCTTCTGGTTAGAGGATTATCTTCCTAAGAGTCAATTTTTTTTCCTTAACACTCCTGAAGCTTTGCAGATTAAACTTGCTAGAATCCTTTCATGCAATAGAGGTGATCTCCTAACTACTTATCTAGGGCTCCTCTTGTGTATCTCTAAGATCTCAAACTCATTCTAGTTGGGCCTATTAGATAAATTCAGTAGAAAGCTGGTGGGTTGGAAAGGTGCACTCCTTAGCCAGGCAAGCAAGATTCAACTTATTTCTTCTACTCTCCAAAATTTACCATTGTATGCTATAAGTCTCTTTAGAATTCCTGTCAAGTTTGAAGAGAAAATGGAACAAATAATGAGAAGGTTCTTATGGTTAGATGTCAAGACCAAGACAAAAATTCCTCTTGTGGCTTGGGATCTGGTGTGTAGACCAAAGAAATGGGGGGGATTGGTATCATAAATTTGAAGGCTTTCAATAAGGCTCTCTTGTCAAAAAATGTTTGGAGGCTCCTGAATGGGGATGCAGGGTGGGCCTCTTTGGCTTGTAACAAGTATCTATATGGCATGGGGAGATCCTGGAATCTATTGACATTTGATGATGTTTCCTCTGGCTCTTGTTTTTGGAGGAACATAGTTCA
Source organism: Sequoia sempervirens (assembly GCA_007258455.2). Lineage (NCBI taxonomy): Eukaryota > Viridiplantae > Streptophyta > Pinopsida > Cupressales > Cupressaceae > Sequoia > Sequoia sempervirens. Next base: position 699,868,847 of record VDFB02058242.1, on the reverse strand, counting down.
ATGTAAGGATTTGATTACCAAGGGTGTTAAATGGCTGCTAGGCGATGGTACATGTATTATTTTTGGGAAGATGTTTGGTGCGATGTTATACCTTTAATCAGTCTTCCTTGGCCCCCCTATTGTCCCCTTGTGCAAATGCCCTTTTGGGTCTAGGGTGGCTGATTACTTTCAAGATGGGGAGTAGAAAAATTTCCAAGACTGGGATCCATCTTTGAAGGTTCTGAAGGACTTCTTGAGCAATGTTCATATTCCCACTTTTTTGAGGCCGGATAGGGTCATTTGGGCCCCTTGTTCTAGTGGTAATTTTTTGATGGCTTCTACTCTTGTGAGTTCACTGGAAAAGCCTAATTCTCTTCCTTTCTAGGGGAAGTTATGGAACAAGAAGCTAATTCCTAAAGTGAATGTCTTCTTCTGGCTGCTTATGCAAGGTAAAGTTTTAATGCAAGATAACCTTTGTAAGAGGGGGTTTGTGATTCCTAATAGATGTGCTCTATGCGAAGCTAATAGTGAGAGTGTTTTTCATATTTTTCTTGGGTGTGATTTTTATTTCTCTTTGGAGTAAATTTATTAGTATCTACAATATTGGTTGGGTCTTTTCAGACTTTCTTGACAAGTTTATTGATCAGTGGAATTTCCCTACCTCCTCTCCTTTTCTTTGTTGTCTTTGGGATCTCATGGCCCCGCATATTTCTTGGGGGTTATGGAAAGAGCGAAAAAAAAAAATCACGATTCTAAGCTCAAAGTTGGTAGTATTTTCATCAAAATCTGACGGGAAATTTTGGAAAACTTCACTCTAATGAATTTTGATTCTTCTCGGTGTGCTCCTTTTGCCTGCCCAAATGGTTATGATCTCTTGGTGACTTCTAACTGGAAGATTACTTCAATTCCTGCTTTGAATCCTAAATCCAGTTTAATTGCTAGATTGAGCACTAGGTGGCAACCACCTCCCCCTGGATGGGTTAAAGTTAATTTTGACGGTGTAGCGAAGGGTAATCTTAGGCCTGCAGGATGTGGGGGGTGTTAAGAAATGATAATAGCAGACTCCTAGGTGTGGTGGCACTCTCATTAGGAATTCATGCCAATCACTATGTGGAGGTGGAGGTTGTGTTCATTAGTGTCAAATTTACTATCAACAAAGGTTACTCCAAATTATGGGTTGAAGGAAATTCTGTAAACATAATTAACTATCTATGTGGAACCCATCCTCCAAGCTGGAATGTGGATTAGCTCATTAAAGATACTATAATCATGTTGCGATCTTGTGATGAGACCAGTGTCTCACATTTATCGAGAAGGAAACTCATTGGAAAATTTTTACTAATGAGGTTGTCAGTTTAAATGAGTTTCATACGTGGGAGGAGGGCTCGATCCTTCTTGAGAAAGCTAGGAGCTTATTGAGGAATGATGGTGTGGGTTGAGATGATGCAGAATTTAATTTCTAGTACCTTAGTTCCTCTTGCACGCTTTGTGGGTTTCCTTTTGCTCTCTGGCATTCAGTTGAGTTTTTTTCGCAAGGGCTTGCTTGTTCAAGTGTTGTCTAAAATGGGTGGTGACAAAAGAAGAAGCTATGGAATATAATGTGTCATGGTCATTTCACAACGTTCTTAGAGAGGCTGCATGGGCATGACCCCAATGCCTCGGCACAGTTTATGTCTTACTTGCATAATCACAGGCTCAAGATAAAAGGTCTGGAAGTGGAGGTGAATGAGGAGCTGGTAGCTATAGTTATTGGGATGCCAATGGTTGGCCATAGGTTTTTCAAGGACAAGAAGAGTAACAAGGAAGCGATGGCCCAATTCTTCAAGGATGACGAGTGGAAGAAATTAATCAAAATGGAAAGTTGGGGCTATGAGCAGAAATCCCTTAAGAATATTTGGGCGAGTGTTGTAGAGGTGCTTATGCGCTATATGACTCCGGAGGGGAGGTTTACTACTATTCTCTGTCACCACTTCACTCTTCTAAACCATTTTAAACATGGTTTGTTCATTTCTTTCCCATTTTTTCTGTTATTGTCTATGGAGGTTTCTGTTTACGCTCATCTAAAGAATAGGAGGGCTCCTGTCCTCCATGAAGGTCTTATTTTATTAATCATGGAGCATGTTAAGACTCTTCTCCCTATTCCTACCATTAAGGGTAAGGAGAAGGCAGTGAGTGATGTGTCTGGGTCGTCAAGCTCAGATTCAAGTACGGATGATGAGGAGGAATGGAATGAGGAGGAGGAAGTGTCTCTGACCCTTGCAACCGAGTCTTTGAAGAAGAGGAAGTTGGGTAGTTCTAAGAGTAATAGGGAAACCAAATTCCTTGTTCTTTTTGACAGTGAGGACACATAAGTGGGCACGGATGGGTCCCCTCTCAAGACCGAGGAGGTGGTTGTTGGTCAGGGTGCTATTGGTGGTGGTTTTGAGGTGGGGTCACAGGATAATGTTCTGGGTTTGGAGGACAAGGAAAAGCTGCAAAGGTCTTCTAAGCATATTGCCAACCTGAAGAACAAGGCCTAGGAAGTGCCAGCTAAGGATCCCAATGTGTCTTGTGAAGGCAAGGATTCTGGTGAAAAGGCGGTGGCTATTGAAGACTCCCTAATACATGAGTCACCCAATGTGGAGCCGAATGAGGAGATTAAGGGTTTCAATGAGGAGGATTATGAGAAGAAGAGAGCTAAACAAGAGCCTTTGAAGGTAAATCCTCTTTCTGAGGACTTTTCTTACCTTGATGATGATTCTACCTCTATGTTTGATTTGCTAGAAATGGCTAGGGCTAGGGTCATTAGAACTTTTAAGTTAACTAAGTGGACTCTTCAAGAATTCATTAAGATTAACAGAATGGTGGACCTTGAGAGTTCTTTCCATGATTTCAAATCTCTGTGTGAAGATAGATTGGCTGCTTTGGAAGCCAAGATTCTGGGAACAAACGTAGACATAAAAATGCTTCTGCAGGTGTGTCACATCTCTTTGAAGAACAATGCAAACTCCCTGGAAGTCCTTTCTAGAAAGATAATTGAGCTTAGGGAGGATCAAGTTTATTTTTCTGAGCTTATGGAGAAAGAGCACTCAGTTAAAGGTAAAGTAAAAAAAAAGGTGCTAAAGATGATGAAAAAGGACCTTTTATGAGAGGGGTAGCTGATTGGAAAAAGTCCTTTGATGTTGAGAAGGAGCTACTGGACATGATCAAAAAGCACAAAATCTAGGAGCTTGAGGTGGCCAACACCTTGAGTAGTTTGAATTAGTGTTTTTTAATTTGTTTTCTGCTGGGTGTCAATTTTTTTTCTTGTTATTTTGCTGTTTTGATGTTGTTGGGTGTTGCTATTCGCTTATTATGTTATCTTTCATAGAGCACCCTTTTTTGTAGTTTTTTTTGGCTTTTGGGATGCTATTGGTGTCATTCTATTGTATTTTTTAGCAGCTCTAAGTATCTTTTGTTGTAAATGGTTTCGAGTCCCTTCAAACCTATTTTTCCCTTATAATCAAAACTTTAAGAACCCCCCTCAAAAAAAATATAAAATCCTAGTGAGTCTTTCATTTTTTAGGAAAAATATTAATTTGTATTGCAAATCTTTCCATTTTTTTGAAAAAAATATTAATTTTATTAGCATTTTTTTTACATCACTAAAATTTTGTAAATTTTTTTGGTGAATCTTGAAAAATAATAGGAAAATGCATTAATTATGATGGTGAATCTATCCAATCTAAAAATAATTCTCATGGACAAGTAGGGGCCAAAGGGTGGAAATTATCGATGGGTTGAAGGGGTAGACTATAATATTTACTTTCCACCATTTTTTTAAAATAAATATAATGAATCTCATTGTATTTTGCAAGGTAAAATGTACCCATGATCTATAATTCTCATGGGGCTCAAAATTGCTTTTAGATAATTGATCTAACAACCCTTGTTGTACTTTGTAAGGTAAAATTGACCCATAATCTATAAAGCTCATGAGAACCAAAATTGTGGGTCCCATGAGCATTATAGATCATGGGTACATTTTACCTCATGGAAACAACAAGGGCCATTAGATTATATTATAAATCAATGGTGGAAACCAAAGATTAGAAAATTGGTCCTAAAGCAACTAATATTATGATATACTATTGGTGAATTAATATAGATTTCTACTATAATTTATAAAATTTAGGCGAATATGATCTAATCATGTATCAATTATTGTGGTGAATTTTTGAGTTAATTTTTTTAATAAAATAAATAATTTGGTGATTTAAACAAGACTATAATAAAATTTTATAAAAATGTGGCGATTCAAGTCATGTTGTAGCTCGAACTATTAGCCAATTTTGGATTTCCAAATTTCAACTATTAGCCAATTGGCGAGTATTAGCCACTAAAAAAATCACTAGTTTAGTGTAATCTTGTCCTCTAGATAGCATCACTACAATGATTTTGTCCCTATTTTCAAAATTCAAATTCCCACATAGTTTAGGCTAACATTTATAGAACTTGACCATTTTCCAACAACTTGTGTGTCAAATTTATCCAAATTGGGGTCTATAGAGTCATATTTAAGGGAACACCCTATGACCCTATACTTTTAGATAAAAAATATCACATTCATTTAAAATCATCCCCAATCAAAAGGGAAAATGAATCAAAACATGGTAGATCCTAGGTCTATACAATCACTCAAAAAACAAATGTTACACTTGACTTCATATAAGCATATTATAACATTCAATACCAATTGACAAGGACTTTCCTAAGACCAAAGGAAGTGAATTGCTTCAACCCTAGCATGACAAGGTACTAAAGGTGTTCATCAATATATGCCCCATTTCAAATATCAAGTGCGAGCAAATTAGAAATTGTAGGTTTTATGATGAGATCAAAGGTTTTGAATAAGATAACATTTTTGAGAGCTAGTACAATTATATTTAGAAGTTTGAAACATTTTATTCATTCACATATAACCATCTAAACACTCTTCTAAATTGGAAGAAGATGTGGTAGAGAAGAGAGACAAAAACCCTAGTTTCTAGAAAAAAAATTGTGTAGCCACTACCTGCTCAAATCCCTTGCTGGCAATAGTAGCTAGAAAGATCATCTTGTTGCAGATAGAATCTTGGGTATTAAAAAAGAGATAAATGGAGCTCAATAATAGAGTGAATATTGCAGATCAGAGGGTTTCAAGTGTTGAATGCCTAGTGGTGGATGTGAATCAAGGAAAAAATAGAGAAAAGGAAAAGCTTGTAGATGAGGCTAAAATTCGAGGTAAGGCTTTCTAAGAAACATCAAACGTTGGAACTAGACAATAATATGACAGCTATGGAGAAGGTATCTGATAAGGAAGATGGAATCCAAAATGAAACATTTATAGAAATTGAATTTCATGTTGTCATAACCCAACTTTAATTGTATTTAAATTATAATATGATAAATTGAATTATTGAGGAAATTCAATATGTTGAATTTAAAAATTTGATATTTATGAAATATTTGAAAGAAGTTGATTGTCTTTTGACTATGTGATCTTTTGACATATCTTATACTTTATCATGATTGAACATTACTGATGAACTATGTAAGTTGCAATTACAAGATAACAGGTTGAAGGATGAGAACACGGTTGAGGTAGGATCATTTAGCCAGATTGAACGATAAGCTTGATGGAATCTAGGTGCACACACCACAAACAACATGATAGTTGCATTTAAAACTTCATATGGAAGATTATAATGACTTGATTCAAATGATTCAATAGGCTTGTGAAATGATATAAATGTGATTTCTTATCTAATTGTCTATTTTGATCTTGTGTTTTCAAAATTTAAAAGAAAACGATAGCATGGTTCAACATATTTGTATGTAATTAAAAAGGCATGCTTGAAGGATAAGAAAACCACTTTATTTAAAATAAAATTTTATTCTTTGCTTGGAAGTGATTGAATACTATACTATTATAAAAGTAAAATAAAGATAAATATATGTGTGTGTGTGTGTGTGTGTGCACATATAAATAAACATATATATATATATATATATGCACATGTATATATAAATATATATATACATGTTCCATATAAAAATCGAATATGGATCAAAATTATAAAATAGTTACTACTGATTTCAAATAAAATAAAATGAGGACATAATGGACGAGTGGCTTGTATTCAAATTTAAGGCCAAGTTAATTAAATTTGAATAGTGGGGCAGAAAAATTAATGCCAATTATGAATGAAACAACCCCCATATCAATGGGAACAGGTAAAGAAGGAAAATGTTTCCATTTTGAAAGAGGAATCACTAGCAAAAATTAGGCAATGGCAACAAGTATTCAGGGGGAAAGAAGGAAAGTGACTCAACAATGTTGGGAACTAAAGGAAAAAGTTGAGGAAAAGCTTCGATCTAGAGGTAAATTAGTTTTTTACTTAAAAACATGCTTGATTTCTCAGTAAATTCTATTCACAAACTTGAAATTTTCTTTTTAGTATGTCGATTCTTTTAGAATCAGTGGTAGATTATTAAATATCTTAAAGGTGCAAGTGTATTTGACTTAGAACCTAGTTGTTTTTATGTAAGATCGATCATTTTCTTGTTCTATGATACCAAGGCCTTATCGGCCATCCTTGTATGCTTTAAACTTGTGCATTTTTCACCCTATCGGTATGTTAGCCGAGCATGGTCGAGTTATGTTGTCGTATTGTTATTAGCCTCAATCTATAATTCTTGCATGTGAGTTTGATTAGCCATTTTATGGCTATCTAGATGAAATCTGAATAGCAAAAGTTTTTTTTTTTTAAATAATGTAAAAATTGGTGATCATTTCCTCTAGTGAAACAGTTGTATTACCTTTGTTATTCTTTTTCTAAGTATTTGATCTCCCTGTCAGCTAGGCCAAATAAGGGATGACGCACCCTATGGGTTTATGGATTAGATTAAAATCACAAAGCAATAGATAATCATTGTTGTTGTTTAAGTAAGTTGCATCGTTCACCACGAACGATGGAGGAGCATGTATATCATTCCATTTTTTCATTATGATGTATCAATCTGTAAGATTGATTATCTACATGTCATTTGAGTGTAGGTAATTTCTTACATGTTGAGCTATGTATACTATTAATTGGAATTCATCCAAGATCGGCTATTGAAAATGTTTATGGTAAAATTGAACATTCGTTTGAAAGTTTGGTCATTCATTAGAACAACAATGGCTTGAAAATTTATTTTTATTCTTTTTTTTTCACCAATAGAAACACAGGTTTTTCTATAACCCGAGAAATAATGAAATCGTTCCAAACTCTTATGTTTATTTTAGTCTTAAAATGACAAAGCATGTCATTCGACTTATTTATTGCACACAAAGTACCAGTATTGTTTAAATATGTGAATACTAGAATGATGGAAACTTTGTTCATTTGAATGTTGTACTGGATATCCTGAAACTGTTAACGAAACATATTGGCACAGTAACTTGTAAACTTCTACAAACAACATTGTTTTGCTACAAATGGCATTGTTTTGCTACAAACAACATCATTTTTCTACAAACAAGATCATACTCCTATAAACATTTGTTTTGCTACAAACAACATCGTTTTGCTATAAATAACATTTGTTTTTCTACAAAAAAACATTTTTTTTGCTACAAAAAACATTTTTTTTGCTACAAACAACATTTTTTTTGCTACAAAAACCATTTGTTTTGCTACAAACAACATTTGTTTTGCTACAAAAACCATTTGTTTTGCTACAAACAACATTGTTTTGCTACAAACAACATTGTTTTGCTACAAACAACATTGTTTTGCTACAAACAACATTATTTTGCTACAAACAACTTTTTTTTGATACAAACAACATATCAATATGTGGAAACTGTTCAAATAGATCTGTTCTCCTTTCTTGAAAAATAAAATTTACATTTTTTATTACTAACAAACAATGTCAATCTGTAACATTATTTTGAATGGAAGCAATATGTTATAATGGTTTCTATTTCAGAATGTATGCACAAAATAATAACTTAAGTCGATTGTATGCACATAGACCTTTGTCTACGTACATACACATACTTGTGACATACCTTCTTTTGTTACTTATTTAATTCATTCTTGAATAAATACTAAATTACGTTGGATGTAATCATGTGACATGTGTATGAAATGAATGGATAATGTAAAAGAACAAATCAAATGGATTACTTTTTTGATTTTATTTAAGTTGAGGAAATAAGTATACTGAATTACTTTCTGTAGATATGTGTGTAAAGAATATTCTCTTGTGGAATAAAACAACACCTAAGTAGACTAGAGCACCTCAGGGTAGATGTTGCTAGAGGGTAGATAGTTGCTAAGGAATAACTATGTTGTTGAAAGTTACCTTCTGGGATGGGTACCGAAATAAGGAACATAGAGTATAGGTTTTTGCTTTATCCAAAACCTATCTTTTCTTGCTGCAACTAAATTTATATGCTTGGCTAAGAAAATATCCCATTATGTATGTATGGACTTTTTGATAACACTCTCTACAATTCCTAGCATAGATCTTGCATTTTTCTAAATCATAGATAGAGATGCATGTTGATGTTTGGGCACACACTAGATTCCACCTTGCAAATTGTTCTCTTGCTAAAATTTTCATGCAGGGTCAGACATTCTTCAAGTTGGAAGAATTTTGGGGAAGCCTAAGCTTCATGGTTGGGTAGTAAAGTGCTTCAACCATGTTCTCGTCCACTAGTGGAGGCGAGCATTAAGAGGAAACCTTGAATGTTTTCATGATTATCATGGTCTATGATGTAACCTTGATGTAAAATTGTATATTGTATTGACTTTGTGGCTGAATGAGCCAAGTCAACTTGGATATTGTAATTTGACATTTGGAAATGAATACATATTATTATGACTCTTATTTTAATTACACATGTGTTGCTATGATTGAAAATAGCTACTTAGTTGTGTCTTTTTAAAAATAAATATTCATAATGTCATTGCAATAATATAATTAAGTAATAATTAGAATGGGTTATTACATTTGGTATTAGAGCTTAGGGTTCAACTCTAGGCCTTTTGATTCCACAATAGCCATGACTAGGGGATAGTTGACCTTTTGACCAAAATTGAGTTGTCCTAAGGATTGACCGAACCTAGATTGAATGCAGGTATGGGAAGGTCTAAGTCAAGAAGAAAGAAAGGGAAGACTGTTAGGACCTCAAACAAGAAACTTGTAGTGGAAGAAAACACCAAGACTGAGGTTCATCCCAAGATTCCCGACGATGAGACTCTAGCTCAAGCCCTCACTTGACTTAAGCTAGAGAGAGGCAAGAAGATTGAGGAATCAAAGCAAACTCCTAAGATTAAGAAGCTTTCCAAAATCAGAGATTGGCCTCTTGGGTGTAGACGAAACACACCCTTGCTAACTAAAGAGGAAAAGGAAAGCCCGTGTGTTCAACCCTCCTCTTTTGAGAAAATTGATGTAAATTCTAACGAGGACCCAGAGGAGTGTCCTCTCTCTGAGAATGAGAAAAATAACTAATGTAACAAGAATATTTTGTAAATAAGGGTCTATTGACCCACACCTAATATAAATAAAGCAAGATTTTATTTTTGGTGTGTTCAAATGAAGAACTCAAACATGTTTTGTTGTGTATGAATGAGTATGTCCTTAACGAATGAGTGATGTAGGCATGTGATGTAGAGTTATGTGAATAAGAGTGTTTAATCGTAGAACCCAATGCTAAGTTATGATAGACATGAAATGTGATGCAGGTCGGGTGTGAGTCGATATGGTGACCACTAGGCAAGAGACAGGAAATAGCGGGTCAGACAATGGACCAAACAAGTAGTTAGAATATATTTTAAAGCTTCTGAATAGGAAAGAGGCTCATATGGATCACATAGAACATGAGGTTTGAGTGGCACACAAGGACCAGGTTCATAGGAACATGAAAGTCAATCAAGGACAAGGAGGTCTAGGAGAAGGCCCTCGAGGTCAAATTGAGGAAAAACTAGGAAAGGATCTCAAAAGAGTAGCACCACCTAAGTTTGATGGTAAATCCATCAGAGTAGGAGCAGAGGAATGGATCATTGAGATGGAGAAATACTTTGGACTCTGTAACCTATTTGACCAAACTAAAGCGACATGGGCTATGTATCAACTTTCAGGAGAAGTAGCTACTTGGTGGGATAATGAAAAAATTGAAAGGAAGCTTTAGCCTGCTAAGATTACTTGGGAACTCTTCCTCTAATATTTTAGGAAGAGATGGTTACCACAACTCCTTTTTGATAAGAAGGTGAAATTTTTTCAAAACCTAACTCAAGGGAACATGACTGGGACACAATACTGGGAAAAGTTCACTAACCTACTGAAGTATGTGCCCCAATATTCAGGGATGAATGTTTCCATATCTGAAAGTTCACATTGGGACTTAGACCCCACATTGGAGTAGAAGTGCATATGCATGATCCCCTCACCATGAATGAAGTCTTCCTGAAGGCCACCAAATAAGAGCAAAAATTGCAACAATTATCCAATTACCATAATAATTCAAATTCTAAGTTACAATTTGGGAACAAATAGTTTCATAAAGGAGACAAGAACCATTAGATCCATAATCTCAAGAGGGGAAGTGAGTCACAGGAGAAATGAGAAGATGGTAATGTTGGAAAGAGAAAGAAGGAAAATAATAAGAAAGGAAAAGATGACCAAAAGTAGAAGGGCTTCAGAGAGGACAAGCCAGGAGGTCACAAAGGGCCTCACAACGGGTGCTATACTTGTGGAGGAAATCATTACACCTCAAATTGTCCATAGCGTTCAAATTTGTGAAGGGAAGGAAACTACCAATTGTCTCAACATCATCAAATCCATGCTACAATGGATAACAAACATGCAGAGCATCAAGCTTCACCAATATAGTTAACGAGTAAGCTCTATAGCTGAACTGTCTATTTTAATTGATATTGAGCTATTGACTGTTTCATAAACCCTAGAGTAATATCCAAGATACCTATTAGACTTGGATACATGGAAAACTCATGGACAATCTAGTATGGTGGCCGAGCAAAGCAAAGGGTAGATACCTATCTCTTTTGCAGTAAGTTATAGCTCCCAACCTTCCAGACCTAGGTCAGCCTATATGTGGCACCTTTAGGCTCATATGATGTAATTTTGGGGATAAATTGGTTAACTGAGTATAAGTATATAGTGAGTTGTGAGGATAAGGTATTTAGTTACTTGGATGATTATGGAAACCCAGTCGAGATCTGTGGGATGCAAAAACCCTTCAAATTTTGATAGATCTTTGCTATGCAACTCACAAAGGCTCGTTGAAAGGCGTGTGCTATTTATGCTATGCATATCAGTAACCATGATAGCAAGGAACCGTATTTAGATGACTACCCTATTCTCAAGGAGTTCTGAGATGTGTTCCTTGATGAACTCATGGAGTTTCCTCTAAAATGGGAATTGGACTTCTCTATTGACCTTGTACCAAGAGCTTAGCCTCAATCTAAAGCACCTTATCAGATGACCACCACCAAACTCTATGAGTTGAAGGCCCAGTTAATGGAATTGTTGAACAAAGGGGTCATAAGACCTAGTGTGTCTCCTTGGGGAGCACCAGTTATGTTTGTGAAAAATAAGGATGGAACCTTGCATCTATGTATAGACTATCTAATGTTGAACAGGGCAACCATCAAGAATCAATACTCACTCCCAAGGATCAATGAGTTGTTTAACCAAATGAAGAGAGCGATAGTGTTCTCCAAAATCGATCTCAGGTTGGGATACCATCAGTTGAGAATAAAGGAAGAAGATATTCTGAAGAATGCACTTCGAACTTGGTATGGACATTACGAGTTCATTGTGGTACCTTTTGGTTTGACCAATGCACCTACAACTTTCATGAACCTCTTGAATAGTGTGTTCAAAGATGATTTGGATGAATTTGTTTTGATTTTCATTGGTGATATCATAGTTTACTCAAAGTATATAAAATAGCATGATAGGAACTTGAGGATAGTTTTACAATGATTGAGAGAGAAGAAACTTTTTGGGAAGCTATCCAAGTGCTCATTTTATCAAGACATGGTGCACTATCTAGGCCATATTATTTCAGCTAAGGTAGTCTCTGTAGAACCTAAGAAGATCAAGGTGATTATAGAATGTCCAATGCCTCAAAATGTGTTAGAAGTCCATAGCTTCATGGGCCTTGTAGGATATTATAGAAATTTTTTGCAAGGGTTCTCTCAGATTGCATCTCCAATCACATCACTCCAAAGAAAGGGAACACAATTTGAATGGAATGAGAAGTGTGAAAAATGATTCCAACTCCTAAAGGAGAGGCTCATGATAGAACCAAAGCTAACCATCCCTGATCCTAATGGAAGATTCATTGTAATCACAGATGCTTCAGGAGAGGGATTGGGAGCAGTACTAATGCAGGATGGGAAAATGGTAGCTTATGAATCGAGGAAGCTTAAACAACATGAGATGAATTATGCACTGCATGATATAGATTTGGCTTCAATACTTCATTCATTGTAGATGTGGAGGAATTATCTCTTAGGGAAGCCATTTTAGCTCAAGACATACCACTTGGGACTGAAATACATTTTTACTCAACGAAACCTTAATGCACAATAGAGAAGATGGTTTGAATTCTTTAGTATGACTTCAAAATTTAGTATATAAATGGAAAAGAGAATAGAGTGGTTGATGCTCTTAGTAGACGAAGACATCTGGAAGCCATGATCTCGACAAGGTCTAATCTGAGACAATAGGTGATACAAAATTTCCCAGGGGATGAGCACTACAAAAGAGTGAAGAGCGCCCTAGCAGAGAATCCATCAGATCATCAGTTTGATGGGTATGAGATCGAGCTGAATGGAATTTTGAGATATTAGAGAAGAATGTACATACCAGACACTAGAGAGCTAAGGAAGTTGGTTCTAGAAAAGGTTCATAATCCACCTTATTCAGGACACCCCTAAGTATCCCTAATGATCACAAAATTAAAAACTCTATACTTTTGGCCTAAACTCAAGAAGGATGTAGTGGAATACATAGCCAGATGCTTAGAGTGCCAGTGAGTCAAGGCTAAGCATGCACATCTAGTGAGGCTATTGTATCCTCACAACATACCTAAGTATAAATGGCAGGTGATCAGTATGAACTCCTTATAGGGGTTACCCTTGAGCAAGAATCGACATGATGTTATCTTGGTTCTGATCGATAAGTTGACCAAGGTAGCGCACTTCATCCCAAGAAACCTTAAGGATAGATCGTTGACCTTGGCCAAGAAATTTTTCTAGGAGATATTCCATTTACATGGAGTGCCAGAGACTATCATTCCTAATAGAGACACTTGGATGACCTCAAGATTTTGGATGAACCTAAATGCCACATTGGGAACCAAGTTAAATTTTAGCTTAACTTATCATCCTTAGACCGACGGGCAGATGAAGAGGGTGAATCAAGTAGTCAAATAACTCCTCCAAATGTACTGCATGGACCAACAATATAAGTGGGAAGAATACCTACCATTGGTAGAGTTTTCTTACAATAACTCTTATAACACATCTCTAGGTATGACACCATTTGAAGCTCTTTATGGGCAGAAGTGTCATACACTGATCAGTTGGGATAGATTGGAAGACAGGATCATAGTAGTACCTGAAATGCTTAAGGAGATGGAAGAACAAAGGAGAGTTATCAAAGGTATACTAAAGGAGTGGTATACCGACATAAGAGTTATGACGACAAGTATATAACTCTTAGACAATTTGTGGCAGGGGATAAATTCTTCTTAAGAGTCAAGCCTTACAAAAGTTCCATTACTTTTGGAAAGTCTTCCAAGTTAGCCTCGAGATTTTTGGGTCTATTTGAGATCTTGGAAGTGATCAACCCAATTGCTTATAGACTTTCTCTACCACCTACTCTGACTCAACTTCATAATGTGTTTCATTTTTCTTTGCTTAAGCTATATCATCCTGATGTAGCTCATGTGCTTGATTGGAAATCCTTGTAGGTACAGAACCCAAGAGTGGTACTAGTGGATCCCATTATAATCCTGGATAGACACAATGTTAAGTTGTGAAGTAGAGACATCGATCAATTTAAGGTCCAATGGGACTAGTATTCAAAAGACATTGCTACTTGGGAGGATGTGGAAGAAATAGAATGCTCCTTTTCACATTTTCTTTCTTGGAAAGAGGCTTTTAAATTTTTTGGATTGAATATTATAATGTTTTGGCTTGGAAACAGTATGATATGATGTTGAAATAGACATATATGTTTGAATTTGATTAAATAGACTATTAGACATCGAGACAATGTCTCTTCCAAGAGGGGAAGGATATCATAACCCAAATTTTATTGCATTTAAATTATAATATAATAAATTGAATTATTGAGGAAATTCAATATGTTGAATTTAAAAATTTAATATTTATGAAATATTTGAAAGAAGTTGAACATCGTTTGACTATGTGATCTTTTGAACTATCTTATACTTCATCATGATTGAACATTACTGATGAACTATGTAAGTGCAAGTGTGTGCAATTGCAAGATAACAGGTTGAAGGACGAGAACACGGTTGAGGTAGGATGGTTTAGCTAGATTGAATGGTAAACTTGATGGAATTTGGGTGCACACACCACAAACAAAATGATAGTTGCATTTCAAACTTCATATAGAAGATTATAATTACTTTATGTGAATGATTCATTAGTCTTGTCAAATGATATACATGTGATTTCTTATCTAATTATCTATTTTGATCTCGTGTTTTCAAAATTTAAAAGAAAACGATCACATGGTTAAAAATATTTGTACGTAATTGAAAAGGGATGCTTGAAGGATAATAAAAACACTATTTACAATATCATTATTGGAATAAAATAAAATTTTATTCTTTTCTTGGAAGTGATTGAATACTATACTATTATAAAAGTAAAATAGAGATAAATATATATATATATATATAACTAAGAGTAAAATTTAGGTAAGCATGATTAGTATCTAAATAAATCGAAACCCAAAGAAAGTAATGAAGCACATAGGAGAGAACATGAAAATAAAAGGAAAGAGTTTACCCAAGATATTCAACCTCCATAATTAACCTCAATTACACCTTCTCAACTTGCTGCAAATTGTAGTTTTACCCTCAGATTTTGTGTGAGCAACAATGACAATGCCAAGACCAAAAAAAATGTTGAAGGACTTGAATGAAAATGCTATACTATGCACCATGCAACTAGTAAGCAAATCTAAGCTAAAATATGCCAAGAGAGATGAAGTATGCTTAAATTTCCTAAGACAAGAATGCATGAAATCAAGCAAGTATGAGGTGAAATATGCAAGAGATGAAGTGACAAAATGAGAGAAAAATTGGCATTTTATAGAAAATGCCATTTTGGAAGAATGACCAAGATTAAGAATTGACAAGTGCCCTAGAATCAATGGACAAGATTCAATAAGACAACCCATAATTAGGGTTAGGGAAACATTAGGGTGAATTCAAAATGAGGGGACAAGATTTGATTTAAGAAAATCAAATCAAGGGATAAGAATGCATGTGACAAAAGAAGTTAGAAAATCAAATAATTTTAGAAACTATTTGATTTATGGAGGAAAATAAATTAAAATTAATTTAACTCAAAAAGGTGGGGTCATGTGACAACAAATAGTAATTTAAAATTACTTATTTGGAAAGAGGAAAATTTAAATAAATCATTTTATTTAAATTTGGAGGAAATTAAATGAGACAATTAAATAATTAATTCTAATTATTTAATTATGGAAGAAGTGGACCAATAATTAAATAAATTCTGGAGGACTTATTTAATTATGAGAAGGTATTTAGTGTTAGAGACATATTTAAATAAATAAACAAAGTTTATTTATTTAAATAATCAAGAGGGAATAATGGATTAATTAAATAAATTTAATGATTTATTTAATTAAAAGAGGAGATTAGACATTAGTGACGTATTTAAATAAATAAATGTAATTTATTTATTTAAATAGTCAAGAAGAATAAAAACTATGAATTAATTAAATAATTGAGAATTATTTAATTAATAGTTGAATTTGGATAGAAGGACACAATCAAATATTTTAATTATGTTTTATAAGAATTATGGAGAAAATTGAGTTCGCAGGCCTAGGTCAATTTTAGGTGTCTACATTTTGCCCCTCTTTGTCATAATGCAATTTATCGTGTTATGGAAAAGAAAACGAGTCATGAACATGCCCCAATGAAGGTATAGAGTGCATATGCCCCCTTGGGAAATTTTATGAATTTTGGCCTATGGTCGAAATTTTTTGGAAAGTGTCCCAATAAGCTAATTTGATGACTAGAAAAGCAATGGCGCAAGCGGTTTCAGAATTCGACATGTTTAAAGTTGTCAACAATGTAGTCAAAGTTGGTCAAAAGAGCCTCCAATAATAAAAAGTTTGAAAAGTCGCACTTAAACCCTATAAATAGGTTGAAAATGGGGTTAAAGTCCATTCATTTTCACATTCACAATAGAAAATTTGGAGAGATCAGAGCAAGGAGAGCAGACGCGAGGATAGTGATTTCAGTGACCAACCACCACGAGAAGATCGTTTGGACTTTCAGATGGCCAGAGGGCACAAAGCCAACAGCAAATACGCCTTACCCACTTTGTCAATTTATCATTTTGCATGCTTCTTAAGGGTTTTTAGGGTAGGCAACCAATGCACTGCGATGCATATGCATGCGCATAAGTTGCATTTGTGTTTGTGATTGAGGCATTTGATGTGTCGCGACATAAATGCAACGTGTCCATAGGGTAGGTCCATTAGGTGCAATGCATTTATAGGAAATCAAGCCGCATTCGCCAAGTCATGCTACATATGACAGGTGTAGCACTGCATTCAAAATATTGCTACGCTTTTGTGTCTTTGGGCAACGCATTTGATAGAAATCGTGACACTAGTGCCAGGTTGAGACACAAACACGGGTGGGAATGACGCAATTTCCATATCAAGACACAATTGCAATACGAAATGACACAAATGGTAAAGCACAACGCAAATGAAGTCAACATGACACATTTGACTTTGACTAGGGTTGACTTTAATTGAGGCTCAAGTTTCTAAATGCTTTTGAGTAGATAGACAATATGAATGATTTGCTAATGCTTGCTTATGTCCATGCAAAGACTATTAGTGCCAATCTATACATGGGAGAGTAGACCATTGACATATGGGTTCTGGGACCAGCTTTGAGACAGAGAGCGATGGTGACTAATGCGACTTGGTCTGTACTACATTGCCTATATGCCCATTGTCCAGGAAAATAGGGGCTATTGACTGCACATTGCGAGAGATGGCATTCAGAGACATGTTCCTTTCATTTGCCAACAAGAGAGGCTACAGTGACTCTCGAGGATGTGTACTAGATACTGCACTTGTCAATCTGAGTGGAGTAGGTCATGTATGTTCCACACCATGGATTGCAGATGTTTACAGGTTTCTACAAGGACAAGACTGGAGTTTGGTTAGGCATCGAGGGCTATGAGATTCACTGGGAGTTCACCACGGAGCACTACACTCAATTTGATGTCATGCTAGCGACACTAATTGTAGGAGTATTGATACCAAACCTGCGAGGACACAAATTCCTTATTGGTTGGGGTGATGTACTAGTGAGGATACGGAAAGATAGGACTGTATATGCATGGGGACCTTGCCTTCTAGGGATGTTGTACCATCAGTTGTATGAGATTGCATACAGGGGAGCACAGAGTATCAGCTGCGACATGACACTTCTTATGATCTTGGCTTGGGAGCATGATGTTGTCTTTTGTCAGCCGATTTAGAGGCCACAATTGGCAGATGGTATGTCATACATGTATTATTATGCAAGCGCCCTACAATAGACCCAGGTGGGAGAGACAGGTTGGTTGTGACTTAGGATAGACACGATGATGTCATTCATCTGGAGGCCATACAAGGATTGCTGTCAGTGGGATAATGAGGTTGATCATTTGACTTTTTTGAGATAGTTTAGATATTTAATTGGGTGCACTATACAGAGCCAGCTCATCATTGAGATGTACCTGCCACAGCGGGTGCTTCGATAGTTTGGTGAGCAACAGGGTGTACCTATGGGTACAACAGATTATGTGTGGTCGTTGTGAGAGCCTACGTGGGGTCCTATGATATCAGTGCCTTTTGCTAAGCAATAGATAGATGGGTTGATGGCACAACCATTAGGGTGGAGTGGAGGTCCCGTGGATCTTAGGATGATGGTATATTTTGACCTATGGTGGTAGACACACCGACTAGTGCCATTAACAGATCCAGATGGACTAGCACCAATGGATTGCAGATCAGTGATCCCTCGAGTATGACGAGGCAGTAGGGGAGGTAGAGATGGTGGTAGAGGGAGGGTTGGAGGTGGAGATGTTGAGAGAGGAGGGAGTCTTGGTAGGAGAGGAGGATGAGGAGCCAGATGGGGAGGATGCCATAGATGAGGTAGAGTGATTACTGAGATGGTAGATGGTGGAGGGAGAGGATGACATACTGATAGGACCACCATTGCCACATGATGCAATAGTAGACCAATGATTTGCTGATATACAAAGGAGGCTTCATGAGATTGCAGCACAGGTCAGGCCGTATAGGAAAAGCTGGAGGTTGCCAGGGTAGAGAGGGATTAGGTGGTCATCCGACAATAAGAGTCCACAAGATGGTGTACGAAGTTTTCAGAGTTGTGCTCAAGACCATTAGGGGACATGGCAAGAGAGCTAGCCAGGGTCAATGCCAATTAGGGATGTTATCGGGTACTATACGAGTAGGTTGTGCCACCCGAGAGATGGGACCATACTCTGACATGGTCTCAGATGAGGATAGGCAATGGTAGTAGTAGTAGGACAAAGAGAAATGTGGGAGGATTCACTTCCTTAAGACATACATCAGGGAAAAGGTCTACCCACTCACACACATTCTTCATGACACAGGTCTAGTTGTAGCCAAGGGTCATCTAGGTTAGGGAACAGATCAACACATAGCCAGCCTCTAGTGACAGATCCATTAGTTGCAGTGTCCTCGCAGCCTCATGTTACTATAGAGATGATGTGATTAGTGGCAGTGCCCTTAGCTTCACAAACGTAGGCCACAGTGTCTCCATAGGTTATGTCAGTGCTAGCTATAGGTCATTAGTCACCACACTTCTCTCCACAATGGGATGAAGAGAGCACTTCCTAGGACATTGATATTTTTATTTTGACATCATTTTTAAGACATTATGTTATGACACTTTATATTTTGACCATCAAGCCTACGAGCTCCATTTTTGGGATATTTCATGACTCTTATCTTGTGACTTGATTTTTGAGATTATATATGCGATGCAGTTTTGATGTGGCATATATGCTTTATGTTGTGTTGCATTGTGTTTTGATTATGATTAGGATAGATGTTAATGCAGTTATGATGACTATATGATGCTTATGTGATGTGCAATATGGATTTAGATCCATAGACCAAGGAAAATGGGGTGGCTCCAGTGGGTGTGCAAATATTGGTGCGGTAGGGCCACAAGGCGGGATTGAGTTGTAGATGCCAATCATGACCAGTGCCATTGATAGTATTCTTAAGAATTTGAAGGATTGTTTTATTGGATGCCTCAACTTGACTATTGCCTTGTGGATAGTAGGGTGTGGAGAAATGGTGTTGAATGTGGAAGCATTTACAAAGCTCGCAAACATCGTGGTTTTTGAACAAACAACTGTTGTCTGTGATGATAGACTATGGGACTCCATACCGATAGATGATGTAATTAAGGATAAACATGGAAATCTACTTACCGGTAATGTAGGTGAGGGGGATGACTTCGATCCAATTAGTGAAATACTTAGTGGCGGTGATAATGAATTTATGGCCATTGGAAGAAGAGGGATGGATTTTTCCCATGAGGTCAAGTCCCCATTGTGCAAAGGGCCACGAAGCAGTGATTGGTCTCAACTCCTCTGCGGGTGTGTGGATTAGATCACTTTACACCTGACATTTTTAACATGTTCTAATAAACTAAAGAGCATCTTTTTCTATTTTAGACCAATAATACCCAAGTCTTGTAACTTTCCTAGCTAAGGTTAGGCCACTCGAATGAGATCTGCATATACCCTCATGTACCTCACGTAAATTTTTTTGAGCTTCATCAGTGTCGAGGAAACAAAGAAGGATGTTGTCAAAGCTATGGTGGTATAAGGTGTCACTGACGATGGTATATCAGGCGGCCTTTCGAATGAAGGATTTTCGCTGATTATTGGATAGGTTGGGTGGAAGGGTCTAGGACTTAAGATAATCATATATGTCTTGATACCAAGGAAAACTAGGACCAACAAGCTCATAGATCATTTCTAACTCCAGAACATCATATGCAAGAACCAATAGTTGCTCCACTAAAAACTTGAATTGTGACACATTATTGGGGATGTCCAAAAGAGATCCAATAGTTGTCATTGTGTCAACTTCTTTGTTTTGTGCCCTAGGGATTTTTTCAAATGCAAGTTGGTGGAAGTATGAGTGAAAGCTATCAAGCATGAATTTTTAGGGCATAACTTTTCATCCTTTGTGTCATACTCATCGATAACCTGGTTGATGACCAACTGAGAATCTTCGAAAACTACAAGTGTCTTGATCTTCCATTTGATAGCCATTCGGAGTCCTGTGACAAGTTCCTTGTATTCCGCAATGTTATTGGTACAAGGGAAGGAAATTCAGAATTCCTTAGGAATGGAGTCCCCTTG
This sequence comes from Sequoia sempervirens, assembly GCA_007258455.2. Classification (NCBI taxonomy): domain Eukaryota; kingdom Viridiplantae; phylum Streptophyta; class Pinopsida; order Cupressales; family Cupressaceae; genus Sequoia; species Sequoia sempervirens. Next base: position 699,848,115 of record VDFB02058242.1, on the reverse strand, counting down.
TGGTGTGATGAATAGGATACCTGCTCCTGATCCATGACCAGTACGAGACCCGTTGAAATACAGCTTCCAAGGTGATGAAGGTTCTGCATGAAAGATAGACTCATTAGGAAAATCAACTATCAAAGGATGAGTTCCTTGAATTGGTGCATCTTCAAGTTGATTGGCTATTACTTGCCCTTTTATTTCCTTGTGTTCAGTATACTGTATGTCATATTCACTCAAGATCATTATCCATTTTGCTAACTGACCTATCAATGTTGCCTGACTAAGAAGATACTTCAAAGGATCAATCTTTTCTACCAAGTGTGTTTGGTGGTTCAACATGTAATGTCATAACTTATGTGACATGAAGAAAACTACAAGACATGCACGTTCAATGGATGTATAGTTGAGCTCATATCTGACCAATGTGTGACTGATGTAGTATATAGCCCATTCTTTTTCTTCATGGTAATTTTGTACCAACAATGCCCCCAGTACATTGGTAGTTGTAGAGACACACAAAATCAAAGGTTTGCCTTCAATTGGAGGCATTAAGATAGGTGGTGTCAATAAATATTCCTTGATTTGTTGGAAGGTTACTTGACATTTATCTGTCCACACAAAGGGTATACTTTTGTGCAATAGGTACTAAAATGGTTGACATTTGTGGATTAGTTGTGCAATGAAGCGTCAGATAGACTGTAATCTTCCCTGTAGTGTCCTTAGGTCATGGATTCCTTTTGGTGGAGGCATGCCTAATATTGCTTTCACTTTTGCGTGATCAACTTCTATGCCTAGATGAGAAACTATGTAACCCAACAGTTTTCCTGAAGTAACCCCAAAAACACATTTCTTTGGGTTCAAACGGACCTTGTATTCTTCTAGCTGCCTAAAGATTTTGTCCAGGACGCTGAGATGATCTTTCCATGTCAAAGATTTTTCCAAAAGGGCGTCTACATAATCTTTCATTAGCGTGTGCATCAGATCATGGAATATTGTTGTCATGGCTCGCTGGTATGTGGCACTTGCATTCTTTAGACCAAAAGGCATGACATTCCAACAATATGTTCCCCAAGGACAGGTAAAAGCCATTTTGTGCTAATCTTAAAGGGTGATCCAAATTTGATTGTAGCCTGAGAAACCATCCATAATGGACATCATACTGTACCCTGTAGTGAGATCAACAATGATGTCTATGTGCGTCTATGGAAACTCATCTTTTGGAAATGCCTTGTTTAAATCATGGAAATCTATACAAATGTGGATCTATCCATTTGGCTTGTTGATGGGTACAAGGTTGGAAATCTAGTTAGCATAATGTATTGATCTCATAAATCCAACATCCAGTAAGTTCTTAAGTTCAACCTTCACAAGTAATGCAATCTGTGGATGCATCTTTCACAATTTTTGTTTGACTAGTTTGATACCTGAAATTAAAGGAAGATGGTGCAATATTAATTATAGATCCAGACCTGGCATGTCAGCATATGACCATGCAAAGTTAACTTTTCTTTTTGAGAAGAATTTTTGGAATTTAGGTTTTTGTTCTTCTATCAATGGTGTGGCCAAGAGAACCATTTTGGGGTCCTCTGGTGTAGCAATGTTAATTTCTATGGTGTCTTCAATAAACATTGCTGATTTTTCCTATGTCATTGGAAGAAAGTCCAATCCTCCATCCTTAGGCACCTTAGGGAGGTTTTCACCTTTGAACATGTCCTTTATTTTTACTATTGTATTGTCAAAAGGTGCCTTGCAGTTTTCACCTAAAGACATGTCTTTTTTTGTTTTATTTCTTATATTTTTGTGACTGAAGGATTGCACAGTCTCCCCAAAGTATGTTGTATAATCTAAATCAATAGAAAATCCTTCCTTATGATCACCACTTGGTATGCCTTCATGGAGTCCCATGAATTTTGTAATGACTTCGTCATTCTAAAAGATGTCCATAAGGAGCGGGCCTTGTTGATCCTAGTCAATGAGTTGTGGGTAGACAAGGGAGATACCATTGTCAATATTGGTAAAGGGCGGGGAAGATGTGGAAAGCATGCAAATGGAAGCCTCAAGTGTGAAGACAGAAATGTCATCCTCAATTTCACAGTTAGATTCGATCCAAGGACCATCTTTAGACTTAGATGAGTTAGATTGATGGTCATAGTATGGGACAAATGGATCAGAATCATGATCAACATACGGTAGTTCAGTGGCATGGACAGTAGACTCAAGCATTTCAGGCTCATGGGTGGGTTCGGGAATGGGGGGGGACAAGTTAGGCGTTGCCAGTGAGGATTTAGCTATATTCACATTTTGGTCCCATGAAATGCTTACCCATTCTTTATGCTTAGAATGGCTATCTAAAGGATCAATGTTATACATTTGTCCAAATATTTCCTCTAAAGGGGGTTTTCCAAGTTCTAGGAATAGTTCATCAATTTCATAGTCACTCAGGGTTCTATTAGATCCCCATTCCCATTCATGAGAGTCAGTTTCAGTATGAGAGTCTTTGCTTGTCTTGACACTTTTAGGAGCCGTTACATCCTCACTCAAAAGTACATTGGTACCTTGATCATCAATTCCGAGTTACTCAACTCGTAGCCCTAAATAATTTGGTCTCTTAGAAGGAATGGTAGGTTCTCTCCTTCTAGTGTTGTCTTGTCCAAGGCCACTAGTTCCATCAAAACCATGTGCTTTACATATATCATATCCTTTTCCATAGATGTGTACTAGTAGTGGAGGTAACTCCTCTGGGTCCTTGTAGATCCAAGTAGATAAGTCTGAAATGTCCTCATCATTCATGTCTCCCCATAGTGTGAATACCTTCTTTGGAGGAACCTTGAAAGTCTTCTTAGGCTCTATTGTGAAACAAGGTCGACCATAGACTTTCAGTGGCTTGGGTATTGTTGTGATATAGTAAGTTGTATTCAATTTGAATTCTCCACATTCAATGTCTCGGATCTTAAGGTCAGTACTTGGTATGGTGGCTGAGGAGGATGGTGTGGTGGAAGTCGATGCAGTGGATATGGATGACTTGGTGAGTGTGGATGGGTCAATGTACTTAGAGGAATTGGATGTTGAAGTCTCTCGATTGATAAGCACTTGGTGCTCTAAAGTAGCTCTCAAATTGGTGTAGTATTGAAAAGGAACAGGATCTCCTAGTATATTGATTTCAGTGCCATTGAAGGGAAACTACAAACATTGGTGGTAGGTGGAGGGGATGGCCTTTAAGGCATGAATCCATGGATGACCAAGCAAGACATTGTAAGGTAGATCATGATCCAAGACTTGACATGTTGTATCTATAATAATTGGTCCCACATGAATTGGAAGTGTGATGATGCCTTTAGAAGAGCATTCTTCATCATCGTACACTTTTATCACAATGCTCTTTGTAGTGTCTACACAAGCATCAGAGAAGCAGGCATAGCTTTGACCAGTTTTAGAGAGCAAATGTTCAATCCTGCTCTGCCATCTACTAGGATTCATCTAACCTTATGCTTATGGATAAAAACTTTGATATGCAGGGCATTGTTGTCAAATGGTTTGGGTGAGGCATAGTCAAGGTCTGAAAAGGTAATGTGATGAGGGGAAATCAAATATCAGACCATAGTTTCAAAAATGGTTGACATCAATATTAATTGAGACGGAAGACTCTTGCAAGACCTTATCCAATATAGCCTTATGTGCAGGAAAAATGCAGAGCAATTCAAGGATGGAAATTTGGGTGGGCGTTTTGTTCAATTGCTCGATAAAGTTAAATTATGGATTAGGTTTTGGCTGCTTGACAGATGGACCAGGTATGATAATCTTGGGTTGATGAGCAAAAGGGCCTGGGATGGTGCCCTTGCCTTTGCATGTAGTGACATTGCATTCTGGGATATTTTTAATAGTAATGGTATTGACGCATTTGTCTTCATCGGTAGCTCGAAGATTATTAATGATAGGACCACTTGGATAGTTGAAGGTGACACAGGTATAATTGGCTTGATTGTTATTATTATTTGTGCTAGATGATGAGGGGTTACCAGAACCATGATCCTACAGTGGGTTCTTGTGAATTATATGATCTAAATTAGACACAAATGGTTGGCCACCAAGCTCAATGGTATGGTTTTCAATAAGATCTTGTACAAGGTTTATTAACTAGCGACAAGAGGAAGTTTTATGCCCTTTGACATGATGGTAATCAAAAAATGCATTATCCCAACATGATGGCTTGAACCGACTAGGGTCATATGGTTTAGGGTCTTCCAATGTGATGACACCATTTTGAATAAGTTTCTTAAGGACCTCTTCAATTGGTTCACCCAAGGGGGTGTATGTGCGTTTTTGAAATTTTCTTAGTTGACATGGTTTCCTTTGATTGGATTGAGCAAGATTTTTTTGAATAGCATTAGTAGTTAGTGTTGGTGTAGTCACAGGTGCAGTTTGAGTTTGGACTCCTTTGATTGTGAGCACAGGTCCTGTTGCATTGATTGTTTTTGTGTCGACCACTCCATCATTGATGATGTGTTTATTTTTAACCCAGTATTTGTTTTTGTTGTTGGAAGCACCTGGGTTGTTGTTTGTGGTAGTGTTAATGGTTTTTCCCCCATACTTGAGTTCACCTTTGGAAATCAAGGATTTTTCAAGCTGAACTCCTTTTTCAACAAGGTCAGTAAAAGTGGTGCAACAATGGACTTGAAGGCCATATCTTAGTGGTCCAAAAATATTTTGTACAAACATGGTGACCTTTTCCTTTTCGGGTATCTCCACAGGACATCGGCTTGCTAGGGTTTTCCATCTTTGGAAGAATGGGATAAATGTCTCACCAATATCCTCTTGGGTGATTTTGCATAAGGAGACAATGTCAATGTCCCTATCTATGTTATAGGCATAATTTTCAACAAACATGTTGGCCAATTCTTCCCATGATTTTGTTCCTTTAGGAAATTGTGTGAACCACTCCAATTCGTGACCTACGAGACTCCTAGAGAAGAGTCTCATTATGTAAGTATGTTCATAGGCAATGTCCATGCAATTGGTTGTGAATTCTCAGATGTGTTCGATGGGATTAGTTTTTCCTTTGTATTTAGGGAAGTGCGACACATATCCTAGAGGGAACTGTGTCATGTACAAGGTTTTGTCAAATGAATATGGACATAAGTCATATGACATGTAAGGCTTTTTGTTGGCCATTTGTAAGGTTTCCACTTGTGTTTGAAGAGCAGCAAGTTTGAGTGTGAGTGCCTCCACAATAGGATTGTTTGTAGCATCACATAGGCTGGTGATAGGTATAGATTAATTTCCCACTTGTTGTAATGATGTACTTTGATTTGGAATGTGTTGTTGATGATTAAATTGGGTATTTTGATTTGGCATTTGTTGGAAATGAATGTTTTGATTATGGATTTTTTGATGTGTATGAACTTGAGATGCATATGTGGGAATGTGGGTTCCAGCCGTGTTAGATTAAATTTGTGGAATTTGTTGTCCTTGAACATGTTGGTGACCAAATGGAGTCATATGTTGGGTGCTTTGTCCAAATTGATATGTATGGCCATGTGGAATGTTGGTATTTTGTCTTAATGGAATGTTGGTGTTGATTTTTGATGAATTAGGGACATTGGATTCAGATCCTTGAATGACAACTCTTCCTTTGTTCTTCCCAAATGGGTTTAATGAATTTGTTTCCATTGTATTAGTAGAGGAACCCAATAAAAGGTTTTTTGATGTCCCCATAGAGCTATATGAGGCTCCAAAGAGGTTTGATGTGTTGGTTCCCATTGTATTAGATGAAGTACCAAATGTTGTTCCAATAATTTGTGAGGAAATTGTGGATATTTGTTGAGGGATTGAATGTGATGTGGTGTTTGTTAGGGTTGATGGTCCCCCAATAGACATTGTGTTAACCAAATTGGATGTATTGGTTGTAGTTTGGGTGGTGGTAGCACCAATAGAGGTAGCATTAATGGTGTTGTTGACACTTTGTGTTGTAGATCCCATGGAGGTATTATTTGCCTCATGTGATATGCTTGTTTGATTGGTAGGATCGGGAGATGCTACTCTTATGGTGTTGATGTCAAATCCTTTTGGTAACCTAGCCCCTTGGTCAAGGAGCATGGCTAGGTATCGATCTGAATCTTGCAAGACTAACTCTTCCACAAAGGAGGCTACTTCAGGATTTTGTGCAACAACGTGTATATCTTCTTGGAATATTTGTCCATTTTGGTCTTTGTGGACGAATTGTTCAAAAGGATTGTGTGAAGAAGATGGAATAGTCATTTCACTAAATGGATTGGTGGATGAATTTCCCATGTTGTTATTTGCATTCATGTCATTAGGAAAATTGTTTGCATTCATGTCATTAGGGAAATTTTAAAGGTTGTTTCCTTGTCCAAAAGGATCCATTTTTTTTCATTGTAGTCTTGTTTCAACCATAAAAGTTTTGCTCAAATGAGGGAGGATGGAGAATTACCAAATGCAAATGGTATGAGACTATGTTTTTTTTTTTTTTTTTGGTTTAAGGAATGATATAAAATGATAATGATGGTGACAAAAGGAGAATGGTAAATTCCAATGAGACTAAAATGAGGAGACTAAAGGTGTGCAAATGCATATGTAAGGGATTCTAGGATGCACTCAATATTGGTAAACTTGAGGAAAGGCACACTCAACCATACAAAGTTTAGGCAATGTCTCAATTTTGGAATGTCAAGGGACTTGTTAAAACGACTAAAGGACAAAGATGACAAAGTGAGTTTTCCACACTAGACTATTTGTAGTGTCCCTCCAGTTTTGACACTTTGTTTAGTCTGATTCTGCTTGATAGATGCTTTAGTTCATTATGATACTATGTTGTTTCTTTTCAGAGGTGATTTTGGATATTATGTTGTTTTGTATTTCGTGGATGATACATTGACATCCTGATTATCTGGTTGTGTTTGTGTGTTAATACTGAGATAGACACATACATGATATGGTTTATTTGCTTATGAATTTTCATGTGGTTATCATGTTGAGATGATTGCTTATGATTTATCTTTCTCATCTGTGTCGGTGGAGAAGACAGTGTAGCATTACTCATTCGTGAGTACCCTACTACGCTGCAATTCTTCTTCACAGTGTGTTTTCTGATATATTTGTATATATGTTTTGACATTGATGTTTCCTCCAGATACAAGTACCGGGTAACGGCTCCACCTGCTTGACAGGTCTAAGCATACCCTAACTTAATAAAACTATGTCGATTGGAGGTATTGATAGGTCCTTATTGAACCAGTGTTCTTTATCGAACGAGTATCTATGTGTTACCCCATGTTGTCCAATTTATTCTGTCATGTTCATTTGTATTGTTTTGTGTTTGGGAATTAATATTTAAGTTTAAAGAATGTCTGTTAATGAATTTATAAATTTAAATTAAATAAGTTATCAAATTTAAAAGTGAATTTATTTCTTTGCAAATGTTTTAGATATATATATATATATATATTGTTGATTTAATTGTGTAAACTAGAATTGTGAGGAAATAGATATTTTTAAGAAAAGATATTTTCAATAAGATATGAATCTTTGATTTCAAGTTGAAAATCTAGTTTGATATTTTAAAGAAGAAGTTGAACAGATTGATCTATTTTGAATACATAATGATCTATCAGTTAAGTTATTATGATTGAGAGATAATTGAATGCATGAATATCTTTTGGGGTTGCAATTTTACATTCACGAGAAGAAATTTCACAGCAGGAGTTTAAAAAAAAAAAATTGCACAACAATTGTTTCAGAAAAAAATTTAACATAAAATTTTGGTTACAAGCCTAATTTAGAAGTTGGAGTGATTTGGATTACATCGTTGAAACCTGGTGATTTGATAGAAGAATTGACAGAAGTTTCAGAGATTCATTTTCAGCTAGCTTTCAATCTTCAAAACAGGTTTTCTTCTTGATTTTTAATTCTTGTGTTTAAATTCTGGAAACATAATGTTGAATTTTGTAGTTTTTGTAAGGAAATTGTTTTGCTGAACCTGCACAAACCACAAAGAAATGGATTAGAAGAGTATTTGAATTTTAAAGTAGAAAAGAATAAAAAAAACTACAATTAAAGTATACGAGATCTAAAATCGTCTTTAATCTAGTTGTGAAATGATTGTAATAGCATGAATTCAAAAATTTAAGAAACGAATGAAGATTTTCCTTTATTATAAAAAGTAGATATTAATTAAATTCCTGATCTGAGCATTTAGATAACTGTAGATTAAATGGAGGCCTCATGGTATTCGTGGATTATTGTGATATGAATTGCAAATTTTCTATATTGAGAAAAGGATTCCTTGAGAGAAGTATTCTCCTCTTATTGATATAACTCTATAGTCAAACTTTTATTCATTCTCAAACTGTAAATCTACAAACTTATCATGTTATTTGGTGTGCTTAGGGATATAGGATGAATGTATTGTTATACTATCTTATACTTGCCATCCTTTGGAATTTTTGAGTATAACATGGCTTAATACACATTTTATTATGCTGGTATTTCTTTGTTTTACACCTGTAGGTTCATAGCAATCCATTTTATATAATTTGTCCACCAAGTTTGTGCCCAGCCTCCTCCTAAGTTGTATATTTGGCCTTGTAATTGACTTTCATGTTGGAGAGAAGAATTTTGTTTATATATATCATAGACTTTCCTGCTAGTGATTGCACACAGCTTTCTTCTCATGATGTTGTTGCATGACCTTGAATTAAAGATCTAATTTTTAAATATTTCCTGTAGCTTATAATTTTCATTATGTATCACGTTTTTCTTTCTTCACCAATGTAGTTAGCTGAGATAATGATTTGTCTACTGGAATTCAGCAGTCTCCTTGATTTTCTTTATTTACCATAGTATTTCTCATCTGATAGAATCCACGTAGGCTATAGATAATGTTTGAAGACTCTTTGTTCAAGGGAAATATATCGTATAATTAAAATTTCCCCTCATCAAACATTCTTTATCCTTTAGACAAAAATACTCCACTAAGAATATGTACTTCTCTCATTCTCATCTTCATGCGCACAGTCTTGGTAAGTCCGCGTCTATGTTCATTCTGCATTATGTATGCATTTTGGATATAGATTTTATTGAGTTTCTTAATTACGTTGGAATAACATTATGCTATAATGTTGGTGCATGGCAGTTTGCATGGTGATTTCATAACTTAACTTTTATTGAGTGTTTCATATATTTATGATTGTCAACTATATGTTAGCGCATAAAATTCTGTGTACACTTGTCTTGATAAATATAGACATTTGTTAATATAGATTCTATTCGCGTCTAATGGTGATAAAAGATTGATTTTGTTAAATGGATATGAATGGTGATTTTGTTTTAGTAAGTGATTTCTTATTAGGTAGTTAGTAGATATCTTGCATGGCGTATATATTTCCCTTTTACTGTAAGAAATTCACTTTTAACTTTTACTCTATTCTTTATAGCGTGTTCTTTGCATGGCATGCTAATTACATGCTTTATGATTTAATTCCTTTTTAGTATTGAATAAAATAAATTATTCTTAGATCGCTATTGTTACATTACTTTAAATAATAAATTTTATTGCTTTTAAATGAGTGAATAATAGTTGTTAAGGATATTTTTGAATCCGCACTGATTTATTATAATAAATCTTTTTCCTTTAAATTTATAAGACATTTAACTATGTCAAAAGAATATGAACTTTTTATTCATGAATATCGAATGCATGTGATTGTGAAGCTATGTACATGAATAATTAATGTGTAGACACGGTGTTATTAAGTTGTTTTTTATTTCTTCAAAAGCTTGGCAAGTAAAAAGAAAGTATTATTAACTATATTATACTTTAATCATATTTCTCTATTACAATGATTTTCACTAGGGGTTATAGCTTTTCATATTTTGTTGATGTCTAAAGAAACTTCTTAGAGATTATGGTTTGTTTCTAGTGGAAGATGTAAACCCTCTGTGGTTTTGAACTTTACGCTTGATAGCTACCCCTAGACTTTTATATGTTGAGTCATGTTATAGAAAGAGTGGCTTGCGGTAGGGGCCAAAATCCTAAGAGATTGTCTGGGTAACCTATCGTAGGTGTGTAAATTCAGTGAAAACATAACTAATCTATTAGGGGTTGGGTAGAACTAAACAATAATTCAAATAATAGTTTACCTTGCCTACTTTCTTGATGCTCGTTTAGATTGAGAAAAGGCTGAGAATGCCTGGAATGGCAAGTCATCCATCTTGTCTTCTTGAAAGATGAAGTGACTCCACATTAGTCTGCATAGGGGCCGGGAATTGGTAGAGACTACCAGGGTAACTCTTGGAGAGGGCCGGTAGTCTAGGAAGATTCACCAGGGTAAACTATCTAAATAGTGTGATGACACTCTTTGTCTATTCCATGATTTTGGTTCCTTGTGTTAAGTTTTCATTAGTTGTGTTTTGTCACTGGAAGTTTATTTGTTATGATTTGTTACTGTCATGTCATAATGTGAATGTAAGCCACGTGAATGTAATGTTATGTATTCTTGATTGTGGACCTATCATTATCTCCTAGCACAGAGGGAGTGGACCTTCAGGTTCCACGTAGTTGGGAGGAAACCATGCTATACCTTCCTTGGATTTTCATGCAATTGATGCTATACTCATAGTTGGTTACAGTTACTCCTTTGTCCATGATAGTGGATGTAGAATGTGTTCATGAACATGGATGTCAGTCATGATGTGATCACTCTCTACTTTGTATATTTACCTCTTGTATAAGAGTGTTCACATTGTACCATCATTTTGATGTAATAAGATTTATTGAAATCTCACTTCTTGTAATCTAGACAAATGGATATTCTATTGTATTAAATTTTGTAAACTTGATCTTTCATGATTTTAAATTTGTACTTAAGTTTTGTGAATTAATGTGTTGAGATTATTTATTATGTTTAAGTAACATTGTCTTGGAAACCTTATAGCAAGTGTGTAATTAATTATCTTTAAAAAAAAAAAATTGTTTGATTAATTTCATTCTTTACACTTTGTTTTAACGGTAACCAAGGTGGGGCATTACACTATTGAGTTGGAAATGGCTCACTAAAAGGATGAAGACTAAATGAAATGGTTTGATCAAGTCCAATGACAGCCTACTCTTGAAGGAAAAAATTTGACAAAGAATGGCAAGGATTCCTATCCTAAAGTCTGCAAAATGAGGACCTAAAATGATGGTAAAGCCTAAGGATGCAATTTAAGGAAGTGCAATGATAGACCTATGGAAAACTAAAAATGCAACCTAAAATGCAAGGATGGAGGAATTTGAGTAATTCTTGATCTAGTTGTGGATAGAGACTGTAGAAAAATATGTATGGGATTTATTTGCAATTGTTTAGCCTCAGGTTTTTGACAGTGATAATGTTTTCTTAGGTCACAAGAAATTGTGTTGTTTGAGGCTTCAAATGTGTTTTAGTGTATCAAATGCATCACATAATGAGAAAATTTGGTGTTTCAGAAAGTGAATGTGGTTCAACAAAGCAATTACGGTTCTCAAGCACTCAAATGCTTTGCAAAATAGGAAAATGCGGTGTTGGAGATAGCAAATGTGGTTTAGTAGAGAAATTGTAGTTCTCTAAAACTCAAATATGTTGAAAAATAGGCAGACGTGGCATTGGAGATAGCAAATGTGGTTTAGCAAAGCGATTGTGGTTCTCTAAAACTCAAATGTGTTGCAAAATAGGCAGATGTGGTGTTGGAGATAGCAATGTGGTTTTGCAGAGCGATTACAGTGTAGAAAGTAGCAAATGCGGTCCAAAATGTCAAATGCATTGTAGTTGTAGCAAATGCATTGTAGATTCTAGTTTCTTGGAAAATTTTGGCAGATTGTGAAGATTTTTTTGAGTTTAAAGTGTTGTTCCAGATCTGAAAAAGGATGTTAATTGTTCATTTGGTCTGAAAAATACTTGGCAAACACATTGTCTTTGAAAGTTTGTGAAAACAACCACATAGAAGACAAGTACAACCCTATGGCTTGAAGGACTATATTCTTTTAGATTCTACGCAGATTTTAATCTAACCGCACTTATTCTTAGTGGATGAATTCAGAAGCTTGGCCACATGGTCTCCCCCTTACAGTGCACTCACTTCTCAGGTCAACCAATCTTCTAGCCCCCATAAAACTCCCATGGCAGGTTGATCATCTCTACTAAAAACTACGAGAATGTGGATGCCTTTGCAATGACCGTTGTTGCACCAAAGAATAGATAAATGTTTTTGGCCTACTATAACAAGGGTTCTAGTACGGACATTCCATTCATGGCAGACCATCCATGCAACAAGAGACCATTGTTGTCCTTCTTTTCAGAATGACCCTCATGATACTTTCCTTTCCTCAAGTACCCACACTTATATACCGAATAGAAGTTACTTGGATTTAACATGTTACCAGTTGGGTCGTTCCTTGGGGTGATTACTTTTTCCCACCAGGCAGGCCCTCTTAGGATAAAAAATAGCAAGTAAGTACATTCATAGTTTGATCAATCTTTATTTGCATAAACAAAGAGAGAACACACACGATATACTTATCTCACACTAGCAAGATTTTTTCATTTTAAACCCAAAATGAAATGTGAAGGGTCATAAAGTAACAATCTCTTAGTTTTTTTTTTCTCAAGATCACAAAAAGTGCAAGAGAATGACATACACACTTAAGAAAATATCACTATACCACAAGACACACAAGACACTTGTTCATTTTAAAGCCCAACTTAGTGTGAGACAAACAATGTTTATTTTAAATCAATGTCATGAGAGAATGCAAATTCATTTTAAGCCAATGAGTTGTAATGCATGATTGTGTTCTTTTTAATCCCATGAATGTGCATGCATGTTCATTTTAACTCATGAAATGCAAATGAAAAGTTGTAGAGTTGTTTGTTTGATTATGATTGTGAAAATAAATAAAAACACAAACAACAAGGGATTAGACTCCTTTTCCAGCTTGCCACATGCTATAACAAACAAATTAGTAACCAAAAACCCCTACCCTACAAAGCAAGAAATGAAATATAGAAAATATAGGAAAATACGAAAGACAAACTTTACTCAGGAAAATGTGTCACAACAGAGTAGATGCATAAAGGGACTGAATGTTGGAAGTACAACAAGCAGATGCATCACTATGTAAAGAAAATGTGGCTTGGAAGTCAAATGTGTCGCTCAAGTTTGTGAATACGGCTCAAAATATCGGTTGCATCATTCAAAGAAGTGAATGCAGTTTGATAGCGTAGATGACTCATTCCCGCATGCATATGTGCCACAAGAGAGCATTTGCATGTCAGAAGGTTGCGATTGCATTGTTTCATAATTATACCTACAAAAGAGCCAAAACAAATCCATATAGAAACTAAATAAAATGATTGTTGGGTTCACCAATGTAACTAAGGGTAAAATTTAGGTTAGCATGATTAGTATCTAAATAAATCAAAACCCAAAGAAAGTAATGAAGCACATAGGAGAGAACATGAAAATAAAAGGAAAGAGTTTACCCAAGATCTTCAACCTCCATGATTGACCTCCATTACACCTTCTCAACTTGCTACAAATTGTAGTTTTTCCCTCATATTTTGTGTGAGCAACAATGACAATGCCAAGATGGTGCAGGAGCACCTAGGCTGACCTCCACCTTGTTTGTTAACAATTTTGGCTTGTACTGACCTTAGCCAAGTCAGGGATGTTGATGTGTTTTCTTTGGACCTTAGAAGGTCTTGTTGGTGTGTGATGAGTTAATCATTAGGATTAATGTCATCTTAGATTGCATTGTTATTAAATTTTTGCTTTATTAAGCTTTGGACAGTTTAGGATAGAATATAATGCATTAAGTGTGTCATAACCACATCTAATTTGTTAGAAGATGCCAAGGAATGGTTAAGGGAGATGTTGGTTGCTTGAGATCAAGGTGTTAGAGGTCCTAAGTTTGAGGATCATGACACAATCATGGAAGTTGTAAAGTTGTTGTAAAACTGTATGGTAACATCTTGTTAGGTTCCATGCAGCTTGAGTGGATTGGAATCCCATGAAATCAGGTGTAAGTGGTCGAGCAACTGCCCTTGAATGATGGAGAAGGCATCAAGATAGGTGTGGGACTCGTAGTTAGTAGAGAGTCATCATTGTAATCAAAGTTTTTGGTGTGGAATAGAATATAGTTTGAGCAGATTTCTGTGTTTTCTAAAAATCCCGTGTGTTTTTGAAAAGTAGAGATAACAAGGCATTGTATTCACAGATTTAGCACTATATTTTGTGTTCATAGAATAGCTTAGAGTCACTTTCATCTTACATTCAGGTTTCTTAGAGTAGTTTATTGCTTTGAATCTTTAAAGTAGATTGTAGAGGGTTATTTTCTTTGTTTTGAGCAGTAAAACTTTCCATGGCTCCCTCATAAACCCTGATCACAGGAACCTCCTAAGATTGGTGGAATATGGAATGGGAGCCAGTCACTTGTAAATACTTAGCTTTAGGAATCATGTGGAATCAAGCTAGTATTTTGAAAACCAAACCCTAGGCGAGCTCTTGTTACCCGGTTAGGAGTTTGGTAATGAAAAATTGAGAACTTGGGCAGGGGAAAGGTACCACTATACGGTATTTGTACGGCTTCAGGTGGGGTAAGATAGGACCGTCACATTCCATCAATATTTAAGCATCAATCAATCCATTGGTAGTAGCTTTGAAGGAGGAAGCAGTGAAACCCTAGAAAATAGGTAAATTAGCCCTCCTAACCAAGACCATAGGAATCACCTGTACGGTACTGACAAAGGCTTGAAAACCTATGAAAGATTTAAAGTCCTGAAAAGGGTGTCAGGAAATGTAATTTTTTTGCCAAGTCATTTGTCAAGTTTGAACAAGAAAAGCTAAAAAGGGACTGGTAAGGGCTAGTAAGAATTAGGTCTCTTCTAGGCAAGATCTTGAGATCGGGTGAAGTGGAAGCTAAAGAACCTCCAAAATGTATGCAAGTGGATGTGAAATGCAAGGAGACAGTATCTTCAACTCCCCTGCAAGCAGTTCTAGCAAGTTGAAGAAGTTGGCACTTAGATCCTTCTAAGTCCAAGGAAGAGTAATTAGTTGCAAAGAAGGTGTTGATCTTCCAAAGGTAAAGCACAAGTGGAGAACTCTTTGGGAAGAGTTGGAGCAGGACTAGGATGGTCTTTTAAGCTCAACAAGAACCCTTGGTAGCAGGTTCCAGATAGGAGACAGTGGAAAGTCTCCTAGAAGATAGTGCAAGCAACCTTTGGAGTTTATCATACATCATATTGGTATCAGAGCTTACATTTGATTCAAGGCTTGTGATTGATGTTGCAGCCCACTAAGTCAGTAGGAGAGAACACACCAGAGGAAAGAACCATGGTGACAAATGCAGAGCTAGCTAGAAAGGTAGAAGAGCAAGAGGAAGACAACCGGTTGCTCAGAGAAAGGATATCTCAAATGGGGAAACTCTTGGATGAAGTCCATGAGACAACAGATAAAGTGAAGGACAAGATAGAGCAGAAGGAAGAGCAGGAAGCCAAGGAAAAAGAAGAGGATTTGGAGGAGGAAGCTCCAAAGCCTAACCCTGTTCTTGCAGAGGAACCATTCTTGAAGGCATTGCAAGCCTTAAGTGGCAAAGCATTGGAAAGAGTGCCACTATTTAGTGGAAAAATGGACCCTGATTCAGCTGTAGACTGGATTGAGAGCATTGAAAATCACTTTGAATGTGATGGAATAATAGAGGCCCAAAAGGTAAAGGTGGCCAAGTCAAGGTTGAGAGGAGCAGCTCTCACATGGTGGAAGTTTGTACAATCTGAAAGAGAGAAAAAAGGCAAAGGTCCCATAGTTTCATGGAGAGGAATGGTAACTAAGATAAGGTAGACCTATCTCCCTGATGATTATGAAGTCCAGTTGCAAAGGAGAAGACACAATCTTAGGAAAAAAGACATGGATGTTCAAACATACACAGAGGAGTTTCAAAAACTGTGCCTTAGATCAAAGGTGGTTGAAGATGAAAGCATCAAGCTAGCAAGGTACCTAAATGGACTCAAGTGGTCTATCCAAGAAGAAATGAGCTTAGTAAACTTCAAAACAGTCTGCCAATGCTATCAAATGGCTTTGAAAATAGAAGAGAAAGGCAAAAAGAAGCAAGAGAAAAATCCCAAAAGTAGAGGGAAAGGAAAAGACAGTACAGGGCAAAGAGGAAGTTATAGTGGAAGAAGTTCAGAACCAAGAGCCCAAGGAGAAGTCAAATACACTGAACAACAAGAAGGAAGCTCTAGTAGAGGTGGTAGAGGAAGAGGTTTCAGCTCCAGAGGAAGAAGTGGTGGACAAGGAAGAGGCAACTACTTCACCAACATGAAATGTTACCACTGCAACCAATTGGGACACCCGGCCTATAGATGTCCAGAGAAAGGTAGCACTTCTCATGGAGGAGATATGAGAACTAATCTGATTCAAGATGAGACAGCTAAAGCAGATAAACACCCTGAGGTACCTTTGAATTTAGAGGAAGGTGAGAATCTCATGATGAGGAGGACTTTGATCAAAGAACCGGTCAAAGAAGAGCCAAGCCAAAGGAGGTCCTTGTTTAGGATAAAGTGTAAGATGATGGGGAAAGTGTGTAAGGTCATCATTGACTCAGGTTATACTGACAACATTGTGTCAGAGGAGGCAGTCAACAAGTTGAAGTTGACAAGGATACCCCACAACAATCCTTACAAGGTCACATGGCTCAATAAGGGTTAGCATGTCTTGGTGAATAAACAAGCATGGGTGGAGTTTTCAATTGGCAAGTACAAAGACAAAGTTTTGTGTGATGTGTTACCTATGGATGCATGTCACTTGCTCCTAGGTAGACCATGGCAATTTGACCGCCAAGTTGTGCATGATGGAGCAAAGAACTCCTATACCTTCAAGAAAGATAAGGTGACTTTTAAAATTTAGTCTTTATTAGAAGACACAGAGGTGAAGACAACAGGTTCTAAACTGCTCATAGTTGGTGAAAAAGAGTTCTTAAAAGCCTTGGAAGAAGGAGAAGGAGTTGGCTATGCAGTGATGATCAAGCCAAGAGAGGTAAGCAAAGAGAAAGCAGCTGAAAAGCAAGAGTTACCCAAGGAGATACAGGAATTGTTGCAGACCTATGAAGGTATTGTAAGTGGTGGTCAACCATCAACATTACCTCCTAAAAGAGCCATAAGTCATAGGATAGAATTTTGATACCAGGAGCTACCCTACCAACCAAATCAGCTTACAAGATGACACCTCAACAAAATGAGGAAATAGCCAGGCAGATTCAAGAACTTCTTGACCAAGGTCTCATTAGGAAAAGCATTAGTCCATGTGCAGTACCCACTATCTTAGCACCCAAAAAGGGAGGAGAATGGAGGCTTTGTACTGATTCCAGGGCAATCAACAAGATAACCATCAGGTATAGGTTCCCTATCCCTAGGATTGAAGATCTCATTGGATTGTCTAGGCGAAGCTAGGTACTATACCAAGATAGATTTAAAGAGTGGTTATCACCAAATTAGGATACATGAGGGTGATAAGTGGAAAACAGCCTTCAAAACCAATGAGGGTCTCTATGAGTGGCTAGTTATGCCATTTGGCTTGTCTAATGCCCCCTCCACATTCATGAGACTCATGAATGAAATCCTCAAAGACTACATTGGAAAATTTGTAGTAGTGTATCTTGATGATATACTAATCTATAACAGAACAAGAGAAGAGCACCTCCAACATATTGAGTTGATTTTTAAGAAGCTGCAGGAGAAGTTGATGATCAATCTGGAAAAGTGTGAGTTCATCAAAATAGAGCTAGTGTACCTTGGATTTGTGCTATCACATGGCAACTTGAAGATGGACAGCAGCAAGGTAGAAGCCATCCTCAATTGGCCTACTCCAAAGATAGCAACAGAGGTAAGAAGCTTCCATGGTCTTGCTCAGTATTATAGAAAATTCATAAGACAGTTTAGTGCTATTTGTGCTCCTATGTTGGATACCATTAAAGGAGGAATGAAAACAAAGTTTGTATGGAATGAGCAAGCTAACAAGAGTTTTGAGTTGCTGAAGGAAAAGATAGCTACCCAACCTATTTTGGTGTTGCCAAGCTTTGAGAAGCTATTCACCATTGAATGTGATGCAAGCAATGTAGCTATTGGAGCTGTTCTCAGTCAAGAGGGCAGACCGGTGGCTTTTCATTCAGAGAAGTGAAGCCAAGAAGAAGTATTCTTCTTATGACCTTGAGATGTATGCCTTGGTCCAAGCTCTAAGGAAGTGGAGGCACTATTTGCTTCCCAAGGAATTCATTATGTATTCAGACAACCAAGCATTAAGTTTCCTAAACTCACAAGAGAAGTTGAGTCATAGGCACATGAAATGGGTGGAGTACTTGCAAGCTTACACCTTCAATATCAAGCATAAGAAAGGAGCTCTCAACAAAGTGGCTGATGCATTGAGCAGAAGAGTCCTCACAATTCAGGAAATTCAGTTGAAGAGCATAGGAATAGATCACTTCAAAGATCTATATGCAGATGATGAAGACTTTGCAGATATTTATAAGGTATGTCTTGAGTATAAGAATCATTTCCATAGCAAATATGCTTAATATACCTTGCAAAGTGATCTTTTGTTTAAAGGAAATCAGCTTTGTGTTCCTAGAGGTTCTATTAGGGAAAACTTGATACAAGAAAAGCATAATGGTGCATTGAGTGGTCATTTTGGGATCACCAAAACTCAGGAACTGGTTCAAAGGTTTTACTATTGGCCAAGAATGAATCTAGATGCCAGGAGGTATGTGGAAAGTTGAGTGGTATGTCAAAAGGCCAAAGGCACTTCTTCAAATGCAGGCCTATACCAGCCACTGCCTATCCCTTCTAGGCCATGGGAATGCTTGAGCATGGACTTTGTAGTTGGGTTACCCAAGACAAAGCAAGGTATGGACAGTGTTTATGTTGTTGTAAACAGATTCAGAAAAATGGCTCACTTTGTGCCATGTAAGACAACCAATGATGCCAGTCAAATAGCCTCTCTTTTCTTTAAGGAGATAGTAAGGATTCATGGCTTACCAATCAACATTGTATCAGACAGAGACACCAAGTTTATGAGTCATTTTTGGAAGACTCTTTGGCAAAGAATGGGCACCAATTTATCCTTTGGATCTGCATACCATCCCCAAACTGATGGTCAGACCGAAGTGGTTAATAGAACTCTTGGAAACCTCTTGAGATGCTTGACCAAGGAGTATGGTCAACAATGGGATCAGATTATTGGGCAAGCTGAATATGCATATAATGATACTGTCAATAGATCCACAGGGAAGAGTCCCTTTGAAATTGTTTATGGTCTACATCCTAGAGGTGTTTATGAACTGAGAGAGTTGAAGGATGGAGTCAAGGGAAGTGGATATGCTGATGACTTTGCTTATGCAATGCAGGAGATTCATGAGACAGTCAGAAAAACACTAGTAGAAAACACCATGAAACATAAGATTAAGGTGGATGAGCATAGGAAAGAAGTGCAATTTAATGTTGGAGACTTAGTGATGGTAAATTTGAACAAGTCTAGACTTCAGAAGGGAGTTCCTAATAAGTTGCAAATGAAGAGGATAGGTCCCTATCCTATCTTGGAGAAATATGGGAACAATGCATTTAAGGTGCAGCTACCAGATGACAGTGGACTGTCCCCTGTTTTCAATGTTGCAGACCTAGTCCATTACAGAGGACCACCACCAAACATGGATGAAACCCTTCATGAAGTCACCCAAGATGTGGAAGAACTCAAACTGCCCTCCACTGCTGTCAAGCAAGCTGACAAGATACTGGACACTAGAGTCTATAAGAGAACTAGAACCAAGGAGTACAAAGAACATCTGATTAGGAGGCATGGATAAACTGATGCTGATGCAGTATGGATCAAGGAGGTAGAGTTCAAGAAATTGGGAGTTGATCTCAACTTGCTCAATCCAAGGGTGGATTGAAGTTTTCTGTTTTGGGGAGGATGGTGTAGGAGCACCTAGGCTGACCTCCACCTTGTTTGTTAACAATTTTGGCTTGTATTGACCTTAGCCAAGTCAAGGATGTTGATGTGTTTGCTTTGGACCTTAGAAGGTCTTGTTGGTGTGTGATGAGTTAATCATTAGGATTAATGTCATCGTAGATTGCATTGTTATTAAATTTTTGCTTTATTAAGCTTTGGACAGTTTAGGATAGAATATAATGCATTAAGTGTGTCATAACCACATCTAATTTGTTAGAAGATGCCAAGGAATGGTTAAGGGATATGTTGGTTGCTCGAGATCAAGGTGTTAGAGGTCCTAAGTTTGAGGATCATGACACAATCATGGAAGTTGTAAAGTTGTTGTTGTAAAACTGCATGGTAACATCTTGTTAGGTTGCATGCAGCTTGAGTGGATTGGAATCCCATGAAATCAGGTGTAAGTGGTCGAGCAACTGCCCTTGAATGATGGAGAAGGCATCAAGATAGGTGTGGGACTCGTAGTTAGTAGAGAGTCATCATTGTAATCAAAGTTTTTGGTGTGGAATAGAAGACAGTTTGAGCAGATTTCTGTGTTTTCTAAAAATCCCGTGTGTTTTTGAAAAGCAAAGATAATAAGGCATTGTATTCATAGATTTAGCACTATATTTTGTGTTCATAGAATAGCTTAGAGTCACTTTCATCTTACATTCAGGTTTCTTAGAGTAGTTTATTGCTTTGAATCTTTAAAGTAGATTGTAGAGGGTTATTTTCTTTGTTTTGAGCAGTAAATCTTTCCATGGCTCCCTCATAAACCCTGATCACGGGAACCTCCTGAGATTGGTGGAATATGGAATGGGAGCCAGTCACTTGTAAATACTTAGCTTTAGGAATCATGTGGAATCAAGCTAGTATTTTGAAAACCAAACCCTAGGCGAGCTCTTGTTACCCGGTTAGGAGTTTGGTAATGAAAAATTGAGAACTTGGGCAGGGGAAAGGTACCACTGTATGGTATTTGTATGGCTTCAGGTGGGGTAAGATAGGACCCTCAAAGGCCATCAAGATTTAAGCATCAATCAATCCATTGGCAGTAGCTTTGAAGGAGGAAGTAGTGAAACCCTAGAAAATAGGTAAATTAGCCCTCCTAAACAAGACCATAGGAATCACCTGTACGGTACTGACAGAGGCTTGAAAACCTATGAAAGATTTAAAGTCCTAAAAAGGGTGTCAGGAAATGTAATTTGTTTTCCAGGTCATTTGTCAAGTTTGAACAAGAAAAGCTAAAAAGGGACTTGTAAGGGCTAGTAAGAATTAGGTCTCTTCTAGGCAAAATCTTGAGATCGGGTGAAGTAGAAGCTAAAGAACCTCCAAAATGTATGCAAGTGGATGTGAAATGCAAGGAGACAGTATCTTCAACTCCCCTGCAAGCAGTTCTAGCAAGTTGAAGAAGTTGGCACTTAGATCCTTCTAAGTCCAGGGAAGAGTAATCAGTTGCAAAGAAGGTGTTGATCTTCCAAAGGTAAAGCACAAGTGGAGAACTCTTTGGGAAGAGTTGGAGCAGGACTAGGATGGTCTTTTAAGCTCAACAAGAACCCTTGGTAGCAGTTCCCGACAGGAGACAGTGGAAAGTCTCCTAGAAGATAGTGCAAGCAACCTTTGGAGTTTATCATACATCACAAGACCAAAACAAATGTTGAAGGATTTGAATGAAAATGCTATACTATGCACCATGTAGCTAGTAAGGAAATCTAAGCTAAAATATGCCAAGAGAGATGAAGTATACTAAAATTGCCTAAGACAAGAATGAATGAAATCAAGTAAGTATGAGGTGAAATCTACAAGAAATGAAGTGATGAAATGAGAGAAAATTTGGCATTTTATAGAAAATGTCATTTTGGATGAACGACCAAGATTGAGGATCGACAAGTTCCCTAGAATCAATGGACAAGATTCAATAAGACAACCCATAATTAGGGTTAGGGAAACATTAGGGTGAATTCAAAATGAGTGGACAAGATTTGATTTAAGAAAATCAAATCAAGGGATAAGAATGCATGTGACAGAAAAGGAAGTTAGAAAATCAAATAATTTTAGAAACTATTTGATTTATGGAGGAAAATAAATTAAAATAAATTTAATTCAAAAAGGTGGGGTCATATGACAACAGCTAGTAATTTAAAATTACTTATTTGGAAAGAGGAAAATTTAAATAAATCATTTTATTTAAATTTGGAGGAAATTAATTGAGACAATTAAATAATTAATTCTAATTAGTTAATTATGGAAGAAGTGGAGCAATAATTAAATAAATTACGGAGGACTTATTTAATTATGAGAAGGTATTTAGTATTAGAGACATATTTAAATAAATAAATAAAGTTTATTTATTTAAATAATCAAGAGGTAATAATGGATTAATTAAATAAATTTAATGATTTATTTAATTAAAGAGGAGATTAGACATTAGTGTTGTATTTAAATAAATAAATGCAATTTATTTATTTAAATAGTCAAGAAGAATAAAAGCTATGAATTAATTAAATAATTAAGAATTATTTAATTAATAGTTGAATTTGGACAGAAGGACACAATCAAATATTTTAATTATGTTTTAGAAGAATTATGGAAAAAATTGAGTTCATAGGCCTAGGTCAATTTTAGGTGTCTACAATACACACACACACACACACACACACATATATATGTGCACATATAAATAAACATTTATATGTATATATGTATATATAAATACACACACACACATATAGATATATATATGCACACATATGTATAAATATGTATATACATATTCCATATAAAAATCAAATATGGATCGAAACTATAAAATCATTACTATTGATTTCAAATAAAATCAAATGAGGACATAATGGATGAGTGGCTTGTATTCAAATTTAAGGAAAAGTTAATTAAATTTGAATAGTGGGCAGCAAATTAATGCCAATTATGAATGAAATGACCCCCATATCAATGCAAATAGGTAAAGAAGGAAAATATTTCCATTTTGAAAGAGGAATCACTAGCAAAAATCAGGAAGCGACGACGAGTATCCAGGGGGAAATAAGGCAAGTGAATCAACATTTATGGGAATCAAAGGAAAAATCTGAGGAAAAGCTTCCGTCTAGAGGTAAATTGGTTTTTGTTTATAAACATGCTTGATTTCTCAGTAAATTCTATTCACAAACTTGAAATTTTATTTTTAGTATATCAATTCTTTTAGAATTAGTGGTAGATTACTAAATATCTTAAATGTGCAAGTGTATTCGACTTAGAGCCTAGTCATTTTTATCTAAGATCAATCATTTTCTTGTTCTATGATACCAAGGCCTTATCAACCATCCTTGCATGCTTTAAAATTGTGCATATTTCACCCTATCGGTATGCTAGTCGAGCATGGTCAAGTTATGTTGTCATATCGTTATCAGCCTCAATCTGTAATTCTTGCATGTGAGTTTGATTAGCCATTATATGGCTATTCAGATGAAATTCAAATAATAGAAGTTTTGTGTTATTTGAAATGATGTAAAGCTTGTTGATCATTTCCTCTAGGGAAACCGTTGTATTACCTTTGTTATTCTTTTTCATAATATTTGATCTCCCTATCGGCTAGGCCAAATAAGAGATGACACACCCTATGGGTGTATGGATTAGATTAAAATCACAAAGCAATAGATAATCGTTGATGTTGTTTAATTAAGACACAAAATTCACCATGAATGATGGAGGAATGGGTATATCATTCCATTTTTGTTGAAAATGAAGGTGAAATTGTAGCTTAAAACTTGTAAACCTATGTGATTGTAGATTTAATTAAGTGTTCTTTGTCACAATTCTTTGTGTATGATTAATATGTTTAGATTAATTTTACCAATTGTAGAAAGAGACATAATATTGTAGAAGAATGAGACAAGAAGATAGAAGTAACACAACATATACGTGGAGAAACCCTTTCAAGAAAAAACTCCACCACCAGAATCAATAGTGCTTGTATTATTTAGCCTTAGAACAAGATTACAATAATATTGTATCAATCCTTGATTGATATGCTTCATTGACTTCAGCAATCCTTCTTCACAACCTACACAAAACTCTCACTAGATCTCTCATACATTTGTTGCAATTACAAGCTATCCATGCATTCCATGTGACCAAGCATGAATCCACACATCCCATTCCATGCTTCAAACCCTCACACATGCACAATCTCAACTTGCTAACCTGCTATAAACTTTGATGCAATTGTTGTAATAAATAGAAAATTAATGAGCATGTAAACTCATAAGAGTTATCAAATACAAGAGCATAAAGCTCCTCACAAAAAACCATGCCTAGATTGTGCAAGTAGAGTTCCACATTGTAACATGAAGTCAAAACCAAAGCATCTTCAATTTAGGCACCCCAAATTGAACACTTAACTGATCATTGGTCAAGAAAATATCGTGCAAGCATCACCTCAAAGTTGGTGCCCAAGAATGGGACCACTTAACTAAGCCTTGTAAATATCTTCTCATGCAAAATTTGTTAACTCAAAGATGCCAACTTGGGCGCCCAAGATGGGTCCAAGTCAATCTTAGTTAACTGAAACATCTCTCTCTACCAATTCATGCAAACATTATGCATGATTGATCATCCCCACTTAACTAAATGTATCCACCTATTATCTGTCATGCAACTGAATTCATTAGTCATGCAACTCAAATCAATTGAATTCAACTAGCATTCAACTCAAACTAACTACATACAATTGAAGATAATTGAACCATAACTGAACTGAACTAAACTGAACTGAATTGAATTGAATTGAACTGAATTGAACTGAACTGAACTAAACTAAACTGATACTAAATTGAACTGAATTGAATTGAATTGAACAAATCTGAACTGAACTGAACTCCACTCGTGTAAATATCAATCCCTAACTTGTAGGATCTAAACATGCATTACTGAAGTGTTATCAATCCTCCAAACAGTTAACTTAAGCAAGGTGGGTTCCACCTTCCATATGGGTGCCCCATGTGCTCCTATTTTTTAGGATCTCTTCCTGGACATCCCCACATGTTCCTATCATTTAGTAATAATTAAAAATGTCAATTTTCATGTTCATTTCATTTGAATTTAATCTCTTTCTAATCCTAGTGTTGGGGAACACCGTCCAAGGACTTAGGAGATACATGAAATATGTTTAGGATTGCAATTAAATGGCATCCTATTTCCAACATTCTCCCACTTGACATTATACATTGCAATTATTCTAAACAAGGAATCATTATTATAAATCAATTATAGGATTCAAGGCCAATGGCCTTTTGCACCAAGAGAAATATCTGCAACATTGATCAAAGTGTCAACTTTCTCAATCAATACCTTTCCCAAGTCTCTATAACCAAACCAGCATAGGTGGAACATTATGCTATAAACATAACAACCCAAATTTGAAAACAAGTCCTTGTATATCCACCATCCTGCAAAATAAGACTTCAAGGTAATAACACACATAGACATACGATAAAAAAACCTCTAAAGTAACTCATTGTAGTAAAGTGTAACCAGCCCAAGAGAGGTACCCCTCTCATACAAAACACATATACCTTCTATAACTCCCACTACACATGTAATGCCAAATCTGAAAACAAGATCACAACATTAACAATTCCTCTTATAGAACTTCACATAGAGGATGTGGCTAACTCCTCTATCATAGTGTCAAAGAAGCATACAATGATATGTAAAATACATCTCTCATAACACAAGAACCTTCAAGAAGAAGACAATATTCCCACAAAGAGAGAACTTGCAAATCAAACCATGTTCTTATACCACACTAACATGTGCCAAACTGTGTAAAGTAAGATCTCCTTCAACACTCCCAAACTGAAAGGATATCAACATATAACCATTCAAATTATAATGAAGCATGGCAGAACTTAAATGTAAACCTCTCACATAAATTAGATCAAACTTAGCCAAACATTCTCACAACAAAAGGGAATATACCCAAATCCACTAACTATCTCTCGTACCTCTCCTACCCAAATTGTCATAACTAACTCAAGTTCAAGATTGCAAGGAGAAGAATGGAAATACATAAAATCATGCATCTCCTTCTCAATAATCCCTCAGAACTCAATTTTCAAGACTAATGCATAAGAGAAGACAAGATACATATAAATAATGCATCTAAAATTTAGGTGAGCAACACCTCTTAGATAATTTACCTACTGAGTAGGCCAAGAGTGGGATACAAGATTGCCTTGTGCATACAACACCAAGCAATATAATATTTCAATAAAGACAACATTCTCATCAGGTCTATGATGGACTCACATCCAATTCCAAGTGTAGGCTCCTCGGTCTTTACTGTTGATTTTTTTTATAACAAGTAACTATTCCAACACATATCTCTTAGCATAAGAAATATCCAACCTAACCCAAGTCTCTTTAGTATCCATGAGCACCCACCAATCAATCCTTGCCAACTTCAAACCTACATAATCATGAAGCTCCAAACAAATGATTAATACTCAAAACCAAAGAGAACTACATCCTCTCCAAAGGAATAACAATAACACCTTTACCAAATAATCTAAGGGTCCTCCATGAAACAAGATGTTAAAGCCTCTTCAAATCACATGAAGATAACCATATCCTACCAAATATCCCACTGAACTGTTATACCGAGCTATACATGGCTATAAGATAAACATCAAACCATAACTGTCAAAAGCTCCCACTGAAACATGTAACCTATCCATGACCTCGTGATAACCATCTCCTAACTAGATCCATTGAGTATTTCAATATCTAGACAAGAATTAGAACTCATTGTAAGATCCATTGAGTCTTTCAATATCTAGACAAGAATTAGAACTCATTGTAAGATCCATTGAGTCTTTCAATATCTAGACAAGAATTAGAACTCATTGTAACATACTTCTTTTACAAATATGCAATAACACAATATTAAAAGCTCCTACTACAACCAAAAAAACCTTCTAACTTTTGAGAGAAAGGTATCCCAAACTCTACCCAACCGTTAGATCTGATACCAAATGTTGAAAACAAAGGTGAAATTGTAGCTCAAAACTTGTAAACCTATGTGACTATAGATTTAATTAAGTGTTCTTTGTCACAATTCTTTGTGTACGATTAATCTGTTTAGATCAATTTTACCAATTACAGAAAGAGACAAAAGATTGTAGAAGAATGAGACAAGAAGATAGAAGTGACACAACATATACGTGGAGAAACCCTTTTGGGAAAAAAATCCACCACCAGAATCAATAGTGCTTGTATTATTTAGCCTTAGAACAAGATTACAATAATACTATATCAATCCTTAATTGATAGGTTTCCTTTCCTTCAACAATCCTTCTTCACAACCTGCACAAAATTTTCATTGGAACTCTCATACACTTGCTGCAATTACAAGCTATCCATGCATTCCATGTACCAAGCATGAATCCACACATCCCATGCCATGCTTCAAACCCTCACACATGCACAAGCTCAACCTGCTAAATTGTTATAAACTCTGATGCAATTGCTACAATAAATAGACAATTACTGAGCATGTAAACTCATAAGAGTTATCAAATACAAGAGCATAAAGCTCCTCACAAAAAACCATGCCTAGATTGTGCAAGTAGAGTTCCACACTGTAACATGAAGTCAAAACCAAAGTCTCCTCAATTTAGGCACCCCAAACTGAACACTTAACTGATCATTAGTTAAGAAAATATCTTGCAAGCATCACCTCAAAATTGGTGCCCAAGAATGGGCCCACTTAACTAAGCCTTGTAAATATCTTCACATGCAAAAGGTATTAACTCAAAGATGCCAACTTGGGTGCCCAAGGTGGGTCCAAGTCAATCTTAGTTAACTAAAACATATCTCTCCACCAATTAATGCAAACATTATACATGATTGATCATCTCTACTTAACTGAATGTATCCACCTATTATATGTCATGAAATTGAAGTCCTTAGTCATACAACTCAAATCAATTGAAGTCAACTAGCATTCAACTCAAAATAACTACATGCAACTGAAGATAACTGAACCATAACTGAACTGAACTAAACTAAACTAAACTAAACTAAACTAAACTAAACTGAATTGAACTAAATTGAATTGAACTAAATTCAACTGAACTTAACTCCACTCATGTAAATATCAATCCCTAACTTGTAGGATCTAAACATGCATTACTGAAGTGTTATCAATCCTCCAAACAATTAACTTAAGCAAGGTGGGTTCCACCTTCCATGTGGGCACCCCATGTTCTCCTATTTTGTAGGAGCTCTTTTTGGACATCCCCACATGTTCCTATCATTTAGGAATAATTACAAATGTTAATTTACATGTTCATTTCATTCAATTTTAATCTCTTTCTAATCCTAGTGTTGGGGAACACTTTCTAAGGACTTACGAGATACATGAAATATGTTTAGGATTGCAATTAAATGGCATCCTATTCCCAACAATTTTTACATTATGATGTATTGATATGTAAGATTGATTAACTGCATGTCATTTGAGCATAGGAAATTTCTTACATGTTGAGCTATGTATGTTGTTAATCAGCATTCATCCAAGATCGACTATTGAAAATGTTTATGGTAAAACTAAACAGTCAATCAACAGTTTGGTCGTTCATTAGAATGACGATGGCTTGAACATTTATTTTTATTCTTTTTTTTGCATTTGCTAATAGAACACACAAATTTTTCTATAACCCAAGAAATAAGGAAATCCTTCCAAACTCTTATGTTTATTTTAGTCTTAAAATAACAATCATGTTGTTAGATTTATTTATTGCACAAAGAGTACTAGTATTGTTTAAATATTTGAATACTAGAATGATGGAAACTCTGTTTGTTTGAATGTTGTATTGGATAGCCTAAAATTGTTAACGAAACATATTGGCATAGTAACTTGTAAACTTCTAAAAACATTGTTTTGCTACAAACAACATCCTTTTTCTATAAACAATATTTGTTTTGCTACAAACAACATTTTTCTGCTACAAACAACATTTTTTTCTACAAACAACATTTGTTCTACTACAAACAACATTGTTTTGCTACAAATAGCATATCAATATGTGGAAACTATTCAAACATATCTATTCTCATTTCTTGAAAAGGAAAATTTACATTTTTTATTACTGAAAAATGATATTTCTATTTGTAACATTATTTCGAATGGAAGCAATCTATTATAATGGTTTTTATTTCAGAATGTATGCACAAAATAATAACTTAAGTCAGCACGTATATGTGTATGCACATAGACCTTCATCTACGTACATACACATACTTGTGACATACCTTCTTTTGTTACTTATTTAATTCATTCTTAAATGAATAATGAATTACATTGAATGTAATCATGTGACATGTGTATAAAATGAATGGATAATCTAAAAGAATAGATCAAATGGATTATTTTTTTGATTTTATTTAAGTTGAGGACATAAGTAGACTGAATTAATTTTTTGTAGATATGTATGTAAAGAATATTTTTTTGTTGAATAGAACAACAACACCTAAGTAGACTAGAGCACATCAGGGTAGATGCTACTAGTGGGTAGACAGTTGGTATATGCTTGGCCAAGAAAATAGCCCATTATGTATGTATGGACTTTGTGATAACACTCTCTTCCATTCCTAGCATAGATCTTGCTTTTTTCTAAATCATAGATAGAAATGCATGTTGATGTTTGGGCACACACCAGATTCCACCTTGCAGATTGTTCTCTTGCTAAAAAATTTGTGCAAGGTCGAGCATTCTTCAAGTTGGAAGAATTCCAAGGAAGCGTAAGCTTCTTGTTTGGGTGGTAAAGCACGTCAACTATGTTCTCATCCACCTATGGAGGCGAGCGTCAATAAGAAACCTTGGATGTTTTCATGATTATCATGGTCTATGATGTAACCTTGATGTAAAATTGTATATTGTATTGAATTTGTGGCCGAATGAGCCAAGTCAACTTGGATATTGTAATTTGACATTTGGAAAGGAATACATATTAGTATGCCTCTTATTTTAATTAGACACGTGTTTCTATGAATAAAAATAGATGCTTAGTTATGTCGTTTTAAAATTAAATATTCATGTCATTTGCAATAATATAATTAAGTAATAATAAGAATGGGTTATTACACGTGTTCCAAATGTTGGAAAAGAGGAGGAGAATTCAGAGTATGGAAATGATGAACAAGGTAAAACCTTAGAATTCCAACTCCCTAATGAAGTTGTTGAATTCATTTATGAGAATCAAAATAAAACTGTTATTTTATTTTTCTTAAGAGGAATCCCTACTGAATTAGACTTTTACAAATGGGCTAAGAAAAACTGGGAAAATAGAGGTTGGGTGATTGGATCAATAAAAGGGTTGGGAAAAGGCTGTCTCTTACATGTTTAGGTCTTTTGAGCATTCTCAAGCAATTTTATAGTATGGAACATGGGTTATATGTGGAAAAATCTATTATTTGTAGGCTTGGACATTTGAATTTCATCCTGAAGGCCCTTCCCATTCTCACTATCCCATGTGGTTGGCACTTCCATTTCTAAATTTATCCTTTTAGACCATTTTTGAAAGATATTGCAACCCAATTGGGTAAAGTCATATAGTGTAAGAAAAGTTCTGATAAATTTTATAGTTTAAGAGTACATCCAAGGGTATGCATTTATCTTTTCTAGAGATTATTAAATCGTTTGGCCCAGACTTTGAATTGGACCAGCCATTATTTTATTTGAATAATCCAAATGCATGCTTATTTTGTTTTCAAGATTCTCATTTGATTTGAAATTTTCTAATCACAAAAAATAGGTCCTCTTCTTCACTTTCATAAGCCGCTCTAGCCAAGGTTGTCAATAGTCCCATTTTGTAGTCAAAATCAGTCATTAAAACTCCCCCACCACCTTCCCTTCAAATAATTTCTAGTCTTCCTTCTTCTAGTCATTCCTCTCCCTCTAAGCCCCCCTTAATGGTCAATGTTTCTTATAAAGATTCTATTATGATTGATGAGTGAAGAATTATTCGGAAAAGAAAATAACTATCTCCTCCTTCCAATTCCCACTCAATTCTCAATGAGCCATCTCGTCTTAAATCTTCTAGTTTGTTAAAATCCCTTAGAAAATCCTTGTCTCCTCCTAATTATAGACAAAGGTCTAGATCTCTATCTGCTGGTTCAAAATGAAAAATTGAACAATGAACAAGTGGTTTCCATCTCTAATCACTTTGGAGTCTTTCCACAAGAGGATGATAACCCTCTCATTATTTCACCATGAATTGTAAGATATTATCTTGGAATATGAGAGGTCTTGCCCACCCTTGAGAAATGGAAACCATATGTGCTTTTATTACAAGAAGTTAAAATCAACAAGGAACACTTAAATGTGTCTCTTTTCAATCTTTGGAAAGATGTTTTTTTCATTCATAACTTGCATAAGGAGGGTAGTGGTGGATTTGTACTTGAATTGTCTCCTTGGATATCCAAACATGTCATTGATAAGGGAGAGGACCCAACACACAACTGTGTTTAGGCCCTTGCCTTTATCAATGGATAGCCCTTGGGTTTTTGTTCAATATATGCTCCAACAATCTAATTCAAGAAAGAGTTGTTCTTTCAGATTTGATTTCTTAGAATTTTTCAACTGCTAATTGGGTGCTGGGAGGAGATTTTAATATGGTGGAACATCATTAGGATCACAACTGGTTTAACCATTTTAAACTTAGCCAAGAGGAATTTGAAAAATGAATTTATTTTCACAATGTGCTTGGAGTTACTGATCCTATCAATAATAAATTCTCCAGTCAGGACAATAATTGGTACACTTGGTCTAATTGCATCTACCAAGTAGTGATAGGAAATTGAGCAGATTGGATCATTTTTATTTATCTCATAACATACAATCAGATAATTTTCCCTAGACTATTGGGTGTAGGTGGACTATTCAACAACCTTATCAAATCATTTTCCAATTATCTTCTTATTCTCCTCTTTGTAAAATGTTGATGCTGAGTCTTCCTCTCAACTTCCCTTCAAACTCAATATCTCTCATCTTAACAACATAGAATGTTTTTCAACTTTAGTGGCAATTTAGAACTCAATGCCTAAACCTCTTGAAGGGGAGTCATGTATTACTTGGTGGATTGTTGCAATATCCCAATGTGTTGAATTTATTTGATCATTCAGGAGAAGAATGGCTTAGAAATGTAAACACAGAGAAAAATCTCTCCAAGGGCAGCTAGAAATTGCTAGAAAAAAACTTAACTTTGATCCACATAATGAAAAAATTCAAAACCACATTGCTGCTACTGAAGCTCAGTTGTGTAAATTAGATCATTACAAAGAGAAAGGTGCCATAATCAGATCCATAATTCAATGGAACAATGAAGGGAACAAAGTATCTAAATATTTCTTTAATTATCTCAACCATAAACATAAAATAAGAGAAAATTGAAGCTATAAGGGATAAAAGTGGGCATCACACTGAAAATGCAAAAAATATTAATATGTTCGATAATTTTTATGAAAAATTATTCAAAGAGGAAACCAATTGGATATATATCCAATAGGATTTGGAAGATAGCATCCAAGATTATATTCCAAATATGATTGATCTAGATTATAGAAAATATATGGACCATATCCTCTCCTTGGAATAAATTAAACGTGCTTTGTTCTCTATGAAACCAAAGAAAATCCTTGGCTCTGAGGGTCTTCCTACTAGATCCTACCAAATTATGTGGAATCATATTAAGGATGATTTTTATATGCTCTATTTAGAAGCCCTTCAAAATGGTTCTCTAGGTCCTAATATCAACAAATACCTAATAAACTTATTCCTAAGGGGAAGAATGAGGATACCTTTTTTGGTTGGTGGCCAATTACCTTATTAAATACTTCATATAAATTCATGGCAAAGGCTTTAGCAATCAAAGTTAAACCTATTGTTCAGATAATTGTGAAAGCTGAGCAAAAGTTTTCTAAAAGGAAGATATATACTTGATAATTTAATGTTGGCTTGGGATACTATGGAATGGGTGCAACAATCAGGCCAAAATGGTTTGGTAGTCAAGCTAGAATTTGATAAATCATACGATAGAATTTGTTGGAGCTTCATACTCAAAATGCTACAATGGCTGGGTTTTAGTCCTAAAATTCAGAATCATGTTAAAATTTTGTTTCAATATGCTAATGCACACCTTATTATTAATAAGGTTATGTCAGATTCTTTCGAGTTACAATGATCTATAAGGTAGGGATGACCACTTTCTCCCTTTTTGTATGTTCTTACACCTAATTCCTTGGGTTATTTTCTTCACAAAACTCTCCAAATAAAAATTATTAAATGAATTTCTATTCCTCAAAATAAAGTGGTTATCAATTCTCACTTTATTGATGATAGCAAGTTATTCCTACATAACTCTGAAGAGGAGGTGAATAATACCTTGGACATTTTAAAGTTGTATTGTGATGTTTTTGGTTCTCTTATAGCTCATAATAAAACTGAATTTTTGATGAATTGGCTTGGTCTTAGGCCTCAATGGATACCAAAATAATGGAGGAAAATGAAACATGGAGAGATAACTAGATATTTGGGTATTCCTTTCAGTTTGGGAGTCTCTCTTTCTAAAATATGGACTTGGTTCTTAAATATAATTAAGAGTAATTTGTTTAATTTTGGAAAAAAAAATTTGTCTTTAGCAGGCAAGATTCAAGTTGCTAACAATATTATCATTGCATCTCATGTGCACTACTCCTCTTGTTGGATGTCATCCAAGCAAGGTTATGAAGAGCTCAATAGAATAATTCATTTTTTTTGTGGTCCAAGTGGGATCGTAATGGTGGGTTCATTGCTTCTTCATGGTCTCATTGCATTCAACCAAAACATAAAGGAGGCCTGGGGCTTATTGATCCCTAAACCCAAGGGACTTGCCTTGTTGCAAAATGGATTATTAGAGCTGCTAGTGGAGATGAACTTTGGAAAATTTTGGTCTTCCAACGAATAATGGATGTTTCTATTAAGAAAAAAATGGTAAGTTGTTCATTGGTTGGACAAAATGCTCTTGTCTCCTTTCTTTAAAATTAGAGCTTCATTCCCCCTCCAATCTATTTGGAAAGCATAGTAAAGAGTTAGTAAATTTTTAAAATGAAATGGCTCTTCCTTGTACAATGGGTTCAATTTTGTGTCAATGTCAATATGGTGGTATAAACTCGTTACTTATCATGATCAAACTTTGGAAATTAGTTTTCCAAGAAAATTTCACTACTTGTTTAAGAAGGGGGTTAGACAATTTAAAGATATTTGGGATTTTGAGATACTTAATTGGGCCTCATGGAATAATATCAAAGAGTAGCATGGGTTGAGTAATAAATATAAACAGTTCCCATTTTTTATTAAATCTCTTGTTCCTTTTGATTTGGCTATGAAATTATGCACTTCAAGGGATTGCTATTTCTTTAGAGATTGGAAATGGTTGTCTTACAATCATTTTAATTATTTTCATTTAAATAAAAGATATATTCAATTACTTTCTACTTGGAATCTTACCCCTCATTTGAACTATAAATGGAAATGTACATTTAGCTCCAAAATTTGGTCTAAATTAAGTGCTCAAATATGACATTCCAAAGCTAATTTTGATACACAAGTGTTAGTTTGGAAAATACTACATTACAAGTTACCTGTGGGGGATAGATTGAAATGTATTATGGTCCAACCAGCTAACTATCCCTTTTGTCATGGTGTTGAAAGTTTGAAACACATATTTTGGGATTGTTTACATGTTAAAAAATAATGGTTTGTTGTGTTTAGAGATTTCTTAATGATTTTTAACCATGAATTGAACTAGAAAGAAGCTATTTTTGGCTTTGGTATGCAAAATGATGTGAATATTGATTCTATTTGGCATGTGGTTTTAAAAAATATATGGAAGAATAGACGTGTTGTGATGTTTTCTAATAACTTTTATCAGGTAACTGATACTCTAAGGCTTTACTATGATATATGTCTTCAGGTGGTTTTTCTTTTTATGCAAATCCAAGTCCTATGTAGGAAGAATGAGCAGGTCAAATAGTAGCTACAATAGATTAAAGAAAAATTTATAAAGTTTTAGCTTGATAATAAGCTCAACCATTGTAAAAATGTTGTATAACCCATGTAATTTTGTCTATTTTGTGTAAATTTGTTGTGCAACTCTTGCAATTTTATCTATTTTATTGCCTTGATGGTTGGATTTTTGGTTGTGGTTGTTACCCTTGTGGCTGGTTGCTATGTTCTTCTCGTAGCTTCATTCATGTAATTTTTATTGCTTTGTTCAACATTTTAAAAAAATCCTTCTAAATTTTATCTTGACACACCTTAAAAATCAAATATAATCTACCATCTTGAATCTTTAAAAAAATACATACACTCATGCACCTTCCTTCTTATTAGTCCCTGCCTTATAGGTGAGAGACTAATGTTTTCACCACACTCATGCCTATTAATGTGTTCCTCAAGAATCATGTTGGCAATGTTAATTTTTCACCATGCTAATGTTTTCGGGATTATTTTATTAAAAGGAAATTTTGGCCTTTTCTTTGTAATTTTGTCATTGGTTGTTGCCATTTTCCTCATAGTTTTATGTTTTTTTTTAATTAATTTAATTATTCTAATTAATTTAATGAATTCCTAATGTTTTGTTGCTATTGGAAATATTTCATGACTTTGTAATGTTCTTTGATATAGTCGTGTTTTCACTCCCAGTGTTTCTATTGGCGCGTGGCATTTTAACGAGGACATTGTGCATTTACTATTAGCACATTTTCATTTATTGTGAATAGACTGAAGTGCATGCGTCATTAATGAATTTTGGTGTGAATTTTTAAGTCTATCAAGCAAAGGATTATTTGTGTTGTTTATTCATTTGCTCAGATTGTTTGATGAGGGTGAAATTTGTATTTGTTGAGAGGGTTTACATCTATCATGTTGGAAGCGACAAAGGAGGCGTTTGTAAGTTCCTATATCTTTTACATTGTGATTTTTGTGTTATTTATTCATTTGCTCAGATTGTTTGATAAGGCTGAAATTGGTTTCTTTCGAGAGGGTTTATGTCTATGGTATTGGAAGTGAAAAGTGAGGCATTTGTAAGTTTCTATATCTTTTACAGTGTCATTTTATAGTTTTTTTCATCTCTTCATTGTATTGGTTAATGTATATTGTTTGTTCTATGCATTTTATGGGTTAATGTCTAGTCTTCCCTATGCTTGAGTTCTTTTATGGGTTAGTATTTGTTGTTGAGTTAAAGACTTAACACCATAATTCATTAATGTCAACTTCTTTGTTGGCGACAGTTAAGAATAGAACTAATATTTTCACTAGACGCATGCATGCCAACTACGCTTTGAAATCTATTAAATGAAAATGAAAATTAGGTCTAAATACATGGAAAATATCTCAGTATAACTGAGGTGCATGTGTTGTTAATGGCTTATGGTGTGAATTTTTAAGCCTATCAAGCATAGGATTATTTGTGTTGTTTATTCATTTGCTCTAATTGTTTGATGAGGGTGAAATATGTGTCTGTTGAGAGGGTTTATGTATATTGTATTAGAAGTGAAAAATGAGGCATTTGTAAGTTCCTATATCTTTTATAGTGTCGTTTTATAGTTTTTACATCTCTACATTTTATGCATTAATGTATAGTGTTTGTTCTTCTCTACATTTTATGGGTTAATGTATATTCTTCCCTATCTTTCAATGCTTTTATGGGTTAGTCTCTCTTGTTGAGTTAGAGACTTAACACCATAATTCATTAATGTCGACTTCTTTTTTGGCCATGATTAAGAATGGAACCAATATTTTATTTGCATGCATGCATGCCAACTACATTACAATGTATTAAATGGAAATGAAAAATAGGTCTAAATAAGTGCAAAAATGTCTCAGTATAAAATCATTTCATCAATTTGTAATTTCTTGTTTGTATTGGAAATATTAGACTAAAGTGCAAGCATCATTATGTCTTATGGTGTGAAGTTTTAAGTTTTTCGAGCAAAGGATTATTTGTGTTGTTTATTCATTTGCTCAGATTGTTTGATGAGAGTGAAATCTGTGTTTCTTGAGACAGTTTATATTTATCGTATTGGAAGCGAAAAGGGAGGTGTTTGTAAGTTCGTATATCTTTTACACTGTCATTTTTGCGTTCTAATCTGTGTTTGTTGAGAGGGTTTATGTCTATTGTATTGGAAGCGAAAAATGAGGCATTTTTAAGTTCTTGTATCTTTTATAGTGTCGTTTTATAATTTTTTACATTTGTGCATTTTATGGGTTAATGTCTAGATTGTTTGTTGTTTTCTACATTTTATGGGTTAATGTCTATTGTCCACTATCTTTGAGTTCTTTTATGGGTTAGTCTCTGTTGTTGAGTTAAAGACTTAAAACCTTAATTCATTAATGTCAAGTTCTCTACTGACCATGATTAAGAATGGAACTAATCTTTTCTCTGCATGCATGCATGCCAACTACACTTCAATCTATTAAATGGAAATGAAAATTAGGTCTAAATAGGTGCAAAATGTCTTGGTATAAAATCATTTCGTCAATTGGTAATTTTTTGTTCGTATTGGAAATATTTCATGTGTTTGTAATGTTCTTTGATATAGTCATGTCTTTGCACCAAGTGTTTTTGTTGATGTGTGGCATTTTAACGAGGACATTTAGCATTTGTTACTCCTTAATTTTTATTGATTAATGAATTGTGGTGTCAATCTTTAACGCTGTTAAGAGACAAATTTGACCCTCATCAAACAATCTATCAAAAAAGGATGCGTTTGAAAGTTCATATATCTTTTACACTATCATTTCATATTTTGTTCAGTTAAAGACTTAACACCATAATTCATAAATGTCAAGTTCTTTGTTGACCATCATTAACAATGCAACTAATAATTTGTTTGTCACGCATGCATGTGAATAGGATTTCAATCTATTAAATGAAATTTGGGTCTAGATAGGTGCAAATCTGTTGATGTAAAATATGTGGTTGTCGGGAGGGTTTATAACTATCCTGTTGGTATGCATGTTGTAACAAATATGCTCGCATCATTTAAAAGCTCTTGCACAGTTAGACCCTACCTTTTAAGGTGGGAGACTAATTTTTTCACCATGCTCATTCCTATTAATGCATTCCTCAAGAATCGTGGTGGCAATGTTAATTTTTTTCCATGCTAATGTTTCCAGGATTATTTTATTAAAAGGAAATTTTGGCATTTTCTTTGCAATTTTGTCATTGGTTGTTGCCATTTTCCTTGTGGTTTTTTTTTTTTAATTAATTTAATTATTCTAATTAATTTAATGAATTCCTAATGTTTTGTTGCTATTGGAAATATTTCATGACTTTGTAATGTTCTTTGATATAGTCATGTCTTCGTGCCTAGTGTTTCTATTGGCGTGTGGCATTTTAACGAGGACATTGTGCATTTACTATTAGCACATTTTCATTTATTGTGAATAGACTAAAGTGCAGGCATCATTAATGGCTTATGGTGTGACGTTTTAAGTCTATCAAGCAATTTCTTCATTTGCTCAGATTGTTTGATGAGGGTGAAATCTGTGTTTGTTGAGAGGGTTTATGTCTATTGTGTTGTGAGTAGAAGAGGAGGAATTTGCAAGTTCCTATATCTTTTACACTGTGATTTCATAGTTTTTTACATTTTTGCAATGGTTTAATCTCTGTTGTTCCTTATTAATGAGTGTTTTTATGGGTTAATCTCTATTTTTACAATTTCCTCATCGAATTTTGATATTATGGTTGTGGTTTTGTATATTTTCAATCCAAATTAATTATGTGTTCATGAAACAGTGATAGATATTGAAAGATGTCTATATGTTCAAGACATCTTTGATCTACTATGGATGTTTTGATGCAGGTGCATCATGCATGTCTTAAACATATAATACTTTTGTTGAAGATGTGTATTTGGAATTGTTAAAATGAATTTTGTGCTTTTTTTTTGCAATTTTCTCATTTGCAATTGATATTTTGTTCCTTGTTTTGAATTTTTCCAATTGCAAATGATATGTTGTTGTAGCATCTTCGTTATTGATATGGAGTTTTAGCTATATTCTTGTAATTTCTTGATTGGATTTTGATATTTCGGTCGTGGTTTAATATTTTTTCAATCCAAATTAATTGTGTGTTCATGAAACAGTGATATACATTGAAAGATGTCTATTTGTTCAAGATATATCTGATGTATCGTGGATGTTTTGATGCATGAACATAATGGATATCTTGAACAAATAAGACTTATGTTGAAGATGTGTATTTGGAATTGTTAAAATGAATATTGTGCACTATTTTTTGCAATTTTCTCATTGGCAGTTGATATTTTGTTCTTGGTTTTGTATTTTCCTAATTGCAATTTATTCTTGGGAGTAATGAAGGAAAAAAAATTATCAATTCGTAATGATTTGAGTTCATGTGGCTTGTGTGTATGACCACATTTTGCATTTATTTAGATATGATTTTCATTTATTGTGAATATATTCAAGTGTAGTTGCCATTAATGGATTATGGTGTTGAATTTTGAGTGTATATATATGTGTGTATATATATGTATGTATGTATGTATGTATATATATGTGTGTATATATATGTATGTGTTTATGTATGTATGTATATATATGTGTGTATATATGTGTATGTGTTTATATATATATAGAGAGAGAGAGATTCAAGTGCAGTCACTCTTACTAGATTATGGTGTTAATTTTTATGGATGTCAAGCAAAAGGTTCTTGTGTGTGTGACCACATTTTGCATTTATTTAGATCTAATTTTCATTTATTGTGAATAGATTCAAGTTCAATCACCATTAATGGATTATGGTGTTGAGTTTTGAGCCTGTCAAGCAAAGGATTATTTGTGTTGTTTATTCATTTGCTCAGAAAATTGAATCAAGGTAAAATTTGTGGCTCTTGAGAGGGTTTATAGCTATTGTGTTGGAACCAAAAAAGGAGACTTTTTTAAGTCCATGTATCTATTGTTCCCTATCATTGAGTTCTTTTATGGGTTAACTTTTGTTGTTCAATTAAAGACTTAACATCATAATTCATTAATTTCAACTTCTATGTTAGCCACCATTAACAACGCAATTAATTTTTCCTCTCCCATGCATGGATGCCAACTGTACTTCAGTCTATTAAAACAAAATCATAGGTTCATGTCTACATTGGCTAATATGCTATGTATATATGTATGTATATGTGTATCTACACACACACACACACATATATGTATGTACATATGTATATATATGTATAAGTATATATAGATACATATATATATTTATGTGTATGTGTATATATATATATAAGTATATATACATACATATATATATGTGTGTGTATGCATATATATATAAGTGTGTGTGTGTGTGTGTTTGTGTGTATGTATGTATATATGTATGTGTTTATATACATATGTATGTATGTATATATTTATATGTGTGTGTGCTATGTATATATATATTTATACATATATATATATGTATGTATATATATGTGCATAAATGGGTGAAGGCATGTATCTATTATTTATGCATACTTGCAAGAAGCAAATACTAAATAGTATTAGCCCCTGAAACAAAGAAACTATATAGAAGGAAGTTTCGAAAGTTGTTAGATAAAATTGTTGCACAATGTATATTGTGTATAACTGCATGTCAGATACACATGTGATGTTCAGGCCCCATTTATTTAGAAGTATGACATAATTTTTTTGTAGCAGTCTTTGATTTTGCGAGGGTCTTTGCCAAATGTTTATTGTTTGGCATCTTTACTTCATTGAAGACATGGATCTACTACTACAACAATGTGAAAAGGTAAGTTCTGAACCAGTTTATGCATTTTTGGATACTATGACATGAGATATGAAAGGAAGAGAACATAATGATTGTTCTAATAGATTTAACAATTACATCCACACTAAGTATGTACAATACTTCATTTCAAAACTTTCAAATCAATTGTATGTGCTTGTAGCTTAGCTTTTTCTATGATGCCATTCCCTTCATAGGTGTTTGAAATTCTATCACACATTTCTTTTTCCAATATATGATGCATTGTTTTTACATATTCTAATTTATTTTATCTTTGGTTTATGTTTTATTTTGCTTCCACTCTCAGTGCTACAACAATCACACTGTCCCAGTTGTTGTCATTATTCATATGTTTGTGTGCTAGAGACAATTTGTCTATTGGGTCACTATTCTATTAGTGTGTCAGTTTATGTTTACATGACTCATAGTTATCATGGTGTCTCATATCATGGTGCATAGCACTAAATTCCACAACAGAATAAAGGTGGCTACTTGCACATGAAGTCACTATGACAACATTTCTTGCTTATCTATGCCATTTTTTACCTCACCATTTATCCACCATCATGCGTCATAACTTAATTAAATTTTTCTATGCACTAAAAATCCTACAAGACAAGAACAAATTCTTAATATCAATTAATGTGACTAAAATGAAACTTGTTATAAGACTATTGAGCAAGGTAGTGGATATTTGAAAATAGGAAAAAGAGAAACAAGGACGATAATCTATTACTAACATTGATCAACAACAATGCAAAATGTGTGATGATATCATGCAATTTGAAATCCTATGTTGTCCAAACCCTTCAAAAATGAAAGAAAATAAATTGAGCAATAGCAAATGTATCAAGGAAAAGCAAATAAACTAAGAAAAAGCAAATAAATTGATCAATTTTGGTATTAATCTTGTTATAGTTTTGAAATCCATGTATGGTTTGAGCTTAGATACATCAAAAATAGACATCTTCAACAGAATTGTTATCTATTCAAGATATATATGAGATCCATGCATCAATACATACATATACATGAGGTATATATTGAATACATAAACATATTTCAATATCACAAACAAGAATCCTTTGGGTGACAGCTATAAAACTTAGCACCAT
Source organism: Sequoia sempervirens (assembly GCA_007258455.2). Classification (NCBI taxonomy): domain Eukaryota; kingdom Viridiplantae; phylum Streptophyta; class Pinopsida; order Cupressales; family Cupressaceae; genus Sequoia; species Sequoia sempervirens. The sequence goes on along the minus strand of VDFB02058242.1, from coordinate 699,806,162 downwards.
AATCCATTTATGGCAACCGCACTTGAATATGATGACAATAAATGAAAATTAGATCTAGATATATGCAAAATATGCTCACAGACACAAGGCATGTGAACTACTATCAATAATGCCATGTGTTCACCAAAACACTTGCAGTGAATACATGTGTATAGCAACAAAACATTAGGAATTGATGAATGTTTTGCCTTCACTATTCCCTAGAATAATTTGCAATTGGGGAAATACAAAACAGTGTCAAGAAATGATCCACAAGACCATTACATAGCTCTTTCAATGTATAATGATAATGAAGCAAAACATGCACTGTGTCAAATAAGCAATTACCAACTTTGTGATTGAATGAGTCAATTTGAAAACAATGTGCATAGTGGAGAGCTTCATCGATTGATGTGAAAGGTGCATTCACACTTGGTTTGTAGGTTTCTACTACAATTGGATGTTGTGACAGTTTGTCTTTTAAGATGATTGTTTGTAAGCATATTGCCAGATTTCGTGTCAAAGGACAAAAAATACAAATTGTATTGACGGTATTTAGTACAGTAATTACTATAAAACAATGTTCCAAGCTTGAAATGTTGAATACAATGTCTCTTATGTTAGAAGCGAAAAATAAAGCAGTTGTAAGTTCCTATATCTTTACATTGTCATTTTATAGTTTTTTACACCTCTAAATTTTATGGATTAATGTATATTGTTTATTGTTCTCTGCATTTATTAGTCCATATCGATATTGCTATGATCATAATGAAATTATTATTTCCACATGCATTAGTTTGACTGATTCAATGTACATAGAACTATTTGATATTCTATAAATTACATATTTCATAATTAATTGTCATCTATTGAATATCATATTTTTGATTTAGATGATTCACTAAAGGATATTTATCCTCATCTTCATAAACTTATCGAACAAAAGTTCTCATCAGATTTATGCTCAATTTTTTTTTAATATGGATATTCATAGGATGTTTGTTTGATTTCACCTTATTGCATTATAGGATTCTTTGATGTTTCCATATAGACACTTGAGAAATATTTATAATTTCATGCTATGATATATTATTTCATGGTTACTATTATTTGTATCTTTGCATATGACCTTAATTAATGTACATTGGTGCTTCATTTATTTATTCTTCTACTACTAAATACATTAACCAATCCTTCAAATAATAACATTATGTTACACCCATTACTCATTTATCTAATCTTCTAACTTGGGCACTCTTCCTATATGTCCCAATGATCATATTTCTCTTTCTTTCTCTCACTATTCATGTGTCTTGCACACATCTTCACATTCTACCTAACATGCTTGTTGAATATATGGTGAATGACACAAAGAAAATATTAACAATCAAGTTTTACAATATAATTAAACCATAAATGATTAATGACGCGGTGGAGAAGTGAACATAACTATTCAAAACATATGAACACCAAATATGTGTGGAGAAAAACTTGCAAGAAAAAACACCACCAAAAAGACTCAATCTTGTATAAGTAGATCAATATAATATGCTTATCACATTGTATAATACTAATCTAGCACTATAAGAGTACCCACAAAAGAACCCAAAAAACTTCTACCTTATGTATCCATTATCTAGAAATATTACAAATAAATGACCCCAACACTATGAGTCAAAAACATAAGTCATAGAAAAAATCCAAAGTCACAGTCATGATCAACATCCTAGATTAGAAAGTAACTCCTCTTACATGTCTTTATATATCATAGATTGTGTCATAGCAATCAAAATGAATAGTTTATAAACTCTATGAACTCCATGAGAGTATTTAATTGGAAGGATGTTCTATAACTACTACTTTTGATATTTTCAATGTAATATCCCTATTTGATACCTTCTCACATAGTATTCCAACTATTTCAAAGAATAAATAATCTATGTATTTCATGATATTTGAAGATCATAATTTTTTTATCTACATGCTTAAATATGGGTAATCAAGACATAAAACTTACAAGATGAATCGTATACCTAATCATAACATTCTCCCACTTAACATTCACATTGCAAAGACACAATAAGAAAATTAAAAATGATGAATCAAGTGCTAGAAGACAAAAGACGCATGGCCTAGATCTACACCAACAAAACTTATAAATGATTATTGGCTTAGTGAAGAAATCCACAATATTAACGAAAGTGTCATTATTTTGTACTATGACTCTGTCACCTACAACCATCTTATGGACAAAGTGATAATGAACATCTTATTCCTACCACCATGGTACATTAGGTTATATGCCTTATTATGCTCCTTTATTTTGCATACACTAACTTCAAACACTAACTTCAAACAAGGGTTAGTACCTACAAATCCTTCAAGAACACTCCTATGAAATACCTTGTGAATGCTTCCAAATGCAACAAATGATAATAGAAAGACTAAAGCATTATGAAAACAAAAGCAAGTTACCTATTCCATAGTGGATTGGTGTAACATGTGCTAGTGACCCTTTCCCAATCCTTGATAAAAAGCTTAAGATGATGAAGTGCAATGGAGATGAAAACAAGATTATTTCTCAAACCAAGAGAGTAACCTTGCATAAAATTGTGGATCCATGAATGAGAATGAGGGCCTTCTTTTATAGATTTTCTTGATGATAGATTGGCCAAGATGGTGAATGTGGGACTAAAGATCCTCCAATGAGAAGATGACACTTGTCAAATGATGATAGGTCAATGGTTGTGCAAGATTTGGGAAGAGTGCCCATGAGAGGGAAATTTGAATTCAAATTTGAGAGTAAATGCTAAGTGGGGGACAAGAAAAATAACAATAAATGCAATGTTTGACTTGTCATGTTGAGGGAAAATGAGTGTTTTAATAAATCAATAAAATTGATTTATTGTGCAAGTGGAGATATCTAGATAATGCAAGTGGGATGGGATTAACATTTAATCAGGGTTAGATTAAATAGATGATGATTATGCTGATTTAATGCTGATTAGGTGAGTTGACTTTTAAGACTTTGATAATTGATTTATTTGAATTAGAAAATGATGGAATATGATTTAGGATTTGATTTAAATGAAGTCCTGATTTATTTAATTAAATGGATGATGCAAGATGAAGGTTGAAATGATTTATGAGAGATGAAATGATATTATTTGATTATACCTTTGGATTGACCTGATTTACCTAATGAATGGATTTGTTGCATTTAATCAATTCTGAGCGGATGAATATGCATAATGCTAATTTGACGTGTCTACATTTTGCCCCTCTTTGAAGCAATGTACTTGTTGTGTTGGTTAAAAGAATAAACTTGCCATGATCAAAATTTAAATTTTATTTTTTTTTTCGGATACCCCAGCGGAAAGAAGTACACTCGTACATTGCCCCCTCGAGAGATCAAGCGAAAAGATTCGATTTGAGGGTCGATCTCACGATAAAGAGGTTCAAAATGGATGGTTATGGATGACAATGCAAATGAGATGATTTTAAGATGCTTAGAATAACAAATCTATATTATCCTAAACAACTTAAATAATGATATGATACGAGATGGATGGGATGATGATGTGAATGATGTGATATGCTGTGATTATGCAATGGATGATTTATGAAATGCTTAGACTAACAGATCTATATTATGATGATGATTATGCAATGCATGTGAAATGATCAATGTTTCCTATGATGTATGATATGAATGATATGCGGTATGCTGACGATTTGTAGATGTAGGATGGATGCATGATGGATGCATGATGTGCATGAGCGTGGAAATCAGATATGACAAGAGGATCCAACAAGTCCATGATTGGTCGAGACTTTATTAGAGATGATGATGATAGATGATGATGATGATTTGCTTATCAGGATTGGGATTTTCAAAGGGTCCTTACTTTATGTTTGATAACTGCGCCTAACACGATGCATCAAGGTATAAAGGACCGGGATGGCATTGTACTTAGTGTGATGGACTTTGACTCGACAAATAGATAGGAGTATTCTTGTTCACACCTGACATACGGAAACCTTGCTAGGATGCACTTTAGAAGTCTCAAACATCTTGGACCAAAACACGGAAAGGTATAACCAATCAATGCAATAGTCAACAAGCTATCTGAAACATCCTCCATACATATCTAACAAAGCAAGTATTCGCCAAGTTATTTTACAAGAACGTCCAACAAGCACGGCAGACAAAAGAATAATGATTGTTGCCCCATTCCTATCTCTCTAAATCCTTCGTTCAGATATCATCGAGAGGTCCTTGGACTAAGCGCAATAAGATAAGTCAAAAGAAAAAGACCAAGTACACAAACAAGCTGATGTTCTTCAATACCATTAACCAAAAGGGAATGTGTTTTTAAGGATAAGAACTAAAACTTATTGCCAAAAGATAATTCCCATTGTAGGAAGGATACATCCTAGGACATGTTAGTGGATGGCGGCGTCATTTCGTTTATCCAAAGTGTTATTTATGATAAATAATGCCCCTTGTAGGAAGGATTCATCCTAGGACATGATGTTATCAGATGATTGATATGGGACTATTTGGATGATGGACTATCGATACAAAGACTTGACCAACTTGTTTACGCACTGACTAGACTTGAGACTTGACGCTTTTGAGTTTTGCTTTTAACCTACTAGACTTGTTTCTAACTGTTTCACCAAAGGTTGAGGATGACGATCACTTTATTATGAATGGTGTTTATTGTAGGTGCAAGCGAGATGAGGCGGATGGATTTTTTCAAATATTTTGATGTTTTGCGTTTTGCAATGTTTTGAGGCTATTTTTGGTATTTTTTGAGGTTTTACAAATGTTTTGATTTTTAGTTTTCTAATGTTTTTGGGATTTTCTAAGATTTTGACCAAGAGACTAACCTAAAGACCTATCCTAGGGGCCTCGGGGGCTGATCAACAGATGAGCCTTGCCTACGATATATATCAGAGACCCGTAGTTCAATGGCGACAGTGATTTACGGATGAAGATATACATGATGAGATGTCAGTTTATTATGACAGACTCCTATAGGACTGACCTAAATGTCTCGGGGGATGATCAAAGATCAACCTTGCCTACGTTCAAGCTCAAAGACGACATAGTTCGACAAGACGACCTTGTTTTTGACTTTTTGACCTATTTTTGGATTTTGATATGTTTTGAATGTTTTTGGATTTTTGATATGATTTGGATGTTTTTGGATTTTTTGATTTTCTGATGTTTTTGGATTTTCTAATTTTGAGGACTTTAAAACCATACACGAATCTGATCTGATGAGAACATGCCCCCAGCGTGATGCAATAGACTACTCTGATAAAGGCAGGACAAACTGACCTTGAGAATGGGCCAAGTAGTACTAGTAGGGATCATGATACGAACACAGGACCAAGCTATGGTGCGGATGTGAGCGGATGAGTGATGAATGGAGATATGGATGAGATGGATGATGGAAGTGAAATGGAGGGATAATGCAGATCAAGCCATAAAGATCCTGGTGGATGGACAGTGCTTATTTACGCAGGGTGCCTGTTTGCCAGGTTTTCACCGAGGTACTTGCCCAAAGTGCGACCGGAGTGGTTTTCACTAGAGGACAATTTTTTTGATCCTTTTTCTAATTTTTTTTTTTAGATTTTTGTTTTTTGATTTTTTGTTGTTACCAAAATGCCTGTTTGCCAGGTTTTCGCCAAAGTAACCATTTTTTTAGGACATTTTCTAATTTTTTGTATTTTTAGTTCTATACCTTGAAAGATTTAAGCATTAAACTCTTTGAGATGGGAGCTATTCATGGGCTCCCGGTGAGGTTGTTCTTCGGTGTTGATAACCGAGTATGCCCCGATTTATAGCTTGTCGCGGATGATGAAAGGCCTCTAGCCAATTGGGTTCAACTTGCTCATAGTCGGGATTCGTGGACATTCTTCTGATTTTCTTTTAAGACAAGTTCTCTGACTTGGAAAGTCCTGCTTCTGATTTTCTTGTTGTAGCTTCTTTTAAGTCTATTCTGATAGACTTGCAAGTGATTCAAGGAATCAATCCTTCTTTCATCCAATAGCTCTAGCTCATTTAGTCTTGAAACCCGATATTCTTCATCTGTGACAAGGTTTTGCAGTGATATCCTGAGGGATGGGAGCACCTCAATGGGGGAGTATGGCTTCCGATCCGTGACTAGGGAGAATGGGGTACCCAATGGGTGCTGGATGTCGGTTCGAGAGGGCAGGATGCCGCAGTGCTGCCACACGCCATTGACTATTTTCTTTAAGGATTTTGAGGATGGTTTTATTTTGGCTTCTCGCTTGGCCATTTCCCTTTGGGGATAGTACCGTGGAGAAGCGATGTTACTTGAATTTTGTAATAAGTCAACAACCTCCGGTTCTGAAGGGTGCGCATTATCTCAGATAATGGCTTGTGGGACAATTCATAATCCATTGCATGAGATAGATGAATTTTGAGACTGCCGCTGATATAGGCCATGGGTATGGTTCCACTTTGTGAAGTACCTGCGCTATAATGAATTTGTGGCCATTGACGAAAGGAGATTTTCCCAATGAGTCGAACTCCCACTACGAAAAGGGCCATGGTGTGATAATCGGGTGAAGCTCTTGAGCTGGAGCATGGATGAGGTCCCCATGCTGCTGACATTGTAAACACCTTTTAGCATGATCATGTGCTTCTCACTCCATCGTGGGCCAGTAATACCCCAGTCTCAGCAGTTTCTTGGCAATGGTCATTCCACTCGAGTGTGAGCCACAAATACCATTATGAACCTCGGTTAGAGTGGTTAATGCCTCCTCAGCATTTAGACAGCGCAGTAAGGTACCTTCTATGCTTCTACGGTATAAGGTATCTCCTAGGATGACAAATCTAGATTCTTTTTTGATGAAGGTTCATTTTAGGCTCGATGATAGGTCAGCGGGTAAGACTCCTATTCGAAGATAAGTGTAGATGTCATGATACCAAGGATCGTCAGGACCAACGATTTCACACACATATTCTGATTCTGGTACCTCGAATGTGGGAACGAGAAGCTGCTCGATCATAAATTCATATTTCAGTACGTTGTGAGGAATGTCTAATAGAGACCCAATTGTAGCCATGGCATCAGTGGCTCTGTTGTTGGTTCTTGGAATCTGCTCAAATGTTATGTCAATGAAGGATTCCTTGAGAGTCTCCACCAATTTCTTGTATGGAGTTAGCTTGTCATCCTTAGTTTGATATTCATCATTGACTTGATTTATGATCAACTGAGAGTCTCCATAGACTTTGAGGGCTATGATATTCCATTGCACTGCTATCCTAAGACCTATAGTCAAAGCCTCATATTCCGCTATGTTGTTCGTGCAAGGGAATGCTAGTTTGTATGACCTTGGTATGCAATCTCCTTGGGGGGTGATGAAGAAGATACCAGCTCCTGATCCGTGCTGTGTGTATGACCCATCGAAGTATAGTTTCCAGTGATCAACAATGTTGAGGTTAAAGATGGATTCGTCTGGAAATTCAGATACAAGAGGATTCTCAGAATACATAGGTGCTTCTACTAATTGATCTGCAATAACCTGACCCTTGATGGCTTTTCTCTCAACATACTCGATGTCATATTCTGATAATATCATGACCCATTTTTCCATTCTGCCAGTTAACATTGCCTTTGATAAGAGATATTTAAGGGGATTGATTTTAGCAATAAGCTTGATCTTGTGTGCCAACATATAATGTCTGAATTTTTGGGATGCAAACACTACTTCGAGGCAAGCTTTCTCAATGAATGAGTAATTTAGCTCGTGACCGACCATTGTCCTGCTGATATAGTATATGGCTCTTTCTATTCCGTTTTCATCATGCTAAGCAAGAAGAGCTCCTAGGGCTGCTACTGTTGCTCACACATATAATATCAATGTCTTTCTCGAGATAGGTGGCATTAACACTGGAGGTGTTAGTAGATATTCCTTTATCTTGTTGAATGCCTCTTCGCATTTTGTATCCCATTTGTATGATACCCCCTTGTGGAGTAGGTGTGAATACGGATTTTGCTTGTCTGCCAGTTGTGCTATGAACCTTCTAATGGATTGGAGCCTACCTTGGAGGCCTCTCAGTTGTTTTAAGTTCCTTGGTGCTTCCATCTCAAGGATTTCTTTGACTTTTGTTGGATCTACCTCAATACCCCTCATGGAGACTATGTATCCTAGTAGTTTACCTGATTGTACGCTGAAGACGCACTTCTTGGGATTTGCCCCATCTTGTATTCTCTAATCTATCAAAGATAGCACTTAGGTTGCTATATGATCTTGTCTTTTTCTTTGACTTTGCTAGATGTCATTTATACCAACCTGCTTTGTGAATCATATATCATGAAATAATGCTGTCATGGCCCTTGATAGGTTGCTCCCCGCATTCTTAGGCTGAATGGCATCATGTTCCAGCCAGTAGGTTCCCATGGGCAAGGAACCGGCCTGTGTTGGTCTCTTTGCTATCATGTGATCTAGTTATATCCCTCGAAAATCTGTCCATTAACGATAGCATCTCATGCCCAGCTGTCATGTCTACTATCATGTAGATGTTGGGGAGCGGGAAATCATCCTTGGGACATGCTTTGTTTAAATCTCTGAAATCCATGTAGATTCTGATAGTTCGCCGTTTTGAACAAAATTGCCCGGAGCACTCATTCTGGATAATCAATTGGTTGGATGAATCTAGCATCTAATAGCTTTTGAGCTCCATTTTGACTAACAAAGCAATTTGAGGATGCATTTTGCGAAGCTTCTGTCTGATAGGTTTTGCATCTGGATACACCGCTAGGTGGTGGACCATAGTATTTGACTGTCTTACACAGCATAACTCCATGCAAAAAGTTTATTTGCCTTCCCTTAGGAATGCCTAGGGAGTTCTGCTCTCCGAGCACAGTGACGTGATATGCGGGGTCTCCTCTGTTCCTAGGTTGACTGGGTTGCATTTTTCGGCCAAGACTGCTGACTTCTCTTGATGAATAGCTCTTAGGGAAAGATTGAATCCTTCATCCTTAGGCACCTCAGAGAGGTTTTCACCATTGGATACGTCCTTTCTTTTTACTATTTTCTTGTCAGAGAGTGCCACAGTGTGGTTTTCACTCAAGGACCTGGATATGATTCTTAGTTTCTCACTTTTGCGACTGAAGGATTCAATCGTTTCCCCATAATAGGTGTGTGTGTCTAACTCCATTATGAATCATGCCTTGTGATCTCCATCTGGAATGTTATCCCTCAACCCCATGAATTTTGAGAGTGCTTCATCATTTTTGAATGTATCAAGAACTGGTGGTCCTCGTTGGTCATAGTCGATCAGTTGGGGGTAGACTAAGCGGATCTCATGATTTTGACTATCCGGTTCAAAGGATATGGTACTAATCATACATAGGGTGGTATCTTCGAATAACCTAGGTAGGTTGGATAAGGTATCTTCGTCATCACTACTAATATAGGGCTCAATGATAAAGTTATGCATGTTTGTCCCTATGGGTATTGGGGAGTGCACTTGTACTAGGACTGGCTGAGGAGAAACATTAGCGGCTCTAACCGAAGGACTTCGGCCACGTATGGTTATTCTCAGAGGGGTACATCCAAGACCAAGATTTGTTATAGGTCGTGTCTCAAGCATGATTGGTATTAAGAGCCCATTGTCATTTTGTCCCAGTCTTTGATTTCTGTCATAGCCCATCACAAGCATCATGTGTAGGCCTCTGCTTCTTTCATCCATTGGTAATTCAGGTGTCGGTCTTTCATCTTGATACAACATGTTTGATGGATCTACTTCAATTACCTCATGGCCAAGGTCTCCCCACCTTGTGAATTTAGGATAATTTTGAGGATAGGTTTGTGACGAGGGAGCTTGATTTTCTTGTGGGCGTCCTTGTGATCTTGGAGATTGTGGTAACTCTCCTATCACAAAAGCATTGTTAGGGAGCCTATAACTTCCACAACCGTCCTCCTGGATGATGAGCTTGATATCGGATATGGTGGGAATGGTGGGTGTCTATGTCGCAGAAGTGGACGTGAGAGTGGCGGGATCGATGTATGATGTGGATGGGCCTTCATCATTTTTCGGCACTTGGGGGATTTTGTAATATTTGGCTTCAAGGTTCTTGCATGAAAACGCTCAGATCTCCATGGACGGGTAACCCTGTCCATTATGTACCTTTACCATTGCGGGAAGGTTACGCCACGGCTTTCACGCATGGATCCATGTGGGCATCCCGTGAGTATCGTTGTATGGTGTCGATAGTCCCGACCGACAGTGGTTTCATAAGCTGCTAGCCCTACTTCTGGATAGGGGACTCAATTGCTCGAGATACTCTTTCTTGGTCATCATATGCTCTGATTGTGATGCCTTTCCCTTTATCAATGGAATCTTCTGATATCTTTAACTGCTTGATGAGACTAAAAGAACAGATGTTCAAACCTGCACCTCCATCCACCAAGACCCTTTTGATTTTGCTTTTGTTCACAATGACCTCCAAGTGAAGTGCACGATTGTGAGATGGTTGGGCAGGAAAATCTTGGTCAGAAAACGTAAGGAGATTAGGTGTTATGATGTTTTCGACCATAGCTTGGAATTGTTCCGCATCAAGATCTGCGGGGATGGTGGATGAGGCTAATGCTTCTTCGAGGATCTTTTTATGGGCCGATGACATTTTTAACAACTCCATGATGGAGATGTGTGCTGGCATTCTCTTGAGTTGGTCTACAACATTGTACCTATACGGAACATCTCTTGATGAAGGGACTCTATTGGGTTGGGATGATCCTGCGATGGTGACTTTTTCGCCTCTTGTGGTGACTCCACAGTCTTCGGCATGGGCGCCCTTGATGTTGATGACCATGCAGTTTTCATTGAGGCTGGCAAAAAATGCTTCGTATACATGATTTACACTGCCTTTTCCTTTATCCTTGTTATTCCCTTTATTGCCATGATTCGGCATCAGATTCGTGTAGATTTTAAGATCCTGATTCCCAGTAGGTGCTTCCACATTTATGATTCTTTTATCGATGAGATCTTGGATGATGTTCTTGAGTCTCATACAATTGTTTTTGGTGTGGCCTTTGATTTTGTGGAACTCACATAGTTTATTTTCATTGTACCAAGGAGGTTTGACATCAGGTTCTTGATAATTCTCAAATGTAGGAGCTTGAATGAGTTTTTCGTCGATTAGCTTTTTCATGATGTCTTCCAGTGGTTCCCCCAAAGTAGTGTAATTTCATTTGGGGTATGTTTTGTGTTGAGGTGATCCTCTTTGGTCGTTGACGTTATTGATGGTGGGATTATTGTTAGGTTGATATGTTGTGTGATGAGTGTTTTGGCGTTGTGGTTGGATTTGCGGTGCGAGTGTATTTTGGCTTGGACCACTAATGACCACCTTGGTGTCTACGACACCATCATTAGTGATGTTTTTGTTTCTCACCCATGTGTGAGGTTTATCATTGTAGTTTGATGATGGGTGGTTGTTTTGTGGTTCGTGATATGATGTTGATTCGATGGGTTGAGTCACAAGGGCTCTTTCGATGCTAAGCGCCTTGGATATCAATTCATCGTATGTGGTGATACCCTGCACTTTGAGATGGAATGATAGATGACTTTCAAGATTGGCTATGATTGTGCAAACTTGTTGTTCTTTTGGCATGGTCCATTTGCTCCAATTGGCCTTGGATCGCCATCATTGAAGGAATGAAGCGAAAGATTCATTCTTCCCTTGTTTTAGAGCATATAGTTCTTCGAGACTAACATCCATTATAATGTTACATGTGTAGTTTCTAATGAATGCGTCTCTAATTTCTTCAAATATCCTAATGCCTGAAGGTAAGCTAGAGAAACATTCTATAGCATCTCCTGCTAAGCTCCTAGGGAATAGCCGCATCAGATAAGTATCATCATATGCAACCTCCATACAATGAACCTGGAATTCCCTGATGTGATCTTCAGGGTTTCCCGTCCCTCGATATTTGTCAAATTTAGGTATCTCAAATCCCTTAGGGAATGGTTACATGTCTAGGCTCCTATCAAATGGATAGGGACACAAGTTAATTTGTGTTTTGGTTGTTCGCCCTGATTGAAGATCGAGTACTTGTTGCGAGAGCAACTTGAATTGTGTTGTCATATCATTCTGAGGATCAGGGGGTGGGATGAATGTGTTTTGGGGTGTTACAATCATGGTTTGGATGGATGGGTTGGTTTGTGCGTTGTTCAATGGTATCGGTATGTTGTGGCGGGCGAAGTAGGCTTCTACTTGCTTTTGGATGAACAATGCTTGTTGTTGCTCTTGTTGTTGTTGCGCTAGGATTTTTGCTTGTTGTTGTGCTTGTTTTTGTTCCAACAACACTTGTTGTTCTGCTTGTTGTTGCGCTTGTTGTTGTTCTGCTTGTTCTTGTTCCCACAATGCTTGTTGTTGGGCTACTAATTTTTCTGCTTCTTGCTACTCTTGGTATTGCTTTAGTGCTTGCTAATATGCTTGTATTTGCTGCTTGTGCAAGAAGTTGTGCTTGTGTTTGTGCTTGTTAGCTTGCGCTTTGAGCTTGTGCTTGGGCTTGTGCTTGTGCGGCTTGTTGTTGCAATAAAAGTTGTGCTTGAGAGAATCTTTGTGTTTGCAATGCTTGTGCGGCTTGGGCGGCTTGTTGTTGTTGTTGTTGCAATAAAGCTTTGGCTTGTTGTGCTTGTTGCGCTTGTAATGCAGCTTGTGTGGCTTTTGCAGTTTGCACAGCTTGAGCGGCTTGTTTCACGGCTTTTTGTTTCTACACTTGTTGGTATCCTCTTTGAAAAGTGGCTTGTAATGTTGCGTCGAATTGGTTTGATGTGGTGAACATTGGTGGTGGTGGAGGTGGTGGTGGATTTGGAATGGTGGTAGATGATGATATTGTGTTGATTATTTGGTTGGTGGATGGTGTTGTCATGTTGATTACGTGATTGGTGGATAGTGTTGTTGATGTTGTAAGTGGCATCGTTGATGTGATTGGCCCTTGAGAGACCATGCTTTGCAATGTTTTGGGGGTGTTTGATGATGTTGCCATTGCTTGTGTGTTTGTCGTTTGTTGTTGTGATGTCAACAATAATTTTTGAGTGTTTGGCAAGATGTTTTGATTGATGGTTTGGATGTATGTTTGATTGATACTTGGAGGAAGCCCTAGACCAAGGAGTGGTGTAGATGACAATGGTGATGGTGGGAGAGGTAGAAATGTAAGGGGGGTGAATCCTTGCAAGAGTGTTGTGGTGTTGAAAATGCCCCCTAGTCCGAATATGTCTCCCTCCTCTTGTGAATTTGCGAGAAGAGGTGTTTGTGGTGCTCCGTGAAAAGATGTTGATGATAAGTCATAATGTAAAGTGAGAGGAACATTTTGGTGTAATGGATTATGGAGGATGTTTTGTTCCACTGTGGTGTTTGTGTCCAAGTTTTGGTTATTTACAAGGGGATGTGATTGAAGTTCATTGAGGAATGTGTTTCCCTTGTTAACATTGGGTTGAGTTGGAGCAAATGATGTTGTGATTTGCGGGATATTTTTCGTGACGTTTTGAGATGGGGGTGTAGATGAAATGGGGATGGTGGATGAGATTGGTGGAAAAGATGTCTCTACTATAGTGGTCACATCAAAATTCGAAGGCAATTTGGCCCCTTGTTTTTCTAGTTCAAGCATGTACAATGAAGGGTTGAGTCTCATCATGATGTTGATGATTCTATGGTTGTCTAGATTTTGGAGCATTTCAGCTATTTCTTTGCGAGACATTCCAAAGGTGAGTTCCTCCCCTTGATTTTCTTCTTGTGGGTTTTGTGATGATGAGGGGATCAATGGATTGCTTGTTTCTGTGAGATTCATTTCTGCATTTGTTTGGCTAAGGTCACTTGAAGTGGGAGTTTCTTTGTGGGCTTCCATACTCTTCTTGTATTGAGATCTTGTTTGAACCATAAAACAAGGATCAATCTTCGAGAATATGGGAGATGAATCTCTTGATTCCTTGGATTAATCTCTTATTTTATGTCCCAAAGTGAAAGTTTTAGGATGTTTTTTTTAGGATCAAATGTGATGGTGATGTTTAAAGATGGATGTTATAGATGTTTATGGGTGTTGTTTTTTGCTTTTGATAAATCTTGAATGAAATGCTAGGACTTTGGATTTTTGATTGGTTTGATGTTTGGATTTTGAGATTTCGTCCTTGATCTTGATTTGGATTTTGATTTTGATTTTGAACAAAAAGACCCTAAGATGTTTGATAATGATCTAAGGGATGGTTGTGTTCAAAGGTTGATGATTTAGATATGTGTGAGGAGAAGGATGCATCTACCCACACCTACCCAAACAAAATGATTGTTTCACTAAGTATATGGAGAAGGATTCATCTACATACACTAAGCTAGACAAGATGATTTGGATGACTTTGACTAAGGATATGCAAAAGGATGCATTTACACATTCCTAGCCAAAGGTGTTTTGATAAATGTTTTCAAGGACTTGGTCTCAATGATTTTGGTGTTTGCTTGATTTTTTCATAAAGCCTAGCACTTCAAGGATGATTTCAAGGTTTTTCAAAAGATGATTTGTGAGATGGATTTTGATGTTTTGAAAGATGGATGAAAGAGGTTTGATTTGTTTTGATCCCTAGATGAACCTAAAAAGACCACTTTGTTTTCCAAGACCTAGGTATTGAAGAGCATGCATATGCTTCCTAAAGACCTTTGTAACCAAGGAATGATTTGAACATTTTGGATTTCTAATCAATGATTTGTGCTTTTGGGATTTGGAGTTTTCAACACACATGAAAGTTCATTTTGCTTATCTTTGCTTAATGGCTTTATTTTACCAAAAACACTCTCTTTGATTAAGGTTTCAAACTAAGATGTCCAATGTCTTAATTTCTTTAAACCCCACAAGATATTTTATGTGGAAATTCAATGAACTTAAGGCAAGGGTTTTCCTATTGTTTACTCAAGAAGACAAATTGAGGTATAATCCAATGCTTAGGAACCTCTACTGACGTGAATCCGCAGGGAAAGCAATAACATATGGATTGAGTCAATGATATTTGTCTTCAAGAGGGTTTGAAATTTTGAGAATCATGTTGAATGTTTGTTTGCAAAATGTTTTCGAATACAACACTGTGTTTTCAAACAAAGAACAATTACAAGCCCTATGGATGTGTAAGACAATATTTGTTGGATTCCCACTTGGACAAGTCCAGCTACACTTATCTCTAGCGGATGGTTAGATGCTTGACCCCACTGGCTCCCCTCCATGACTCATTAACGTCAATCGGGGCAGCCAAGCATCAACACCCATGAAACTCCCATGGCATGCTTTCCATCTCTACTAGAAGACCGTAAGAGTGTGGGGTGGCTTCAGAATGACCGCTCTTGCACTAACAAATAGATTAAGGATTTTGGAAAATTCTAGCACATAGGTTCTAGTAAGGACTTTCGTCGGGAGATTGATCCATACGGCAAGAGTCCCCTTTCGATCCATCCTGCGGAGCCAACCGCGTGATTATGATTTAACCAAAACCCACATTTATTTCCCTGGAAATACTCTTGGCTTTAGAGTGTTACTGGTTGAGTCGCTCCCTTGGGTGAGTACTTTTTCCCCAAGGTAGGCCCTCTAAGATAAACAAAAGCAAGCAAAGACACAATCCTAACTCGATCCATCTTTGATGGCACAAAGAAAGAGAATGTAACGAAAATGCCCCTACTCACACTCGCACAAGATGTTCAATTTTAAGCCCAAATCAAGTGTTTCAAAGCAATAAAATGTATTTTGAGTGTTTCTCTTGCACCCTAGATCGCACGGCGCAAGGAGAGGATACGACTCAAAAGACAAAATCACACAATTCAAGCACTTGTTCATTTTATAGCCTTCAAAGCAATTGTGAGTTCATTTTAAGCACCAAAATGAAGTGTGAGTTTTGATTGTTCAATTCTTAACCTCAAACAAAATCTAGTGAGTTTGTCCTAAGATTCATTTTAAGCCATTTGCAATGAAAATAAAATTGTTCGTTTTAGACCCAAATGAAAATTAGTGTTCTAAAATGAAAAGATAAACAACTTCATGAAGTAGTGTTGATCAAACACTTAAAGTGTTAAAAAACACATTGTGTTTTCAAAAAAAAAAAATGCCCTTCCTTTCGTTTTTGTTTGCTAGCCTCCTCCTTGTTGACTTTTCCCTTTCCTTGTACCTTTTCACCTTCACTTTTCCTTCGTTTGTACCTATTAAAAGAAAAGACAATTATGTGAGAGTTAAAATATTGAGCTCATTTGGATTATTACCTTCACACAATGGCATGATCTTAAATGAAAGGGCCAAAAGAAATTGGATGATGAAAAGAATGGCTTATAAGTGGATCATGCTTTGACATTGACTTTATTGAAAAGATATTGAGTCAATACCTCAAAGAAAAGGCACCCTCATAATTTTTCAATAAATCATAATCATATTCTCAACTACGATAATCATCTCAAATGTGGGTTATCAACTTCCTTAAAGCACTTTTCATGACTGTAATTCATGAGTTAAAAAATATCTTTGATGAAAAAGGTATGTTTCAAACTTTTTAACTCTGCACCGAATCATCTTACCACACAAGATATAAATACATGCTTCAGCTAAAATACTGCCATTCAGGATTATACTACTAGACAATATTATCAAGAATTGACACATGCAAATCATTTGACTAGACAGCAAAAAAGTACTTAATTAGAGAACAAATCAGCACAAATTGCTCATGGTTGGACAATGAATGGGACATAATATAGACAATACGAGAGAGTCCCTCAACATGTACCAGCAATATTAATGATAGACAAAACACATAACACTGTTATTATTTTGATCATATGGAGACACCTTGCCACCTCTGTTATTAACTTTGCAATCAATGTTTGCACCTTTACTTCTCTGATTTGTATGCGCAGATCTAGGGAGTATTGCAAATATGGTGGAGGAGAGTTCTAGCACATAGGTCAAGCTCAACTATTGTCATTCAGTCTCATTTTCGTGGCTGGCACTGAGGCTTCGAATTGAAAATTCTACAGCTAATGTGGATGATAATCTGCTACTAGATAACCGTCTGACTCCTAGCATCTGCAGGCTACAATTGCTGGCTCAAAAATTGGGAAAGAAAGTTGAAATGGAACGAAGAAGCTTAATGAGGATTCCATAGAACTAGTGTACCAGTGTTGTGGAGTTTGCGCGTATGGGAGCACTCAAATCATTAAGTCCACACAACTAATTCACATATAATATCATTCAAAAGGAAAGAGACTTCTATGGCATAAGCTTATTCGAGGAAAATATAACAGAGAGATGGACAATGAAATCAGACTCGAACTCCCTTTAGCCATAATTTTAGAAAAAAAACAACTCAACTCACATACTCGAAAGACTAAACATAGTAAAGAGAAAGGACAGACAAACAGAGCTGATAAAACATTGGAGAACATAGAAAACTAAGTGCTTAATTTCTTGAATTTTGAACTTGGACAGACATGTGGATGTCAATTGGATTGATTTAAAATGAAGCACTCAGATTTTAAGCATTAGACAATGATACGTTAATATAAAGCGCCTGAGCAAAGTATGCAAGTCGCGTGGAAACTAGAAGAATCTGCGCAAAGAATGTTAATTACCCCAAACTTTCTGACTTTACCTCTTGCTGCTATGTGAAGTTATCGAGCCTTGTGCTAAATGTAAAAGTCAGAGGAGAACGTGATGACATTTATGAGAAAGCATCAACAAATCCTTGTAAATAGTTTACGTAATATAATTGTAACCTGGCAGTGAAATGACTAGTGATGATTATTTTTGTATCTACTCAATCAATAGACCACTTGCGTGCACAAGTCCATGTTAGTAGGCCAAGAAAGTTTAAAATAGAAGTCAACGTTGTTCAAGAGCAAAAAAGAAAAAAGCAAAACTCAAATATGAGGCGCGAAAGTCCAGAGTTCTATTTTAAACTTTACAACATGGTCTGCAAAGCATTAATGATAGGAAACAACAATAATAATGAGAATGTTGTGAATGTAGGAGGAGGGACTATGCCAGAAAACATAGGAAATCAGCACCTATATACTCTTATCTTCATACCAAAAATATCTCGCAGAGATCAAATCCATTACGTCTGTATATTCTTATAGACAGTTGTTGGCAGTCATCACACATTTGAGAATAGACTGTACTGTGATATGCAATCTAGCAAAGGATTTAAGCAATGGCGCAAAGTATCCAACAAAATCAAATACTCTTCCTGCGAAATACTACAGCACAACATGTTGAAATCTTAAAAAAAAGAAAAAAGAAAAATTGAGCCCTTTTAGAGACCATTTCCTTGTGCTTTTAATTTTTTTATGTTAACTTTGAATGATGGGCCCTCCTTCTAGCGCCAAACTGTGAGCATGCTTTTCAAAATATGCAAACACTAACTTCAAACAAGGGTTAGTACCTACAAATCCTTTAAGAACACTCCTATGAAATACCTTGTGAATGCTTCCAAATGCAACAAATGATAATAGAAAGACTAAAGCATTATGAAAACAAAAGCAAGTTACCTATTCCATAGTGGATTGGTGTCACATGTGCTAGTGACCCTTTCCCAATCCTTGATAAAAAGCTTAAGATGATGAAGTGCAATGGAGATGAAAACAAAATTATTTCTCAAACCAAGAGAGTAACCTTGCATAAAATTGTGGATCCATGAATGAGAATGAGGGACTTCTTTTATAGATTTTCTTGATGATAGATTGGCCAAGATGGTGAATGTGGGACTAAAAATCCTCCAATGAGAAGATGACACTTGTCAAATGATGATAGGTCAATGGTTGTGCAAGATTTGGGAAGAGTGCCCATGAGAGGGAAATTTGAATTCAAATTTGAGAGTAAATGCTAAGTGGGGGACAAGAAAAATAACAATAAATGCAATGTTTGACTTGTCATGTTGAGGGAAAATGAGTGTTTTAATAAATCAATAAAATTGATTTATTGTGCAAGTGGAGATATCTAGATAATGCAAGTGGGATGGGATTAACATTTAATCAGGGTTAGATTAAATAGATGATAATTATGCTGATTTAATGCTGATTAGGTGAGTTGACTTTTAAGACTTTGATAATTGATTTATTTGAATTAGAAAATGATGGAATATGATTTAGGATTTGATTTAAATAAAGTCCTAATTTATTTAATTAAATGGATGATGCAAGATGAAGGTTGAAATGATTTATGAGAGATGAAATGATATTATTTGATTAAAACTTTGGATTGACCTGATTTACCTGATGAATGGATTTGTTGCGTTTAATCAATTTACTGAGCGGATGAATATGCATAATGCTAATTTGACGTGTCTACAGTTTCTTCTTTACTATTTTCAATATATATACATACATACATATATATATATATATATATATATATATATATGTATGTATGTATGTATGATGTATGTATGTATATAAATGTGTGTATGTATATATGTATGTATATATGTGTATATATATGCATGTATATATACATCTATATATATGTATATACCATTATTATATATATCTTCTGTATGGGTGTATATACATATGCATACATAAGATATATATATCTAGTATGGATGTGTGTATATATATATATGTATGTATGTATGTATGTATGTATGTATGTATGTATGTATGTATTATATACATACATATATAATTAGTCATTATAATACTTGAATCAACATTATAAATTTTATGACATGATTTATAGTTAGTGATTTTATTTCTAAAATATTTTGATATTGTGTTTATTTATTTGCTAGTACATATTTTAACTAAGTGTACACACAAGTTCTCCCCATCATTGGTTAATTTGAGACTATTTCACTTGGGTAAATGACTCTAATTGTATTTCAATGTCTCACTTAGTTCCAGTTATTAATTAAAGACTATTTGACTTGGCCTAGTAAATGTGTCTAGTTGTATTTCCATGTCTCAAAGACACGATAAGAAAATTTAAAATGATGAATCAAGTGCTAGAAGATGAAGCATGCACGGCCTAGATCTACACCAACAAAACATATATGTGATTATCTTATGGATAAAGTGATAATGCACATCTTGTTTCTACCACCATGGTACATTAGCTTATGTGCCTTATTGCACTCCTTGGTTTTGCATTCAAATTTTGATTCGGATATTCATGATATGTTGTATTGCCACTAATGTGCCCAACTATCTCTTATAGGATGTGTATGTTGTAACTTGCTTGTTTCAAATCTAGCAATATTTCTTCTTTACTATTTTCAATATATGTATGTATGTATGTATGTATGTATATGTATATATACATCTATATATATGTATGGGTGTGTATATATATATATATATATATATATATATATATATATATATATATATATATATATATATATATAATTAGTCATATGCATGTGTATATATATGCATATATTATATACATACATTATATACATACATATATATGTAATTAGTCATATGCATGTGTATATATATGCATATATTATATACATACATATATATGTAATTAGTCATTTTATATATATATATATATATATAAGTAATTAGCCATTAATACTTGCTTCAATATTATACACTTTATGAGATGATCTATAGTTAGTGATTTTATTTCTAAAATATTCAATGGTTGGTATTTTAACTAACTGTGTAAATTACATACTATTTGACTTGGGTAAATGACCCTAATTGTATTTCCATGTCTCACTACAAATTTGTTTCTCACTCAATTGCAAATATGAATAACCAAATTTATTCCTTTTAAGAGGACTCCAGCGCTTCAAAATTACATTTACATTTTTTTCCCTTTAACTAAATTCATTATATTAGTTTTACAATACCATATGTTAAATCTAAATTAATACTTAGTGGAGGAAATTAAAACAACTCGTATCTTAAACCTTAAGGTTTTCCTTTACAAGATTATGTAAGTTACAAATCACGTATCCTTAATATTAATTATTAAAAGATGAACAAAATTTTAATGAGCAAGTACATATTTGATGGAATCAATTTTGGTCAACATTATAAAAACTTTATTAGAATTGTTTATTTAATTAATATTTCTTCTTGTTTATGGACATTGGAGGAGGATCTCTCTTTCCTCGGATTCCAAGAAAGGACATAGCCGAAGCTCTTTGAAAATGCAATTTTAAATACTTTTTAATTAACTAATGTCATTTTAATACTTTTTAATTAACTAATATATTATATTAAATGAACATAGCTGGCCTAAACATTAGGAGGTACGAAACTTGTCCCTTAAAGTGGGACTATAATTCATTACTTTGACTCGGATATATTATTACTACCTATTTTAGTCCATGAAATTTAAGTACTTATTATTGTTATAATATATATAGTTCATGAAATTTAAGTGCTTATTATATATATATATATATAGGTGAGATAGGGCAAGACAAGTCCCTAGTGGGTGATATCCCCTGTCTATAAGAAGTCCCACCTCTTAAACCCAGGAGCAAAGTTGAACCGGAATCCAATGGGAAGCAATCCCACTGCCCAAGCCAACTCTACTACTCATTCGGGCTTGTTAATAAATTATTTTTTATTTTTTATACAAATCAAATAGTATGTTTTAAAAAAATTATGACGCAAATTTTTAATGAAAAATATTTTAAAAATCAATTGATGATATTTATTGATATTTTTATCGATTGAAACTTTTACATATTATTGAAATATTTACATAGCTTAAGATAATTAATAATAAGTTTTGTATAGTATTAATTTTTTATTTTTAGGAGATACTAAAATCTATATTTAAATATTCATTTACAGTTGCCCATCATGTTATCAATTTCCAAGATAATACTATCTTTTTTCAATTAGAAGATATTAAAATCTATTTGTAAATATTTATAGTTGCTTGTCATGTCCAAAATTTTACTTGGTACAATCACACTACATATAACACAACTTTTTTTTTAAGTCAATCATTAATATGATAGTGAGCTAATAATTTTCTTAATTTTTTAAATTATAAAAACAAAATAAAATATTGTAAATAGCACAAGAATAACTTTCACACAAACTCTTTTTAGAATTACACAAAATAATACCATTCATCACAAGCATAACTAATATGCATTCATCCTTATGAAAGGATTCCAAATATTCACCTCTCTTTTTAACATATTTGATCAATTACTTCCACATTCTTACAATCTACAATATGTTAGATGGATCCAACCAATGGAGGAAAAGCTCTCCTCCAAATCATGGTTTGATTTTCAAATTTTCCCCTAAGCTAGGAGATTCTCAAGAAAAAAATTAATTTCATAAAACATCTTCAAATAGGTATACACAATGAACATAAATTTAATTCAAAACCCCAAAGGTATTTACAATGCTTATGAATCACAAAAAAACTCATATAAAGAGGGAGAAGAGGGGATACACTCCTTTGAGGATTAGAATAATTTATATCTCCACAAAACTTCATCCTTGCTCCATCCTTACAATCATAATAAAATACTCCAACATATTTATTTATCCTCAACAACATCACATGCATAATACCATCATCTCATCATATAACTCTTAAAATTATGACACTCTTTCCAATAAATATTTCTTTCACAAGGAATAATAATAGTTTTCCCAAAGGAGACCTCACACCTCGTTCAAACCCCATATGCAAGATTCTCTTGATCAAATTTGGAGAGCTACAAAAAAATCATCTCATCAAATATACATTAAAAAACTATACAAATCACAAGAAAATGCATTTACAATATACATAAAGTCAAAAATAAAAGTTTGTCCTTCAATTTCTAAAAGATGTAAGTCCTACTTTAGATAGCTTCCAAAATGTAGAACATGGATCTTTTTAAATCTCTTTTTTTTCCTCTATTAAATAAAGCTCTTGTTTCTATCTCTAAATTCCCTCTTCTTTGTTTTTCTAAACCAAACTTCCTTAACAAACCCTCTAGAAGAAGTTCCCCCTTTCCTCTACAAGAGAAACCAAAAAAACAAAGAAAACTAGATGACTCTTCCTCTTTCAAGTGACTTTGCCCTTCCCATTTTCAATGAACTTTTTCCACTTTCTTCTTAGGGAACTAAAGAAGGGTCAAATAATTATTAAAACATAAAAACTATGCATGAGCAAGTACCCAACCCACACATAGACATACAAGGTACTTAATTTAATAGAATACTAATAAAAAATACTCTTTGGACCACTTGGAACTATAATTTAAAAACCAATGTTGCAATTTAATATAGTTTTCAACATGAATACCTTATTTCCCTCATGGGCAAGGTCTTGGTGTCACAAGGAATTCACAACAAGGATTTTCATAAGAACCTCCAAATATTTCCATTAGCCTTGACATCAATTGCATACTTGAATATTTGTTAATACATAATAAATATAACTATTGTAAATTAAGCTATAATAATTTAAATCTAAAAATTACACACAATTTCTATAGCAATAATACTTTATATGATTTATTCTTAAGTCTATTAACTATAAATAAAATACATTTGTGGTGATAAATGAGAAGGATATAATTCTTTATTAATTATGTATAATCAAATTATGCTAATCATCATAATGTTATCAAATATCTAGCAGTAATATAAAAATCCACTCTATAATGTTCTAATAAAATCTAATTACAATGAGGCCCATAAATTGTAATCATTAATAAGTTTGAAAAATAAAGTTACTAGAAAATAGGCAAGGTTCAAATCCTCCAACTCTTGGATAAAAATTATTCCTAGATGTTGGATCTCAGTTGTGTTTATGGTTTGTCCTTGATGACAAAATCTCTTTCAGTTAGTTCTCTTTGATGATCAGTCTCAGTTTGGATCCTTATGACTTATTATGGCACTTCTTTGATGTGTCTTGGTCAAGATGGTTCTCTTTGCATATCACAGGCTTACACATTTCGGTGTGAGAATGGCAGGGTCTCCCCAATCCACTTTGAAATGTCTATGTTGCCTATTGGCAAGACATTTCTTATGTCATGTCGATTGAATTTATCATACAGGCTGCTGTTGGCAAGACTTCTCTTTTGTTTCGGCGACAGAAAGTGTTCTCTATCAGCATATGTTATTCCGTCGGTATGTGGTCTCAGCGAAATTGGTATGTCACACTGATCAGAGATTAAATGGAAACACATCGGCAAGAGCTTAAGGCTTCGGCGAAGGGTCTTAGTGAATGTGCAATGTCACACCGACCGCCGTTGGAAAATTGCATATGGGCAAGAGTTTTGCTTCGATAGAAGGTCATAGCGAAAAGGGTTATGTCTCACTGACTAAGTCTTATGAAGTGCTTTCGGCAAGAGTTTGGTCTTTTGGCATGATGTTTCATCAAGTGCTTTGTGTCTTGTCGATCGACACATGAAAGAACATATCGGCATGAGTTATACCGTTAGAAAGATGTCATAGCGAACCCTATGGGTCTCGCCGATGAAATTCAAAAGGACTTTATCGGTGTGAGATTTGTTCTCTCTTGGCGATCTAAGGTGTTCGGGTTGTATCGGTATGACAATATAATCTACGAGATGTCTCCCCGATAACAATTTGTTACGGCGACTCTCATAAGAATGAAGATTACTTTTTCGGTGAGAGAATTGTTGTGTCTTACCGACCGTTGATAATACTTTTCGTTATGACTCATGATTTTCGATGAAGAGTCTCAGTGAACCCATAAAGTCTTGGCGACAAAATCTAATGTATGGCTTTTAGTGAGAGTTTGGTAATGTCTCGGCGATCTTGTATGAATCACGGGATGTTTTAGTATATCTCAATGAATTCGTTGGGATCTCTCCCCGATTATGGATTGTCTCAGCGACACTGGATGATAGGATAACCTTCGGTATAACAAAGTACTATCTATATGAGGTCTTCCCGAGAGTGATATGTTACGGCGACAATGTGTATCAAGTGACTCTCGGCAAAACATTATGAAGTCTACAAGAGGTCTCTCCGATATCGTTTGGTCACAGCAATAGTGAATGAAACAAAAGTAAATCTCGGTGAGAAGTTTCCTTATGTCTCAACGAATGAATAATACACTAAGGAATCCCATCGATGAGACATGATGTATTTTTTATGTCTTCTTCCCGACTCTGATGTCTCATGGCGAAAGTGATAACTAAGAGGAATGTCTGGCTGTGCAATTGCCTTTGACAGAACTATCTGGATGTCTTAGCGAATGGTTAATGAAAACTCAAAACACTGTGGTTGACATCATGGATTGGCATCAAATCTTAGAATGGTTACATAACAGAATATTCATTGAGTTTCTTTTTGAGCTATTGTGTTTTTTAAATAATGGATGATTTACAACTCTCTAGATAAGCATTACTCTTGATTTTTATCATCATCGACAAACTGTCATTATTCAGCCTTATATTCAAAAATCAGCAAGAGAATTTGAGAATCTTGTGAAAAACGTTTTTTGAAGATTTCTTCGTAATAGACATACTTGAAATGTAAATAAATACCAGTGTTGAAAACTGTAAAAGTACTCTGATTGTAATTCGGGAATATTATTCTTTGGCTATATCAAAATGTATTAGGTAGATGAGGAGAACAAAGAGTTATGAGCTTGACTGAAAACAGAGAGATCCTCTGAGATATTTTTATTGTTCAGATGTATAATTTGAGGGGTTGGTGCTCCTTGAGTAGGTGCTCAAAAATCAGCCTATAAGGCATTGTGAACTTTTGTTTAAAAGATTAAGCTTGGAAGGCATTTTGGGAGTGGTTTTTACACCCTAGGAGGGTTTTCCACTTGGTAAAATCTTGAGTCTCCTTGTTCTTCTGAGTTCCCTTTGCTTTACTGTGTTGTTGATTATTTCAGTTCACTGTTTGGTTATTACTTTTCTCAATTCTGTTTATGAATGATTACATTCAACTCATGAATGCATTAATCAGAGTATATTGAGATAAAATCTAAGCTATGGTTTTTGAATTTGTGAAAATTGGTCAAATCTGTTAAGACATTGATTCACCCCCCCTCTTAGTGTCATTTTAACTCCAACACTAGAAGACTTTGAGAAGAAAAGGGAAAAACAACCCACCAAGATCAATGAATCAAAAGGATATATTCTAATAAATCCCCTAATTAATCAAAAAAATCGTTAATAAAAATAAATATCTTAAATAATAACTTTCCACAAGAAGCAATGATTTGAATCTAAGAGTAATAAGTATACATCAATTCATAAAACAAGGGTGCAAAGTCAACAACATTGTTCACAAATTATTAAAGGCCACATAGAGAATAAAGTCAATGTATGCTAGAAACACAATAATCAAATTAACTTACTATTTTCACAAACTTTACTCTATGATTTATTTTTCTCAAATTTATATATAAAATCAATTCTACATGACTCACAACACGTGGCTCAAAAATAAAATTTATAAGGATGACAAATACCAAGTACATCAAAATAACTATAGAATAAAAGAGCCATAAATAATAAGAAATATAATCTTAAGGCCCTTTCTGAAGACCCCCCATACATTCCCTAGAAATTTTTCTCTTGTTAGTTTAAGGGAATTAACCTCCAAGAAGAGGGTACACATGAAATAGACAATTTTTTTAGTACACAACACATATTAAACTTTCTACTACGTTATAAAATTATACTACATAGATATTACTCACAAAAAAATCAACTTACCTCCATCAATTTCATACATCAATCCAATGGTTTTTATTCAATTTTTATACTTAAAATTAAACTCAAATATAATTACTTACACATTCATGATTAACAAAAAAGGAAATTTCAAATTCTCTGTGCATATGGTGACCAATTCTCTTGGGGAACCTTATGGTTCTCCCCTTGTCCTCATCGGAAATAAGCATACATCTAGCACATGTTGGGGCCCCATCCTCAAGGGACCCTCCTTCCACTGAATCTTTGTTGAATGGTGTGGTGCTCATGAAGCCTATCATATTGGACCCCAAGGTCTGAAAAAATGTTCTCATTGGCACAAACCAAGATTCCTTTGGGAGAGAAAATTATTTACCTATTTTTTCTAGGACTGACTCTAGAATGGAGATAACTCTTCTATACTCCACTATTGAAAGGACAGTTTCCTCTATGGAGAATACTCTAGTAGGAAAAAAATCCTTTCATCATTCCATTGATATGGTTTGTTGGTAGACTGCTTCCAAATAGTGTTTGAAGGGTGGGTAGTGTTGAGGTGAGTGCCATGGCAGGAGGCTTATTCCTGTTCAATTTCACATCTAAGGACGATCTTCCATTGAGCCTCTCCTTGGTCCCTTGGTTGTATGGAAAACATAACTTATCCCTTTGTAGATGGAAGCCAGGATCTGACCCAATAACAGATCTCAAAAAAACTACTCTTGTCTAGATTATATTGCTCGGGCTACCACTCGATTTTTGGGATGAAACAAATTTCCAATGGATTGGGAACTCCCTTGGACACTTCATAACAACCAACATCATAACAAAGATGAAATCCAGGTTAGTTTTTACTCACTTTTGTGTCAATATTGATATCAATAAGACCCTCCTAAACTTTATTACTTTGAACTCTAAATATGGGAAATGATCCCAACCAAACTGCTATAAGATCCTACTATATTCTATAAAAAATGTTCCAAATCTGGTCACTTAATCTCTGATTGCAAAGCCTCAGTAAAGGGTCAAAAGAAACTCAAAGAACATGTGGTTCTTTTGGGTGAATCCTTAGAGGGTTATCCCTTCAAAGAGGATATCCTTAACATCCTTAAAACTCCACCTAAATTTTGGAATAAGGAAGAAAAAATTTCTACTCCTCCAACGCATTTTGTATCTCTTGAGAACATGGCAGTGTCTGATGTTGTCCTATAGAAGTGTGTGATGTCAATAAATAATTTGAAAGAAAAGTTACCACTTGAATTGAAGGATAAGGAAGAGGGGAAAAACCATGCAACAACAGGGGAGCAAAGCTTATTACCCATCTAACACAATTTACATCTCCTAAGAACATAGATGTGACAAAAGATACTTTGCAAAAGGGTATGCTGACAATGAATGAATTGAAAGAGAAATTACCATTTGATTTGAAGGATATGGAAGAGGGGGAAATAACATGTGACCCACCCAATAGTCAAACCACTAAGGAAACCCCTCTCCCACAAAGTGAACATGCAAAGTCTCCATTAGGGACTGGTCCAGCTACCCCTACAAAGGTTGTGGTTTGTTTCCAGGCTGATGGTCACCTACTAGATTTAGATGGTTGGACAACTCCCAAGAAAAAAAGAAAGCTGAAGAAGGTAGATGTAGGGGTTGAAAACAAGGTGGGTAGACCCTCCCAAAGGCAAACAAGGCAAAGGGAAACTACAAAGGAGATAGCTATTGGTGGATAAATAATGCTAGAGAATTCCTTAAGGAAGACATCCAAATGAAGTTCCTCTCTTGGAATATTAGAGGGATAAATAGTCTACACAAATAACTAGCTCTAAAAAATTGTATTTTAGAGAACAAGATTCACATACTTTAATTGCAAGAAGTTAAGATTCAGAATAACACCAATTTTTAAACCATTACTAAGAATATACTGCCTTTTTCCCACTTCTTGATCAATTGGCAAGGCTACTAGAGCCTCAGGTGGCTTTTTTACAATGTGGAACCTGAACATGATGAGTGGCTCCCTATTTTTCCATTCTAAGCATTGCTTGGGTATTGAGTTCTCTATTGCTAGTCTTTCTTATAATTTCCTAAATATTTATGCCCCCAACATGAGAAATGTTAGAAAAACTATATGGATTGAGTTAAGCATGTTGGTTTTGGGAAATAAGTAGGTGTGTTGGATGCTTGCAGGGGATTTCAGCTCCCCTCTCTACTCCTTAAAGAAATGTGGAGGTTTGACTGAATAATGTAATGTCCCCATTTTCCATCTCACCACTGAGCATTAATTTAATTAATTAATTTAATTATTCAATATTGCCTAGAAAAAATTATATGTAAAAGGGAAATATTAAATAATTGAATTATAGGGTTATTATAAAGTGTTGCTGAGTAAATATTTAAAAGATGTTTTATAAAGTCTCTTTATAATAAAGTGATAATATGTTTTGGAAAGAAATTTAAAAAGGGATTTATGGATGGTTATAAAAGGGAGAAGTGGGCTCATTTCTTCATTATGTTGGTTTTTATTATTTTATCTAGTAATTTGGTGGAGTTCTTTGGAGTCTGAAACCCTAGGTGGGAATTCCTATGGGTATCTAGTTTTGGTGGTGAAAGATTCCTCCTTAGCTAGTGATTGGAGGATTCATTCAAGATTTACATTTGAACAATAACACAGTTGTTCCAAATTTGTGAGTCTCCTTTGGAGATAAATTTTTATTGTATCAATATATCTAGTTTGAAGAAAAAAATTTGGGTTGAAAGAGAATACAAGGTTATGGGGTTATTCAAGGAGATTATGAGGTGATGATTTTATTATTTTGATAACTCTTTCTTTAGCTTTTTCAAGTTTATATGGTTTTCCTTCAATCATCAATAACAACAAAGGTAACTAAGTTATAAGGAAAAGTTGTGAGATTTGGGAGCAATATTGGGCATCAAATTTATCTTACTACTTCAACATCACCAATATTTGAGTAGTATGACTCATCTTTCAGAGTTGTATGAAGGTGCAAGCTTGACATTTCTAACTAAAGCCTTGCATGGAAATTATTCACTACATATCCATGACACTTGGGAAGCAAGGAGTCTTTGGAAGGACATGGAGGATTCATTAGCTAAAACATAGGGTATTAAGGGAAACATTCAAATTCAAAACAAGTGTATTCATCTTCGAAGTGTGAATATTATTCAAGGCTATGATGCGGGTATTTTGCTCAGCTGCTAATAGATAAATTTAAGTCTTCCAGTGCTAGACTTGTGTCTATAAACAAGGTTTGGGTATTTTATTGCCTAAATATTGTTACACGGCCTCTCAAGGAAAAAGATAAATGATTTTAGAGTATGATGTGGCCATAAGACAACAACATTCTCAAGAACTCCTATGCTAGGTAAAAAGGGAATAAGACAAAATAAGTTGCCACCCTATGCATTTGATGAAGTCATGTGAGATTGAAAGTCTGCAAATTAATAGTATGCTATTTTGAGTTGAAAGGAAAGGAAAGGTCCTTTTATAGTCCACAATATTAGGCAATTTGTTTTTGGGTCTACAGATGGCTTACAGTAGATGGGACTCCTCGTACTCCCAATATGAGGGAGCCACCTAACTCGTGCTCCACAATACGAGGTGTACATACCTTACACCTTGTAGCATTTGAACTTGTGACCTCTCATTCAAGAGTCAAGAGTATTTGAGTTTAATAGAATTGTTTGAAATGATTGCAATTCTGGAATACGTGTCTTAGTGACTCAACATTATGTTACTATTATCATTTTATATTCTTGTATGTTGGTAATGAATCAATGTATATGTTGACTCATTGGGAGTAGTGAAACAATCTTTGTGATGAGTACAAACAATTGGAGATAACTTAGAGAAAAAAACTATTTGACAAAATGTTTACATTGTCAAATTGAGAAAATCACAAAAATATTGTGCCATCTAAGTCAAGACTTTACAACTACACTGACAATATGGAAAACATGGATGAGCTATTGAATGAAGCTAGGCTTATAGACATAGAACTTCATGGCCAACTTTTCACATGGAAAAATAGGATATTTGGTGAAAACCTTATCCAGGTTAAACTAGACATATTTTTGACCTCCACTAACTGGGTCACCCTTCATAATCTCAACATCCTAGCTCTACCTAAGACGATGAGATGTTGTTCAACCATAACCCACTCCTGCTAAGTTGGGATGACACTACCAATATCGGACCTTTCCCATTCAAATGAGAGATTATATGGGCCACTCACCTTGATTTTAAAGATATTATATCCAATTGGTGGAACATTTGTTGGAAGTTTGAGGAAATTGTCATTGATGATGCTAGTTGGCAACATAAGCATAGAGAATGTACATAGCAATGTAATACAGTGTTGTCATTAATGTCAACATTGTTTTGGATGATTTTGATTAATCCTAAGATGTTTTAAGGTGTTGTGGAAGACATTTGTGCAAGAATATTTGGTTTGAAAAGTTCAATAGTATGAGAATTTGACTAAGTGTCAAAACTACCTATTCAAGGTTATAGTGTATTAGTTTTTGGGTTTGCACCACTCCACAAAGGATTTTTTTTCTCTACAATTCTAACCTAATTTTTTTGGTTGTTAAAATAT
The DNA here is from genome assembly GCA_007258455.2 of Sequoia sempervirens. NCBI lineage: Eukaryota > Viridiplantae > Streptophyta > Pinopsida > Cupressales > Cupressaceae > Sequoia > Sequoia sempervirens. The sequence continues at coordinate 699,774,902 of VDFB02058242.1, read as the reverse complement.
TTTAAATCCAAGATTTCATATGGATTGGAAAAGTATTTTGGAAGATAAGAGTGACAGAGTTCTGCCTGGCATAATATAATCTTTTTTCTGTACAATGTGATGGTGTGGGAGATTTTGCACTTCTCCATGGATGAGTCTTTGATGTTGCATTGTCGAAGATAAATTTCCAGATGTTAGATGAGTGTGAGTTCCAAATAGCATTGTGATTTGATGTCCATGTGTTGCAAATTGGATGAATAGTTGAATTTTTGTTTAGGTCCTATGATGTGCTGACCTAACATGTTTGATGTGTATGTGAAGGGTTAATTTGTGTTGTGATTTTATATGGGATCTATTATAGGTCCATCCTAACCTATCTTAAGTTATTTTGAATTATTAATTGTGGTGTGAAGTATGGAGATTTTGTTTTGGGGCCGACAAGTTAAATTTTTTTGTGTTACATCCAATTAGGTCGACCTAATTGATGTTACACTTGATGTCGATATATATGATGGATTGTTTTCAATGTTTTGAAGGTAGAGATATGTTGTATTCAAGATGTGTGATGCAAATTTGATCAGAGCAAAGATAAGTTGTGAATGTTGAGATCTAGGAATTATGTGAATGCAGAGCAAAGCAAAGCATTGATCCAAATGAGTGTGAAGTTTGTTATTGTGCTTCATTGGAACTGTATTCCTACATATTGTAGATTTTTTTATAACAATTCAAAATAGGTTGTGATCCACCTTCTTTATTCTATCTTTTTCTATGTGGACAGTGAGTCCACCTGTAGTGAGCATTTTTGTAATATACTAACCCTTACCATGGTTTTTCCCATTTTGGGTTTTCCACATAAAAATCCTAGTGCTCACATGTTATGTGATGTTGTGGATGTTTTCATGCTTTCTTCCCTTACTATAATTGGATATGCTTTGGTAATTATATGGCTAATGTTTAATTGGTTTAATAGAATACTAATTCACCCCCCCCCCCCATATTCCAAGTGTGCAAAGAGAGATATTGGAAGCCCAAATATTATAGACATAACCCAATGCATGAAATAGAAGAGTGTGATGCTTGAAGGTGTGTGTGAATTTTCCAAGGCATGATAGCTATTCAAGAAACACCTTACTAACTCATTTTTTAAAATATAGTAAAATATGAGTAAAAGATATCCTTTCACGGATATCCTAGAAAAGTTGTTATATTCTCATATTCTAGCAAGATTTTCTCTAAAAGAATTCATTAATTTTTTTGTGGTTTTTCAAAAATGGAGTACATATTGGATGCATTTACCTAGAGTTTTTTTATTCTATTGTGCTTGTGAATTGATTCATATTGATACAACTCTATATGTAATTGCCAATATTGTTGCCATGTAGTATATTTCAATTTTTTTAGCTTTACAACTATGAATGGTGTAAATACACCTTCCATATCTATACTTTTTGTATTTCTTCTAAATGCATGAAGTGTACACACATTTAAAACAAGGATGATTATTATTCAATTAATGTTTTTTCATCTCTTTTCTTGTGAGATGCTCACATTTATATCTCTAAAAAAATTAAGATGACAAAGGTGCCTCACTTTTTCATGATTTATATCAACTTGTAACTTTACATCTTAAATGTGTTGAGATAAATGAGGAAGCATTTGAGTTACTTGTATGATAATGTTGGCTTTTCTAATAGAACAATGAAATTACAAAGAACAACTAAACTATCAAGTACACAAATATAAAATTCCTCAAGGTTTCTACTTTTAGTGTCAATTCTAATGAATAAATTTGTCATCATAATAACATCATAATTGACACTAAAATTATAAATATTGAACAAATTTAGAATTGACCCCATGTTTTATAAAATAATTGGTTGATCCTATATATTTTATAAAAATAGTAAGGGCTTCAATTGAAGCCCCTTCAATCAAAGGTAGTTCAATTTAACCATATTACATGGTGCTCCTATTATTAAAGAAATTAATTTTAATAAATAGGAAAAGAATAATACATTATGATAAAATGTAAGTCTAATTTTATATTACCACCAACTAAAAATTAATAAGAATAATTTAATATTCTATAAAATTACCTTAAAATATTAAATTCACACTAAATATTAGACTTAATCATTTAATCCCAATAAATCCTAGAAATATTTTCTTTCTAATAAAATTTATGGGTTACAATAAAATATCACACTATAAATAACATAATTTTTTTAATAAAACTATCAAAAAAATATAAAAAAATTATAAATTGAATTTATATAAAAAATTGTATAAATCATTTATGTCATCTTTAAATCATTAATAGTTTATTTGATATAATTTATAGAATATATCAAATGTTGTCTTTTGTGACCCAATAAAGTTGAAAATTGGAACACACTATTGTTCTTTCACTGCATGTCTTCCTTGATGATCTTTAGGTGAAGAGAAGTCAACCTAACCATAGGTTCCATCCTTTACCAAAAAATCTCTAAGGCCATATAATCATATTGTATATTATTGTGATTGATTTGGCCTCAAGTAATATTGAATATAAAAAAAAAAATTCACCACAATATATGAAATTTGTGATATTTGAACTACCCCATTTTGAAATTATATGTTCATAGGAAATTATGATCCATTTCTAGCCATTTGGGTTAAATAATTTACACTTTCTTGAAGTGTTAACTATCTACTTGGTCTATATATCTAAAGCAAGATTGTAAAGGTTAGCATAAGGGTAATCAATGAATGTGTCATTAGAGTTTAACCTTTATCTATTATTTGCCTTGTTATTGTCCCTTGATATTTGAGGGAACACCTCCTAAGTTTAGAAAATAAATTAAAATGTAGAACATTTGTACCCACTCTTATTAGTTGGCCCAAACTATTTGTAGCTTGGTCATTAAATCCACCTTATTTCCTCGCATGACTTTTCCTAGGGGTTAGTATTTTAGTGTGTATTCTCTAGAGTTGTAGGTTGTATCTTGGAAAACTATGTATGAAATTGTCTTTGGACCAATGCCCTAATTCATAGGATGATATTAAGGACACGTTGTATTCCATTTGCCAATATAGCAAGAAGCATCGTGTATGCTATGATTTGCACAATATATTACTCAAGAAGTGGGAGTCTTAACTAGAAAAAGAATACCACACTAGATTTGAAGAGGGTCTTCAAGTATTTGTGTGGTGCCTCAAGTTTATATTGGGAAACACGACATAGCTAGGACCATGGATATACAATAGGTTGTGGATGTAGGTTGGATAGGTGACTTACCAATGACTGTTTTTCTTTATTTAGTAAAGTTTATAATTAGATGAGAAAGAGAGAAGTCTTTTTGTTCTTAGCTCAACTATAGAATAACAATATGTGGATGACACTATATGTTTAGGACATGTTATGTCATATTTGATATGATGCTATATGGATGAAAATTCTAACATGTGATGCAAATTTATCCATCCTTTTGTATTTTCTTATGCAGTATGTATGACCTATATGCACATGAGATATGATGTTCTAACATGATTATGGATACATGATGATGCAGCTCATATATTAGTGCGAAGAAATAATTAGCGAGGAGTGAAGAACCTGTTAGATAGATCGTTCATTCAAATCACCATGATTTTTGAGATTATGATCTTATATTAGTTTCTTACAAGAAACTATAAGATTGCATTGTGTTAATCAAATTATTATTTGTTTGGTTAAGAATGACTGCTGTTATATACAATTCTCAGTGACAACGTTATATACTGCTTCTCAGCAAATTTACTGTTCCTGACTTATCTTCTATTCAGCCATGTTATCAGGCCATATAGCTACTGTGAGCATGAATCAAATCATTTTGAAAAATAGCCATCAATTTGTCCTTTCATATGATGTCAGCACTGAAATAACTTTACTCCACCCATTAACAACAGTTGTGGTTTTCAAAATCAATCCTATTGATCATCATTGCAAATTTAATTTTAGGCAGGAAAAGTGGATTAATTTTAAAATGATTTCTTACAGAGATCATCATTAGACATTCAAAAGGAATTGTTTTTTGAAATAGATTGTCGTTTGGATGATGATTGAGCATTTATTTAATGGGCCACATTCATGCTTTTGCTCATTGAGGTTGGCAATTGATACGACGTTAAACTGACTCTTCAACTCTTCACTATCATTTTCAAACTTTAATTGCTTAATTTGGTTTGACATGAACTAGTTTAATATTTAAAATATCTTATTTGAAAAACTTAAAAACCTAAGATTCCAATTAATTCGAAACTTAAAAAATCAGAGGGATGAGATGGGTGAATGAGAATTGTCTGTTTTGGTGAATTTGGTAAAATATATATTTTATATTTTTAGGAAGTGATAGTTATTATATTTTTGAGTTATAAAAGTATTGGAATGTTCTTCTTTTTAATTAAAAATTATTTATTTTTACATTAAAGTCTTTTAATTTAATTGATTACAAGATTATATATATATAATCTTGTAATCAATTAAATTAAAAGACTTTAATGTAAAAATAAATAATTTTTAATTAAAAAGAAGAACAATATCAATACATATATATATACATACATACATACCCAATGTGTATGTATGTATGTATGTATATACACGTATAAGTAGTGAATGATCCTTTGATTTATAATTAAATTTGAGAGTTCTTATCAATTAAACAAATTTTCAATGATTAACTTTCAATATACCAAGGACTAATATATTATTAATTTGAGAGAGATAAGAGTAAGGAAAGCTTTTTTGTAATCATGAGCATGTTATAATAGTTGTGAGTATATTAGGGCATTAAAAGATCATTTATTTTAGTACTATAGAATTATTGGTTGACCCCAAAATTCTTAGTATTGACTATTATTACTAATAATTAACTAAATTTTTTTTTTAGAGGAAGTCATCAAAAAAAAGAAAAAAGATCATGTATTGTCCATAGATTTTTTGAGTGATAGTTTTTTTGCCAAATGATGCCTCTATTTTTGGTGAATAGGACAATCTATGAAGGAAACTAAATCACCACATTTTATGAAAATTTAGTTCACCACTACTTAAATCACCTAAGCATTATTTTATTAAATTTTGAAATTGCATTATTTTTCCACGATAAATGATGTATTATTGAAGCCTAATCACCTAGCATTTATAATAATATAACAAATATAAAGCATTTTTTCCATTAATATTACATTCTCACTTATTTTTGGGGCCATGTCACTAATACTATTAAATTCTTGCTTGCTTTTGGGGTCATATTTGTTTTGAAATTAAAATTCGATATGATTTTCCTCTTAGAAATTCTACATAATTAGATTTTTAATGATTATGTTTTGGCCCTCCATTGTAGGGTAAGTTGTAGACAAGCCTCATAGTTCAATGACAATAATAAGAGCATTGAGAATGACTTGCCAACATTGTGCTATAATGTGCAACACTTGTATTATCCTTTCTCTTTTATTTCCATGACCCCTAAACCTAGGTGCATATAAAGCATCATACTCAATCATTATGAAGAATATAGGTGTGTAGAGTTCATGGGGAAGGATAGTGAATGGAGGATGCTTGGTGGTTTAAAGGAGGGCAACAATAGGAAAGAAGAGGGTCATTTTGCAATGGCAACACATCATTGGCATGCCCAAAATGGTTGCAAGCCCTTTGGTGGCTTGTGGTCTCTAAGGCCTATACCTAAGCAAAAAAGTTAGTAGAGTTCTTTTTTATGTCTTTTTTTAATATTTTTCCTTTGCAAATTTAATTGATAAGAAGTATCAAACTTCAAGACCATTGTTTTCCTCTTAATTTAATGGTTTTGATTTTGTTTTGGGGGTAATATGCACATGTCATTTAAAATGTTTACTTGTCCCATAATTTATTTTGGTTGATGAACATTTGATATATTAGTACATCCCTTAGGCAGTAAATTTTAACCTCACAAAAGCATTGATATGGAAAATGGGTTTGTGAAAACCTATGTGGCTTGATGATGGTACCGTACATGTGTATAATAATGGTGGAAACATAATTAAAATTGGATCTACTATAAATGGTGTGTATTTTAATGGAATCAAGGGAACATGAAAAGGATCGCAAAATCTATGTAAAGGGGAACAAGGGGTCATATTTGATGGGAGAAATAATGGGGGCATGTATGTAGAATTTTGAAAGACTAGGGAAGAGTAAAATAGTTTCTTATGGATTGCTAATGGAAAGGATAGAGGAATACACATTATATATAGAAAAGGTGGGAATGAAATTATAGGAATTTCATGATCCATGTGCTCCTAGAGAAATATAAGCATCAGATATATATTTTGTCAATATTATGTACTCTAGTTCTAATGGTATTTCTTGTGTGTTGGAAGAACAAAGTGCAAACTAAGTTTTCTCAATGATGTCTAATCACCTCCTTAGTGAATGGATAGAAATAATCTAGATAAAATGTAAACTATTGCTAACTTTTTAGTTGGGTAAGTGACAAAATTGTAGTGATAATTAGGGTATGAAATGGGTAGGAAACTCTTTTATTTCTTTATTAAGGTGGGAACTAGTATTGTGACATGATGGTGACATGGAAACTAGTTCCCATGAATTTTGTGACACTAGAAACTATACACATTTTATTTTGGCATGACTAAGGATGAGTTTCTAGGGTTTGGAGAGTTTGCAACATCATCATCTAATCATTGGGATGACAAAAAATAGTTAAATGTGGACCTTAAAATACTAGAGCAAGGGGTAGCAAAATGAGTGTACAAATCTAAGGTGGAGTTTACAAAGTAGGCAATTTTTAAATGTATAGTTTTCCCGCACTTTAGTGATTTAATGACTCTAAGTGAAGAATCATGCAAAAGTAAAAGTAAAATTACAATACTATAACATCACATACTATTTAAAGAAAACAATTCTTTATCTCTTCATTATACTATTGCATGCATGTAGTTGTTCCTATAATATAGCACATCAAAGAAATGCTAGAAAATATATACAAAATGAAAATAATACACAACAAGATAATAAAAATAACTAAAACATTACACATGCATGATGAAAATGATATACTAAACCTAACAATGATGAAAATAAAACACTAAATACACACACCCAATATTCCTTGTGGATAATACAGTAACACTAGAGAGGGAGATGAGCATGGTAGGTTTATAGTGTTAGTGGCACTCCCTTTGGGAACCTAGACAAACCATGTTGTCGAAGTTGTGACTGCCTATAACAACTTGAATTTGGCTTACTCCTTGGGCTTTCACAAGTTATGGATTGAAGGTGATTCTTTAAATATTTTAAATTTTCTAAAACATTTAAATTTCCCAAGTTGGTCTATTGAAAATTTTATTAAGGACTAAATCTTGATCCTTAATTCTTTTCATGAGGTTCATATTACCCATATCTATGGGGATGGTAACCCCATGGAGGATGCCTTTGCTAATATTGGAATATATGGATTCAATTGTGTTGGGATAAGGCAATTGATGTCCCCTATCATTTTTAAATCCTCATTAATTATGATTTGCAAAGGGCTTGTATTGGAAGGGGTTTTTAATAATGAAAAGATGAGCCTAAAAAGGCTTTTTAATCTTATGATGGATAGAAGATATGCCTTGGGAATTGTTATGATGACAATTATTTTGTTGTCACTTCACATGGATTATGGGCATTTTGGTGAGATATCAAACAAGTTTTATATGGGGTTGAAAGACCATTTGATGTAGGAGCATCCAACAGTGTAGGGAAATCTTGCATCACCCCCCAAAAAAATGCTTTCTTTATTTTCTTTAGTTGTTTTGAGTCCCATGATGGCACTTAAGGGGTATAAGACTGTCAGACGTCAAAAAAAGCAATAATCAAGCACTTACTATTTTTAGTAAGTCAGCCTAAATGGGCTTGTATGGACGTGAAAATTTACCCCAAGGAGTAGAGTTAAAAAAAAATTCTGGCCGTGAAAGAATCACCTCAATACCCTGCATGGTTTGGGAGAAATTAAAGTTTCTGTCCTGAGAAATTTATCCAATGCAGCTTCAAATTCAGCTATGAAACTTTAGAGGCCTTGAAATAGCTCAAAAAGTGGCCAAATCAACCTATAATCAATTCATGTGTTGTAGAGCTCATTGAGAGCTTTCCAACGATATGCAATAATAGAAAATTGGACACCCAGATCAAAAGTTATGGCCTCACGAAGTTGGCCCTCTAAAAAGTGAATTTCATTAAAATTTCTTCCTAGGCCAGAAATCAAACAGAAGGACTTTTGGTGCCAAAAAAAAGGGGAAATTTGAACTTTCTAGAACATTCTAGGGCAGTTATTAGGGAAAATAAAAAGGGTTAAGTGGGGGTTGTAGAAGGTGGCTTTGATAATGCAGATTGTGGCTTTGAATAGTATATTTTCTTTTTAGAGTTGATTTTGTTGTAATGAATCAAGCCCATGAGGCTATAGCATGTAAGCTTTGAATCTGTAATTTCATTTTATGAAAATAATTAAAAGTGAGTCAATTTTTTGTCTTGCATCTTTTGTGTTGGTATCTATTGTTGCGATTTCTATGGGTTTTGGTCAATGTGGCCCTCATCACTTTATTTTGTAGACGAGCTAAAATGGGTGGAGATCATAGCATTATTGATTCGTTGTCTTGAGAGGATGTTAGGAATAAAGCTATGGTGTGGAAGATCCTTGAAGATGGTGGAGTCACTCCCTATCTTGAGAAACTGCATGGTCATGACCCTGAAATCAGTAGGGATTTTGTTAATGGATGGCATAATCAAATCATCAAGGCTGATGGGAAGGAGCTTATTATCACGGAGGAGCTTATAATAGAAATTACTAGTCTATCTAACAAGGGTAGAAAGTTCTTCATGGAAAGGAAGGCCTTCAAAGGTGCGGTGAAACAATTCTTGAAAGGGTAAGAAGGCAAGAAGCTGCTAAAACACAATGTGGGAGGGTTTGATTGCCTCTCTATTAAACCTGTATGGGTAGAGATGGTAGAGTTCCTCATGTTATTTTTCGCCCTTAATGGAAGGTACAATCATCCGTATGGATTTCGTTTTATCCTCCTTAATCATTTCCATCATAAGCATATGGTTTCCTTTCCTTTTTTACCTACTTGCATCCCTAGAGTTTGGTTTAAAGGATCATAAGAAGAATGCAAAATAGTATGTTTTGCATGAGGATCTTATTTTACTAATAATGGAACATTTGATAGCCCTCCCCTCTCTCACTGTGGTTAATAAAATCCTTGTGAAGCGTACTCCTAAGGCTCTTGTTATTTCTTTTGATGAGGGTTCAAAGTCTAGTTTGGATGGGGATGAGGAGTGGAATGAAGAAGATGATGTGGAAATGGTGCCTAACTCTTTGTCTAAGGATGAGACTATGAAGAAGGGTAAGAAGGAAAAGAAAAGGGATCAAACATAGATTTCATGGTCTAATGGGTCACAGATAGGGGACTTTCCTCATAAATATATTCTTGTCTCTTCAAATGAGAAGAAAAAATAAAAAAATTATGAAATTGGGATGAAGGGTGAAAATATTAAAGGTATTGTGGAGGATAAAGCTAATCTATAAGTGGGTTGTAGTGGTAAAAAACCCATTCTTACCGCTAAAAGTGTTGGTGTTGGTAAAGCCCCATTCTTACCCCTGAAAGTGCTAATGTTGGTCATTCTCCTCAAGAATTTTTTAAGAATTTCCCACAGCTGAACACTGACAAAGAGAAAATTTGTAGTATTTTGGACCTATCTAAGGGTGGAGTTGTGGGCCAGTTTTGCCTTGTTAAAATGGTTCTTCCTGAAATTGAATTAGATAAATGTTAAGCTGAAATCTTTGTAGAATAAAATTGATATCATAAGGGAAGTGTGGACCTCTATGAATCTGAAGAATGACAATAATGAGATTCAGTTGGATTTGGAAGCCATTATAACTGAAGTCAATCTTATGAAAGAGAATTATGATAGCCGAGTCAAGAAGTTAGAAGAAAAAATGATGCAGATTAACTAAAACCTAGAAAGAGTCATCAAAATAAGCCAATGCACTATTCAGAATAGTGTCGAAGGAGCTCAAGGAAGACTAGGTGATTGATGTCTCCATTGTAGCTAAGAAGATGAAGAAGGATAACAAGACCAAAGGAAAACAAAGCCACTCGAAGTAGAAAGGACCAAACACACACACTCTAGGGGAAAGAAGAAGACTTTCCAAGAAGAGAAGAATGATCTACTTAGCCTAGTTGATCTTCATAAGAGCTTCTATCAACAAGAGTTGGAAGCAACTAATACCCTCAAAGAGTTACAGTAACTCGATTGTTTGTTCCTAGTTGTTTTGATGTTTTTTGTTGGTTGTTTTTTTATTTTTTTGTTGTTGGGTATCTATTTTTTGTTTAAGACTATTTTGAACTTTTGGGTTTTAAGTCCCTATAAAACTTGTTTAGTTGTTGATGTGCTTCTTTGTTTATCTGTATTCTTGTATTTTGTATAAGGGCTTTAGGTCCCTCAAAAAAAAATTATACCTTAATCAAAAACACTAGAGAGGGAGAAGGTAGGAAAGGGATCCAAGGGGATGAAATAGGTTGTGGTAGGGTTGTGTTGAATAATGTTACTAGAAAAGGTTTGTCTATATGTTGTAGCCACTTATAAGTAATAAGGATATAGATCATGATAGTGTTAGCTATGATTTCACCACTAGAAGTTAATAGGAATAGGCCAAATTATGAAAAAAGAGAGAGTAAATGGTCATGGTTTTGTGGTCACCACCCAAACTAGATAAAGAGGCAAGTATAGGCCAAAATAAAAAGTGATGATAATGGTTACATGGTTACCACCCAAATTGGATAAGCATTTTTTATCAAACTAAAATAAAAATTGGTGATGATTTATATGTTATTGTCACCCAAACTAGTAAAAGGGGTTAGGTTAGTCCCCAAATAAGGTAAAATGGTGATTTCAAAGGCTATGTAGCTGACACTAAATTTAATTAGAAAACAACATTGGGTCAACATAAATATTAATGATAATGGCTATGTGGTTGCCACTCAATTTGGATAATAAGGCTAGGCTAATAAAAAATTAAAAAAACTATTGATAATGGCCATGTGGTTGCCACTTGATCTAGATAAAGAGTCTAAGAAAAATGATGGTGTTTCTATTGTTTTCATTTAATATAAATGATGTGTAGGATATGCCCCCCTTTAAATTTACCGGCAATAGAATAGATTCAATTAATTTAAGGTAATGAGTAAAGAGAAGGACTAAATATTTTTATAATAGGAGGAAAATAGAGGAAATACATGAATACATAACTAATTCCCCCATAAATTAGAAATTGCCCCCATTTATGGTATGCATATAAGGTAGAAAATGAGTTTATATAGAATTAAGAATAAGCAATTAATTTTTTGATGATAATATGGTCCAAGGAAAGGTAAGAATACACCCCCAAGGTTGAAAGATAAAAGTGAAATACCTCCAATGATAGGGGAAAGGTGTGATATAGTATTAGAGGGGAATATTAATCAATTAAGATACTAAGTTAGGTAAAATCCAAAGGTCATAGTATATAAGATAGGAGAGTAACAATGTACATGTACAAGTTGAAAAGAGAATAAAAAGAGATGCCCAAGAAATACTATGTCATTCATATGACTTAGATCTATTATAGAAAATAAGTTAAACCAAGGGAATGAGAAGGATCAAGGAAAAGGAATTTTCCTACAATAATTTTGGTTCATATGGAATGAATAGTTTCATTCCATCACAATTCTATTTCTTTGTTTTTTTTCTTTTTTTCTTTTTTTCTTAAGTGTTATTCTTTCTCTTTTTATTGTACTTCTTTTCTTTTAAGAATATTACCCCTAATCCTAACCCTATGTAAATAATGAGATGCACTATATCAACACCAAAGGATAAAATAGGTGATTAATGACATTCCACACCCTTATCCCTAACCCTATGCAACTAGGAGGATGTGAGGGATAACCACCAAAGTATAGATAAGGGAAGATAAATGGGTATATATAATAAGAATATTTGCCTATAATCCCCTTTAGTATACAAGTGAGATCAATTATCAAGGGGGGAGATGAGAAGGATAAATGAATGGACTAAAAATGGAGTGCCTATGTAACATAGGGTAGTAGGTGTGGATATAACTACGATATAATAGTGGTAGGATTAATGAATAATGTAAAGGTTATGAAGTTTAAGAATAATATAACCAAGTCCATAAGACTAATATGGGAAAGAAATATATGCTAAAGAAAAAAGGTTTGTGGGTTTAGAAGTAGATGCAAAAATCATAACTATGACAATTGAAATGTAACATGTGTAAATGAAAAGGAATGAGCAGTTTAATCAAAATTTCCATGATTTGTGATACATAAGTCAAAGGAAATATATTGATATCTTCCATTACATGGTATGTCCATAACTAAATATGAAAATATGGAAAGGTAGTTAATAGTGTGTTAAATGTGTAATAGAAATAATTGATCTACAAATATGGTAGTATATATGCATATATAAGTATGAATAGTAATAAGACATGTAGAGGATAAATAAATGATCAGAAGAACATGAAAAATAAGAAATAAATAATTAGAGTATCAAGTATAGAAAATTAGTATATTAGATGGAAGAATATGATGCGAGGTATTATAAAAAATTAGATAAATATGAGTAAATATAATTCAATGAAAGAGTGATATAAATAATTATAACATAGAGTAGATGAACAGTAATAAACCATATGGGTAATAATGAAGGGATATATAATAGGAAATTAGCTATAGGGAAAGAGGGAACATGAAAATGGGAGACACAAATTAAAAATAAGAATATAATAAAGTATACTAGAAATCACGTCTTGGTGTGCAATAGGTATGTTGAAGAGGTGTGGAAGGTCAATTAAGGGAAAATTTAGGTGTATTGTTTGCAATCATTTGTGCAATAGATGAAGCTAGCCATTTAGAAAATGAGGTTGTTTGTGCAACAAAGTTCTCAATGGAGAAGTGATGGCTTCAAATAAACTATGGATCTACTTAGAAGGATCCAAACATGAATAAAAAAAAGCTTTTGTATCAAGAAGATAGTCAGGCTCCATTATCAACATGAAAATGTTATTTTTTCAATAGATTGAGAGGGAGAGAGAGGGGGGAAGAGATAGGGATTGAAAGAGGGAGAGATAGTGTGGGGAAGAGCAAGAGAGAGGGTAAGGAGATAGAGATAGAGATGGAGATTGAGAAGGAAAGGATATGAAGAGAAAGAGAGGGATAGTTAAAAACATAGGGAGGGATAGATAGATATGGAAGAGATAAATATGGAGAGAGGGAGACAAAGGGAGAGAGATAAATATAGAAATAGGAAGTGATATAGAGAGAGAGGTAGAGAGAGGGAGAGATATAGATAGAGGGTGATATCAAGAGATAAAGAGTGATATAGAGAGAGAGGTAGAGAGAAGGAGGGATATAGATAGAGGGTGATATCAAGAGATAAAGAGTGATAGGGAGAGAGACAGGGAGAGAGACAGGGAGAGAGATAAAAGAGATAGGGAGGTAGAGGTAGAGAAAAAAATGGATAGAAAGAGATAGAGAGGAAATGAAAGATGGAGTGAAAGAGAGAGAGAGAGAGAGAGAGATAGAGATAATGAGATATAAATAGAGAGGGGGGGAGAGAGCTATGGAGATAGAGATAGAGGGGGGAGGAGAGAGAGAGAGAGAGAGAGAGAGAGAGAGAGAGAGAGAGAGAAGGTGATATAAACAAGCAATAGAGAGAAAGGTATACGTAGAGGGATAGAGAGGGGGAAAAGATAGAGATAGAGATAGAGAGAATCATGGTGTGTGTGTATGAGAGAGAGGGATATAGATATGTATTGTTGCAAGAATATAAATATTGAAGGTGTTGTCATTGATATCAACTAATCAACTGGTTATCAACTAGTTGTTGTTGGCTGTATATGTTGAGGATATTGAGAAAATTGTAATGAAGATATGTTACAAGTGTTCAATGGTTGCTCTGGGTTTTGGTCTGGATTTGGTCTTATGTTTGTGTGGTTTAGATATGTTGTTCATGGTTGTTAGGAGATGTTATATCTATATTTTTAGCTATTGATCCATTATACAGTGCATGTTATGTTCACCAATTGTGAACTATGGTTTTCTATGTTTCTAGTTGAGGTTCAGGAGAAATGTTGTTGGTCCAGGTTTCTCTTTGATGAAGTCTTATTACTTGCAATTCTAGAGTTTAGTTAACTTGATTCCATTGAAGTTAATTTCAGGATCTGGAAGATTTGTGCTTAATGGTTCTATGTGTTTTACACTGTTTTGGCCAACCTTGTGTGAAATACTAATTTCGAGGTTGATGAAGTGTGTTGGATCTATTTGGGTCCATATGAAGTGTGTGTTTGGGTCACCCTCATTCTACTTCCACCCTAGTATTTTTTAGCGCCAACCTAATTTGAATTTAATGTTGGATGGTCAACTTTGGATATGTTTCAAAGTTGAAGATGGTATAAATGCAGGATGAGTTAGTTGTGAAGGATATACAAGAGTGAAGAAGAGTGATAAGTGAAAAGAGAAAGTACAGATATATGCGAGATTGATGATATCTAGTGAGTGTGTGTGATGTGAGTGTGGAAGATCAATGTGAAGCTTAATGCTGAGTTTATAGATATAGTGAGCTAAATTCCTATTCAACAATTGGTATCAGAGCTTGGTTCCTTGGTGAAGAGCTTAACTGCTTGAGGAAGGTCTGAGATGGTTGGAAAAATGGTTTATGATTATCTGAGATTCGATGGAACTAATTATGCTATCTAGAAGTATTGATGGAAGAATATATGGATTATTGTAGATATGATGTGGAGAAATCTTACAAGAATCCTTACAATCCTGCTGCTAATGGTCCAAGTATGCCTGATGAGATTAAAGCACATGAAGCAAACAATAAGAAAAAGTAAATCTTGAAGAATAGTTTGGTACATTTTGAGTTGATTAACGTTCAAAATTTGAAGGCTATTAAGGAAGTTTGGGATGCCTTAGAAAGAGCGCATCATGGTGATGAAAGAGTCAAAGAGGTGAAATTGTAAAATTTAGAGACACAGTTTGAGCGATGAGATAGTGGCTAGAATGCGAGGACTTGGTGCTACTATAGATGAAACTAGGATTGTAAATAAGATTCTCAAAACCCTCCCTGATGCTTACAATGAGGTGTGTGCTATTGAGAAAACTATAGATTATAATACTTGTACTAAAGATCTACTATTGGGATTTTTGACATCTTATGAGATGAGGAAGCCGAATCTGAAGAATGGATACAAATTAGAGACTGCTTTTAAGGCTACAAAAGTTTAAGATCTGGATGAATAGAAAATTGATGAAATAGAAGCTAACTTTGTGAGAAGGATGAGGAAAGGCTTTGGAAAGTATGAAGGTAAGTTACCCTTTAAGTGCTTTAGTTGTGGAGAAATAGGTCATTATGCTGCAAAGGGTCCAGAAAGAGCTAAAAGGAATAAACAAAGATATGAGAAAGAAAAGAAAGGAAAGAAGATTAACAAAGCTTATTATGTGAATGAGAATGCTAGTATATCCAATGATGATTCATAATATGAATATCCTAATGACAATAAATGCTTTTTCTTAGCGATTAAGGATGAACCTACTTCTGCTAATTCTAAAAAAATAGGTAAAGGAAAGCCCTCCGGAGAAGGAGAAAAATGAAGATACGGTTATCTCTTCCCTACATGCTAAAAAAGAAAATAATTATTGTGTAGTTTATAGTGGTTGTTTACATCACATGACTGGTGATAAAATTAAGTTTGTTAAGCTTAAAAAATATGATGAAGGCTTGGTTATGTTTGAGAATGATATTGGTGCTAAAATCTATGCGATAGGTTCAATAACTTTTGATGGCAAGCATCATACTGATGATATCTAATATGTTAAGGGTTTAAGGCATAATCTTTTGATTGTTGATTAGATGTGCAGTAAGGGTATGATCTTGTGTTTAAGGATGAGAGATGTGAGATCTAGACATGATCTAGAACATTGATTGTTATAGGAAAGAAGTTTGAAGGAAATATCTATCAACTTAAGGGTGTTGATGGATGATGCTTTATGACTTAGATTAATGATAGTTGGTTATGGCATCATAGAATGTGTCAAATAATTTTGATAACTTGGCGAGGATTAGTGTTGTTCAGGCCATGAAAGATTTACCAAGAATTACAAAGCCTGTTAATGTTATTTGTAGGAATTGTTAGTTTGGAAAGCAAGCAAGAAATCATTACAAATCAAAGGAACAATCTACTACCAAACTACCAAATTTAGTTCATACAAATCTCTATGGTCCTACAAGAGTGAGAAGTCTACTTGGTGAAAGGTATTTTATGCTTTTAATTGATTATTATTATGGATATACATGGGTTACATTTCTTAGAGAGAAATCAGATGCATTAGATAGATTCAAGACATTCAAAGCTATAGTTGAAAATGAAGTAAACTTGAAGATAAAAAGCTTCAGGTCTGAAAAAGGTGGAGAATTAACCTCCCATGACTTTAATATGTTTTGTGAAGTGCATGGAATAAAGAGAGTTATCTTTTATGAGAACTCCTTCGTAGAATGGAGTTGTTGAAAGGAAAAACAAAACAGATCAAGAGGCTGCTAGATCAATGATTACTGAGGTTAGTTTACCAAAAGTCTACTGGAAAGAAGCTATTCATACTATTGTTTATGTATTCAATCGAGTTCAAGCAAGAGAAAATAGTACAAAGACTCCCTACAAGCTATGGCATGGAAGAATTATGACTATTAAGTATTTCAAGGTATTCAGAAGCAAATGTTATATCAGAAGAGATCAAGGCATACAAATGTTTTAATAAAAGGCTAGAAATATTTAGAGAGTGCAAATGTCAATGTTGATGATAAAATGAATAATTCTATTAACATTGATGGATATGTATCTAATGAACCTGATTGTGTAAGAATAGAATAAATTGTGGAAGAATGGGAAAAGGATGAGCAAGAGAAGCAAAATGAACAGAATGAAAGAGAAGAGGAAGCTTCAATGGTGTCCCCTAAGGAACTTAGATATGTACAAAAGAATCATTTAGAAAGTCATATTATTGGTGACAAGAAAAAAGGTGTATTGACTAGAAGCAAAGTTTCTACTAAAGTGAGTTTGTGTTTAATTTATGAGATTGAACCAAAGACTATAAGTGAAGCTTGTAAAGATGAACATTGGATGAAATTTGTGAAAGAGGAACTTATGCAGATTGAGAAGAATCAAACTTGGGAATTGGTCCCAAGACTGGCAGATAAAAACATCATTGGATCAAAGTGGGAATTCAAAAATAAATTGAATGAGAATGGAGAAGTGATTAGAAACAAAGCAAGCATTGTGTGTAAAGGTTACTCACAAGTAGAAGGCATAGATTTTCAGGAAACTTTTGCTCTAGTATCAAGAATGGAAGCTATAAGAATGTTCTTAGCATTTGATGCTCATAAAGACTTTAAGGTCTATCAAATGGATGTCAAGTCAACATTTTTGAATGGTGAGCTAGAAGAAGAGGTCTACATGGAACAACCATAAGGATTTTAGTTGACAGATCAACTGGATATGGTGTGCAGATTGAAGAAAGCTTTATATGGATTGAAGCAAGCTCCTAGAGCTTGGTATGCAAGGTTGGACATGTATTTGATTCAACAAGGTTTCAACAAAGGTATAGCAGATAGTAATCTATATTTTAAGATTGAAAATGAAAAAATCTTGATTATAGTTGTGCATGTTGATGATGTTATCTTTGGAGGAAATGAAAATATCTACAAAATATTTGTGAAAGCAATGCAGAAATAATTTGAAATGTTTATGTTTGGAGAGATGAATTTCTTTCTTGGCCTATAGATTAATCAAACAGAGAAAGTAATTTTTATATCACAATCTAAGTATGTTCAAGAGAGATTTTGAAGAAGTTTGGGATGGATGGTTCCAAACTGGTAAGTACTCCTATGGTGTCTGGTTGCAAATTGGGTAAAGATGATGATTCACCTATGGCTGATCAGAGAAAGTATAGATCTGTGATTGGTGGACTATTGTATTTGATACCTACTAGACCAGATATTATGCATGTTGTCTGTCTTGTAGCTATATTTGAAGAAGATCCTAAGGAAACACATGTTGCTACTGTTAAAATAAATTTTAGATATTTTAATGGAACTCTAGATTATGGATTATGGTATCCTAAAGATACTAAATTTTCACTTAGTGCCTATACAGATGTAGATTGGGTTGGATGTGTAGATGAAAAAAAGAGATCAAGTGGTGGTGCATTCTTTCATGGATGTAGATTGGTGGCATGGTTGAGCAAAAAGTAGATTTAGTCTCCTTGTCTACTGCTGAAGTTGAGTATATTGTTGTTGCATCTTGTTTTACACAAGTTCTATGGATGAAACAAACATTGAAAGATATCATAGTGGTATATGATGATCATATTTCTATTTTCTGTGATAGTACAAGTGCAATTAACATTTCAAATAATCCTGTGATGCACTTGAGGACAAAGCATATATCTATCAGGTATCATTTCTTAAGAAAGGTCATGTGCACTATTAGCTCTTAGTATGTAGACGTTTTTTTTTTCCTTCTAAACATTTAATACTTTAAGTATATGATCTAGGGCTTCTGCCCCTTATAATGTATCATGTTTTGGTTAACTATCTTCAATAGAAAAAGAGAGAAGGTTAGGGATAAATTTAAGAAACTCCCCTCGGCAAAGGTGTAAAATCTTGGTGAATCTTGGCTAAGTGCTATAATTTTCTTGGCGAAGATTTCATTTTATTTGAAAAAATTATTAATTTTCTTGGCGAATCTATGCACATTATTAAAAAAATTGTAAAATCTTGTTGAATCTTAATTAATAATTGGTAAAAATAATAATCACAATGGTGAATCCTAGCGAATAATCACTAAAAATATTAATTACAATGGTGAATCTCTCCTTTAAAAATTTGCATAGTTGGTCAGCGCAATTCCCCCATATATATATATATTTTTGTAATATTAAAGTAGGGGCTCGGGGACGATAACCACTGACAGGGTCAAGGGGTAGTGCCCCTTGTGGGGGACAAGGGGTAAAATCCCCCTTGTGGGGGTCAAGGGGGCAACACCCCCTTGCGGGGTTTGGGGACAACAACCCTAACACACTCCTATCGCAATGCAGGTGGGGTCGAGGGGTAGAGCCCCTTGCCACCAAGCATAAATTCACTATCAAAAATGCATTAGAGCACACATGGATTAAGTATTTTTTTAAATATCACTTTAAAAATAAGAATAAATAAAAAGTGAAATTATTACCATTGATTAGCTTTTTAATCGGATTATTGCAAGTTGATTCTATGACCTATATGCGTGTGCCTTTTAAAAGGCTTGTTGAGGCCCAAAATTTATTTTGGGCCACACGATTAAATCTAATCATGTGTCCCAAAACAAATTTTGGGCCAAAACAAGCCTTTTAAAAGGAACGTGCATATAGGTTGTGGAATCAACCTCAACCATCTAATTAAAAAGCTAATCGATGATTCGATGGCAATAAATAAAAGCCCTATTCAAGGCTAAAATATCCCTAAAATTAAATGGTAATTTATTATTAGTGGTTATATTGCCCCAAAATTAATGGTAGAAATATAATATTACTGGAAAATATAATTAATATTTGTAATTACAGTATAAACTATTGGCGAATCAGTTCCAATGATGCATCATTTACATGGAAAATCAATTTGATTTATTAGTTTAAAAAATAATGCATAGGCGAATTAATCAAGACAAATTTATTTTTTTGTAAAAACCTGATGATTTAGCCTCCTTTTTAGCTTGTACTATTCGCCAATTGGAAAATATTTGCCACTAAAGTTTTCCCTAGAGAAGGACATGGAGAATGAAGTAAAGCTTGACTTTGTTCTAATGAAGGATCAAATTGCTAATATTTTTCATGAAGGCTCTTCCTAAAGATATTTTTGAGTATCTTTGGGAGAAGCTAGGGGTCATTGCCCCTCCTTTCTTGAACTAGATACATATAGACATGAATTAGTCTAATGGATCTATGGATCTATCTTTCTTTTGGAATGATTTTTTGGTGGCTACCTCTCAGGGGGAGTAGGTAGTATCAGGCGTTATCATTATGAGTATTTTTTTTTCATGTCAAAGGAGAAATCAATGTAAAATGACTTTTCCCTTTGCCATTGATGTCAAAGGGGGAGAGGAAGCATGTAAAAAAGAAGAGGAAGCATGTGAAAAAGAAAAGAAAGCATGTAAGAGATTATCTACTAAGGGGGAGAAACAAAAAAGAAAAATCTTGAGAAGTGTATTTAGAGCTAGTATGGTGTTTTTGATGGTTTTTCACATCATGTGTTGCAATCAATGACAAAGAGGGAGATTGTTGAAAGAATGGAAAGATTGAAGGTGTTGTCATTGATTTCAACTGATCAACTGGTTATCAACTAGTTGTTGTTGGTTGTGTATCTTGAGGATATTGAGAAAATTGTAATGAAGATATGTTGCAAGTGTTCAGTGGTTGTTCTGGGTTTTGGTCTAGATTTTCTCTTATGTTTGCACAGTTCAGATATGTTGTTCATGGTTGTTAGGAGATGCTATATCAATATTTTTAGTTGTTAATCCATTGTATAGTGCAAGTTATGTTCACCAATTGTGAGTTGTAGTTTTTTTTGTTTCTAGTTGAGGTTCGGGAGAAATGTTGTTGGTCAGGATTTCTCTTTGACGAATTCTTATGACTTACAATTCTAGAGTTGAGTTTCCTTGATTCCATTGAAGATAGTTTTGACATATGGAAGATTTATGCTTAATGGTTCTATATGTTTTACACTGGTTTGGTTGACCTTTTGTGAAATACTACTTTCGAGGTTGATGAAGCATGTTGGATCTATTTGGGTCCCTATAAAGTGTGTGTTTGGGTCACCCTCTTTCTATTTCCACCCTAGGATGTTTTGGTGTCGAACTAATTTGAATTTAATGTGGATGGCCGAATTTGGATATGTTTCAAAGTTGAAGACAGTATAAATACAGGATGAGTTAGTTGTGAAGGATTTACAAGAGTGAAGAAGAGTGATAAGTGAAAAGAGAAAGTGTAGATTGATGTGAGATTGATGCTATCTAGTGAGTTTGTGTAATGCGAATGTGGCAGATCAGTGTGAAGCTTAATACTAAGTTTATGAATGTAGTGATTAGAATTTTTCCTATTCAACATGTATATATAGATGGAGAGGGAGGGAGAGAGGTAGAAATATAGAAAGAGGGGGTGTTATGGAGAGAGGAAAAGAGAGGGAGAGATAGGGATAGAAATGAGAGATGATAGATAGATAGATACAACTTGGGAAAGATAGAGGAGGTGAGAGAGAGGGGGGAGACAATGAGAGAGGGTGTAGTACCCCTCCATTTATGCTTAAGCTTTCTGCTGTTATGATTTCACACTGTCTATCTATGATACTTTGTTTGGATATTTTGATCGCTAGTTTTGAGCGACAGTGGATTTACTCTATGAA
Source organism: Sequoia sempervirens (assembly GCA_007258455.2). Taxonomy (NCBI): domain Eukaryota; kingdom Viridiplantae; phylum Streptophyta; class Pinopsida; order Cupressales; family Cupressaceae; genus Sequoia; species Sequoia sempervirens. The sequence goes on along the minus strand of VDFB02058242.1, from coordinate 699,753,379 downwards.
ATGATGATACATTGTACTGCGATATTTGATTTCTGTTATGCTTTGATATAGCGAAGATGTTTTCTTTCAGATGATTATTGCTATGTATATGTTTATGATGGACTAACAGTTATTTATTTCGTCAGTCTGATGTGACGTGTATTGGTGTGGAGAACGGAATCGCATCACTCGCTTGTGAGTGCCCTGTGATATCCGTGATTTTCTCCACACGGTGTGCCTATGCAATGGTTTATATATATATATGCATGTTGTTTGTTTGGGTGCAGGAATTGCAGGTACATGACACCGACTCCACCTGGTTACTCAAGTCTAAGCGTGTCAAGACTCAACGGAAATGTTGATTGGGAGGTAGTAGTTAGGTTCATCCTAGTCTAGTTTTTAACCCGGTCAAAGTACATCGTCTATTTTAGTTTGAGTCATGGTTGTTTTGTATTTTTCTATTTGGTTTAATTGTTTGAAAGGAAAAATGTCAATTTTAATAATAGTTAATTATGTTTTAATTTACTGATATTTAAATTAATTTTTAAATGTTAAAGAAATTAGTTGTTTGTTATTTAATTAATTAATTAGCTTGTTTGGTTAAATGGTTTGATCATAAAGATTAAATTTATTTAATTAAATAAATTAATTAATTAAATTAAATTGTTTTAAATAAGTGAATAGATTTATTGAAATTTAAATATTAATTGGAAATGGGAAAATTAAATAAAATAAATGCATGCAATTTGAAATTTGATTTTTAAATTTAAATAAATGAATTAAATCATGCAAAATCTTGGAAAGGCAAGATTGTTGAGAAGTGGTTAAAAGATATTTTGCACTTCTCGACATGTGTGCCAATGCATTTATTGATTTTTTGTGGAAGAATTGTTCACGGATATTATTTTGGATCTGGGAAATCACAGAGGCTATTGAATTTCTTCACGGGAAAAATATATCAGTGCCTTGTTAATTTATGTATATGCTTTTTGGTGTTATTGTATACTTGTGGAAGATTTCTTGGTTTGTATTCTAGTTTGGGAATTTGGAGTACGGAAAGAATTTTGGAAGGCTACAGGCTACAAAGGCTCTCATCTACAACCAAAATTTTTGAAGCAAAAGAAACAGGTATTTTTCTTGTGATTATTTTGTTGATTTTAAATAAAGAAAGTCTGAGAAAAAGAAATTTCATATTATTAAATTCTTGTTCTTCTCGGTAAATAGTCTGTAGAGAAAATAGATATTTCTCTGTTAAAAATTTCTACAGGCTTTGTTATTCTCTGTTGGAAGTTTTCTGTAGGAAACAGTTTGTATTGAAAATTGAAGAAGGAATTATTTGTTTGCAAAATGAAATTTAATTCTCAGGGAAAAGAATAGAAATTATCAGGGAAAAATTTTGTGTATACTATTGAAATAATTAGTTTCCCCATTACAATCCTGAAGAAATTTTACAATTTTCTTGTTACTCCATTGAAAACCCTGTCAAATTTTATATATACATATATATATATATAAATTATATATATATATATATATATATATATATATTCACATATAGAAATTGGATTGGGAAAAAAATTGTTTTATTTAAAACTTATTAGTATTTTATTGAATTTGCCGTACGGAATTAAATCCGCAGGAGAAATTCGTAAAAATCTGTATTAAGAAAAAAATTAAAAAAAATTTAAGTTTAATATTACTGTGGGGAGGGCCAAAACCCTTCCCCACTCCCATTGGGTGTGGCGCAGCCCTGGTAAGGGCCGCACCCTCTCCCCAACAATGGGAGCCGCGGCTGGGGCTGCAATTATTTCTTTTGGAGTTCAAATTTTTATTTAAAGTTTTAATGTCAATTAAACTTATATGTATAAAATGTGATTTATGTTTTTATTCATATATTATATATATTTTATATATATATGTGTATATATGTGAATATTTATATATAATAATATGAATAAATATGAGTTAAATTTAAAAAAGAATTTGGAATATATATATATATATTTAAATATATATATTATTTTAAATATATATATATATATATATTATTTTAAATATATATATATATATATATAATTAAATAAATGTATAATTATTATAATTTTATGTGCATATATTTGGATAGATGAATAATGCTAAACAGTATGTAGAAAGTATAAGTTGAGAAATCAAAAATGTTATCCAAATATATGATTATGAAATTGAGTAGATTGTAGACTTAATTTTTGTAGTGAATGGAATTTGAATTACATCTTTAAAAATTAATTTGATATTTATCTCAATTATTGTTTGACTGGATTTAATAAATCCGAATAGAAGATGTTTATTTTTCCTGATTTGCCTTAATTAGAATTTGTTTTTTTTATTGGGTTTGTTGGGAATGTCTTAACTATACAAGTCTTCCAGTCAAATTTTAAAATGTGGGAAATGTGATTATTTAAGTATAGTTCTTGTGTTAACTAAGGAGGTGTACATGGCTTTGCATGGTGGTTTGACACCTGTTTTATGAACAATGATTTGATGTCTGTTATAAAACATTTGGTCTTTTATATTGATTTTGGTTATATGTACACCTTGTAAACCTTAGTCAGAGAACATAGATTCCTTTGTTATGTTTAGGGGAGTGGCTTTTTGTAAGGGCCGACACACAAAGTGGTGTCAGGGTAACTTACAGAGAGTTAGTAAGTTAGTGATAACTAAAGAACACAGTAGTTAGATTTAAAAATTCTTAACAAGATGATTATGCCTTGCTTATGACTCTTGAGCTAGTTCAGTCTTGAGTATAAGATCAGAAGGCCTGGAATGGAAAATCGGTGTCTTGTTACTTCAAGAGACATTCGATTCTGCAATAGTATGCAATGGGGCCGGGTTTCGTAAAAGGTTACCAGGGTAACCCAAGGTTGGGGGCCGGAACCTAGGAAGAAACACCAGGGTAACATTTGCAATATTGTGATGACACTCCACCTAAAGTAATAGTCTACCTTGTGTATGTAGTACAATCAATTGTCTAAAATCTGGAAGCAATGTAACCATCAGTTAGTTATGTACTAGTGTCTAGGGTTAGTAGATTATGTCTAGGTAACCATATTACTATCTCCTAGCATGGGGGGTGGACCTACGGGTACCACATGGTTGGGTGGAACGTGCACCTTACTCTGTTGGGTCCCCAGTTTTGTGATTATGGCATCGAGAGCTTCATGGATGGAGAACTCGCACTTGGAAACTTATGTGTACATCTTCTTTGTAAATTGTAAATCTTGTATTTGAAAACATCCCTCAATTGTATATGAGGTGAACATTGTAAATGTAATTGTAATTATTATTGAACTACCTCATCAGATGGATGAGTATTGTATTATTTTATCAAAAGCAATGTATGAAACATGTTAGTACTTTATGTTATCTTCAATGGTAATTCCAAATGTTATGCAATGTTTATCTTTAATGTTTATATTAATTAAATATGTGCAATGCGAAATACTAAAGTCGTCTATGGAAACTCAAAGTATTGTAATGTCACGTAACTTAACGAATGTATGCAACTAATTAACTTAATAATTATACTTTAAAAAAAAATTTATTACACTTTAATACTCAATTGCAACATTCCTTAGGTTATTATGACGGGGCATTACAGAGGGGGAGATGGAGAGATATAAAGATAAAGATATAAGAATTGACACATAGAGGTAGAGAGGGATATATAGAGAGGGAAAGAGTGAGATAAAGGATATGATAGAGACAAGTGATAGAGAGGGAGATAGAGAGAGTGGGAGAGAGAGATATAGATATAGGGAAGGAGGAGTGTGTGTATTTGTGTGTGAGTGAGAGGGAGATACAAAGATGAGGGAGAGAGATGGAGATGAAAATAGAGATAGAGATGGAGATGGAGATGAAACATTATTTGATAAATGGTGTAACAATTTACCTCATGTACTAAACAAATATATGCAAAAAATAGACCAAAATTTTCCCTAATTAATATATATTATAGTTAAATTAATATAATAGTAAATTTTCATTCACCACAATCTATTTCATTCTCTTCTTTCTATTTTTATGTTCATTTATTGCTTGTTCTTTCTAATTTCATTTGGTTGAAATTCCTTTAGTATTCTAAATATGTTTGATTTTACATGTTGCAATATGCTTGGTGATACCAGTGCAACCTGAAGAACATTTCTTTCAAGTATGATAATAGGTAGGGCACCAACTACCATGGATGAAACCTTAAACTGGTATTAGTATTTCAAATATGTTTCATAGTCAATGGGCCCTTGGTCTATTGGTGAAGTTGAAAGGTTCAGAATGAGCCCACTAGGGATCAAGTCTTGCTGAGTGCAAAGCCCTGACACCCAAAAAAAGGGATGAGGCTGGGATCGTGCCCCAGGCAGATTTTGGTGGAGTGGATACCCCTCAGTCCTTGGCACTAACCTCAAGGGGACCCCCTCGGGGGTATCTCCAAAAAAAAATAAAAAATGTTTCATTGTAAAAACATTTTATTTTGTCACTAGAAAACCTTGACTTTTCAAATAGAAAAAAATAGAGAGGTATTTTCCACAAGGTTAAAAACCCTCAAATCATGCATGAGATAAGCTATCATGGGTGAGGATTCACAATATGATACATTGTATTACATTATTTTTTGTCCTATTTTATAGTGTGGCTTAATTATTCAATGTTTTAGGTTTTATGCATCATTATGTTGTATGATTGTGATAATATAACTTTTGTTTTTAAGCAAAGAAAGAAAATTTTCTCTAGACCACTGCTATTAAATACAAAGAAGCTGGGAAATATTGAATGCATTATTTAATTTATTTAAAAATGATCTAGTTAAAGGAAGTTTGGGCCAAATTGTTTGTAGGTTTTCTTATGTATAACTAGAAAATATTTCTATTGTTGTGTTATCAATTGAATGTCTAATTTCAATTCTAGCCTAGAGCCATTTTACAGGGTTGTGATAGTACCCTACTAAGCTATGTGTAATAGATGATGTAGTGAAAGAGTATTTGTTAGTATGGGTTACCCAATCTAGCCATGCCTAAGGAATTATCTCATGATACTTATATTTCCTTTGGATTCTAAATTGTAAAAATTATAGAATAAAATGGCATATGTTTTCTTTCATCTCCATGCAATAATTGGGGTATTAAAATACATAAAAATATATGAATAGGAGAAAAAACTTAACAACAAGGAAAAGTAAATTCTCTATAATTTCTTTACAAATAGCACAAAAGAAAGCAGTGGAGAACTTATTATACTATGTAACATAATATTTCAAATCGAGGATAAAATGATGTTATATTTTAATAATGTAGTTTTTATAATAACAAACCCTAAGACCATACAAGAAGTACAATATTTTCATAGGATGTAAAGAGATTTTTTAATTGAAATTCCTATTCTATGGCTGAATAAACATGAATAAAACCCCCAACTATTTCAAGACTTAATTCCCATGAATTTGTGTTGGAAATGAAGGTAATATTGTATCTTAAAATTTGTAAAACTATGAGACTGTAGATTTAATTAAGTGTTCTTTGTCACAATTCTTTGTGTGTGATTAATCTATTTAGATCAATTTTACCAATTGTAGAAAGAGACAGAAGATTGTAGAACAATGAGACAAGAAGATAGACGTGACACAATATATACGTGGGGAAACCCTTTCAGGAAAAAACTTCACCAAAATCAATAGTGCTTGTAATATTTAACCTTAGAAAAATATTACAATAATATTGTATCAATCCTTGATTGATATGCTTCCTTTCCTTCAATAATCCTTCTTCACAACCTGCAATAAAATCTCATGGAAATCTCATTCACTTGCTGCAATTAATAGACTATAATGAGCATGTAAACTCCTAAAAGTTGTACAATACAAGAGCATAAAGCTTCTCACAAAAATCGATGCCTAGATTGGGCAAGTAGATTTCCATAATGTAATTTGAAGACAAACCAAATTCTTCCTTAATTTAGGCACTCCAAATTGAACACTTAACTGAACTTTGGTCAAGAAAATATCTTGCAAGCTTCACCTCAAAGTTGGCACCCAAGAATGGGCCCACTTGAATAAGCCTTGCAAATATCTTCTCATGCAAAAGGTGTTAATTGAAATATGCCAACTTGGGTGCCCAAGGTGGTCCCAAGTCAATCTTATTTAACTAAAACATTTATCTCCATCAATTCATGCAAAAATTATGCATGATTGATCATCCCCACTTAATTGAAAGTATCCACCTGTTATCTATCATGCAACTAAAGTCATTAGTCATGTAACTAAAGTCAACTCAATTCAACTAGCATTCAACTCAAAATAACTACATGCAACTAAAGATAACTAAACCATAACTGAACTAAATTGAACTGATACTGAACTGATAGTGCCACTCCACTCATGTAAATATCAATCCCTAATTTGTAGGATCTAAAACATGCATTACTGAAGTGTTATCAATCCTCCAAATAGTTAACTGAAGCAAGGTGGGTTCCACCTTCCATGTGGGCACCCCATGTGCACCTATCTTGTAGGAGCTCTTCTTGGACATCTCCACATGTTCCTATCATTTAGGAATAATCACAAATTTCAATTTACATGTTCATTACATTTGAATTTAATCTCTTTATAATCCTAGTGTTGGTGAACACTTTCCAGGGACTTAGGAGATACATGAAATATGTTTAGGATTGCAATTAAATGGCATCATATTCCCAACATTCTACCACTTGACATTATACATTAAAATTATTCTAAACAAGGAATCATTATTATAAATCAAGTACAAGACTCAAGGCCAATGGCCTTCTTGCACCAAGAGAACTTATATGTAGGAATTGCTTTCATAAGATAATATGACACATTGATCAAAGTACTTTCTCAATCAATACCTTCCCACTCTCAACCATTCTCACACAAAGTGATATTGAACATCAGAATGCTTAGTACGAGCATGATACATAGGAATTTTGGCTAAACAAATAGCACTCTAACTATCACATTCAAGTCTCATTTGCTTGCAATTAAAACCAATACCTTTCCCATGTCTTTGTAACCAAAATGTCTCTTTAGAGGCATGTGTAGCAGCCATGTACTCTACTTCTATGGTGGAAAAAAAAACCATGGGATGCCTCTTACTCATCCAACTAATCACAACTCCAAACAAAGTAAACACATAACCACTTGTCGACCTCTGATTGTTCAAGTCTCCTGCCCAATCTAAATCAACAAAACCCTATATGTCCAATCATCTACGCATAATATAAATATCATTAGCACTATGATAAACCAAATAATAATCAGAAGTACCTCATAAATATCTAAACACCCTCTTAACATAAGTCCAATGTTCTTTACCAGGGTTAGACATAAACCTACTTAGAATTCCCACTACTTAGGCTATATCTGGTCTTGTACAAACCATTGCATACATCAAACTACCAACTACATTTACAATGGAGTCACCAAGCCATTGTATAGACTTCCATACATGCAAAACCATGGGCTCAAAACCATGAGCTCCAAAACCATGGACCAATACAACTAGCACAAAACCATGTGCTAAAGACCACTAAAGGTTAATCCACTAACTCTAACCTAGGAACTAGTTTAACCCAACAATCCCCCCTTACCACCTGGGAGAAATCCTCTCTTACCAGGCCTTTCCTTTCAAGGATTGAACAAGCCATGCCAAGTCTTACAGCCATTAGCCCAAATACATTTATTAAATTTTACATACAACTCCATTTTTAGTTTCCACATCTCAAAACTAGATCCATTGAATCTTTCAATATCTAGATGAGAAGTAGAACTCATTGTAACACACTTCTTTTAAAAATATGCAATAACACAATAGTAAAAGCTCCCACTACAACCAAAAAAAATTCAAAATTTTAAGAGAAAGGTGTCCCAAACTCTAACCAACCATTAGCTCTGATACCAAATGCTAGAAATGAAGGTAATATTGTAGCTTAAAACTTGTAAAACTATGAGACTGTAGATTTAATTAAGTTTTATTTGTCACAATTCTTTGTGTATGATTAATCTGTTTAGATCAATTTTACCAATTGTAGAATGAGACAAGAAGATAGAAGTGACACAACATATACGTGGAGAAACCATTTCGGGAAAAAACTCCACTAGAATCAATAGTGCTTGTATTATTTAACCTTAGAAAAGATTTCAATAATATTGTATCAATCCTTGATTGATATGCTTCCTTGCCTTCAACAATCCTTATTCACAACCTACAATAAAATCTCTTGGAATTATCATTCAATTGCTGCAATTAATAGACTATAATGAGCATGCAAACTCCTAAGAGTTGTACCATACAAGAGCATAAAGCTCCTCACAAAAATCTATGCCTAGATTGGGCAAGTAGAGTTCCACAATGTAATCTGAAGTCAAACCAAAGTCTTCCTCAATTTAGGCGCTCGAAACTGAATACTTAACTGAAATTTGGTCAAGAAAATATCTTGCAAGCTTCACCTCAAAGTTGGCGCCCAAGAATGGGCCCGCTTGACTGAGCCTTGTAAATATATTCTCATGTAAGAGGTCTTAACTTAAAGATGCCAACTTGGGTGCTCAAGGTGGTCCCAAATCAATCTCAGTTAATCTAAACATATCTCTCCACCAATTCATGCAAAAATTATGCATTATTCATCATCCCCACTTAAATAAAAGTATCCACCTATTATTTTTCACGCAACTGAATTCAACTAGAGTCAACTAGCATTCAACTCAAAATAACTACTTGCAACTGAAGATAACTAAACCATAACTGAATTGAACTGAACTGAACTAAACTAAACTAAATTGAACTAAACTGATATTGAACTGATAGTGTCAATCCAATTATGTAAATACCAATCCCTAATTTGTAGGATCTAAAACATGCATTACTGAAGTGTTATTAATCCTCCAAACAGTTAGCTGAAGCAAGGTGGGTTTCACCTTCCATGTGGGAACCCCATGTTCTCATATCTTGTAGGATCTCTTCTTGGACATCCCCACATGTTCCTATCATTTAGGAATAATCAAAAATGTCAATTTACATGTTCATTTCATTCAAATTTAATCTCTTTATAATCCTAGTGTTGGGAAACACTTTCAAAGGACTTAGGAAATACATGAAATATGTTTAGGATTGTAATAAAATGGCATCCTATTCCAAACATTCTCCCACTTGAAATTATGCATTTCAATTATTCTAAACAAGGAATCTTTATTATAAATAAATTATAGGACTCAAGGCTAATGGCCTTCCTGCACCAAGAGAAATTATCTATAGGAATTGGTTTCATAAGATAATCTACAACATTGATCAAAGTGTCAACTTTCTCAATCAATACCTTCCCACTCTCAACCATTTCTCACACAAAGTGATATTGAACATCATCATTCTTAGTACAGGCATGATACATAGGATTTTTGGCTAAACAAATAGCACTCTGACTATCACATTCAAGTCTAATTTGCTTGCAATTAAAACCAATACCTTTCCCAAGTCTCTGTAACCAAACTACCTCTTTAGAGGCATGTGTAGCAGCCATGTACTCTAATTCTATGGTGGAAAAAGCAGCCATGGGCTGCCTCTTACTCATCCAACTAACCGTAGCTCCAAAAAAAGTAAACACATAGCTACTTATCAACCTCCAACTATCTAGGTCTCATGCCCAATCTGAATCAACAAAACCCTGTATGTCCAATCATTTGTGCATAATATCAATATCATTAGCACCATGATAAACCAAATAGTAATCAGAAGTACCTCGTAAATATCTAAACACCCTCTTATCGTAAGTCCAATGTTCTTTACCAAGTTTAGACATAAACCTACTTAGAACTCCCACTACTTGGGTTATATCTAGTCTTGTACAAACCATTGCATACATCAAAATACCAACTACACTTACAATGGAGTCACCAAGCCATTGTATAGACTTCCATACATGCAAAACCATGGGCTCAAAACCATGAGCTCCAAAACCATGGACCAATACAACTAGCACAAAACCATGTGCTAAAGACCACTAAAGGTTAATCCACTAACTCTAACCCAAGAACCGGTTTAACCCAACAATCCCCCCTTACCATCTAGGAGAACTCCTCTCTTACTAGGCCTTTCCTTTCAGGGATTGAGCAAGCCATGCCAAGTCTTACAACCATCAACCCAAATACATGTATTAAATTTTACATACAACTTCATTTTTAGTTTCCACATCTCAAAACTAGATCCATTGAATATTTCAATATCTAGACAAGAAGTAGAACTCATTGTAACACACTTCTTTTACAAATCTACAATAACATAATAGTAAAATCTACCACTACAACCAAAAAACCTTCAAAATTTTAAGAGAAAGGCGTCCCAAAATATAACCAACATTAGCTCTGATACCAAATGCTAGAAATGAAGGTAATATTGTAGCTTAAAACTTGTAAAACTATGAGACTGTAGATTTAATTAAGTGTTCTTTTTCACAATTATTTGTGTATGATTAATCTATTTAGATCAATTTTACCAATTGTAGAAAGAGATAGAAGATTGTAGAACAATGAGACAAGAAGATAGAAGTGACACAACATATACCTGGAGAAACCCTTTCGGGAAAAACCTCCACCAGAATCAATAGTACTTGTATTATTTAACCTTAGAACAAGATTACAATAATATTGTATCAATCCTTGATTGATATGCTTCCTTGCCTTCAACAATCCTTCTTCACAACCTGCAATAAACTCTCATGGAACTCTCATTCACTTGATGCAATTAATATACTATAATGAGAATGTAAACTCCTAAGAATTGTACAATTCTTGGATGTCCCCACATGTTCCTATCATTTAGGAATAATCAAAAATGTCAATTTACATGTTCATTTCATTTGAATTTAATCTCTTTCTAATCCTAGTTTTGGAGAAAACCTTCCAAGGACTTAGGAGATACATAAAATATGTTTAGGATTGCAACCAAATGGCATCCTATTCCCAACAATTTTCACACACCAATTTTGGTAAGTTTTAGAGAGAAATGAAATACAATGTAAGGTATCTCTTTGATAGAGAAGAGGATATTTTCTTCCTTGCTTGGGCCCTAAGTATAAGAAGCAAGTTTGAAATAAAGGAAGAAACAAAATGTATAGTAAACATTATTTAGCCTCTATTTCAACCCTTGTGATTTTTCATGGGTTGTCTCAAATGGTCAACTCCATCTCCATGCAACTTTAGAATGGTTGTAAATAGCACCTATGCAATGTTGGAACACAACAGTCTACTGAGAGGGGATGAATCAATAGATCATCAAAAAATTAGCCCTTTAACACTTTAAACTGATTAATTCCTTTGCATTTAATGCATATTTGAACTAAATATGTAGATAAATGAACATGCACACACAATAAATCATAACACAAGATATATGTGGAAAAACCAAGATGGGAAAAAACCCCAATGAGAATAGTTGTTAGGATCTACTATCCTAATCCAACCTCACAAAGAATATCTTATGATACAAATTTAAGGGCATCAACCCTACAGAGACACCAATCCCCTAGTTTTAGGAGCACCCACTTCAAGGAAGCACCAACTACCTACACTAAGAACCTACCCAATTATCTGATGGCATCCAACAATCAAATTTACAATACAAAGTAATACAATTTGTTCTATTCAAAAAAATTCAATGTTGCAACCCTATTTCCAACTGCTCAATTATTTTTTGTTGTCTCTATAACACTATTCTTTTCCTTGCACCTCTCTCTATTCTACAACTCTTTACTGGTCTACAACTTAAGTGTAAACCCTGATAAAGATCTCTAATTTTTTTTGGGTTCTACTCATTCACACACACACACACACCTCTGCACCTTTCCCTTTTTCTTTTAGTGCATTCTTTGTCCACCTCAAGAGCTCACACTTACATAGATCTATTAGACATTTTTCTATTAGTGCATTATTTATTTGCCTCAAAAGCTCACACTACCTACAACATACATCAACACTTGGAAAAATTCAATATTGTTTGTCTTCTCATGACTTAGTTAGTAAGGCATTCATTCCTTGATTCATGCACCACCAATTATGATTCATTGAATCTACAAAACTTGGCAACCTACAAAACCCTAAACCTCATTTACATTTAATGCAATCCTTGTATATTCAATCTATGTCACTACTCTATAAATTAAATCACCAATCAAATTATTCGCTAGAGCAGTTGAACCAATTAAATTCATGCACTATGTTAGCTACCAGACCAAACCCTGATTCACACTATCATAGCCATTGGAGATCTTCATCTTTAAATTTGAGTCATTGATTCATTGTCTTCACGCCAAGATCATTGATCCTCCTTCATCTAATCCAAATTTAAAACACAACTATTGGATTATTTCCTTTAAATGTGCATCGTAGATCTTCATTGTGTTGTATATAACCATCTCTTCACTTAAGTCTATTGCATTTTCAATTAGGACATTAACCTTCATTTCTATGATGTGAAGAGATAATGTGATCACTTTTTGATCACCAACACTTGATCTTCATCATTGAACTCCCATCTCATCTTGCTTGGCATGGTTTTATTCACAAGAGTGATGTAATAAAATGTTGCCACCTATCCCTTGGGACACATGTGCTTATCCCACATTCTCGCAGTGCTAACCAAGGACCCATCAAATCTTTAGCGGGACAATAGGATGTTGCCATCTATCTAGGTTGATGTCATACTCCATCTATCACATATCACATACCTTCATTTTTCTTCACAACAATGATGTGAAGCAATGATGTGATACAATTATAACTTGCCATGTGCTCATGATGATATCATCTTCCACCACCAAATCATGTCAATTTTTTCAATCCCATTGCACACTTGTCACTTTCCTGCAATCCCAAAGGGAAAGACGAGGACCCACCACACACACCGTAGGATAGTGGGGATTTGTTCGATCTAACTAGTTTGATCATAGTCATTGGTCAAAATTTATTGCATCACAGATTGCACTTGTCGAGGTTGTTGCAAGTATGAAGGTGTTGTCATTGATGTCAATTGGTTGATGTTGTTAGTGATGTCAAGGTATTTGGTTATTGACTGTATATGTTAAGGATAGTGAGAAAATTATAATCAACAAGGTTTGTAGGTATTCAATGTATGCTTTAGGATGTGCTATGTATTGCTTCTTGTGGACACCAATTTTGGTATCCAAGGTTCTCTTGCACTTCTAGGGTTTTTCACCTAAAAGGAGAGAAATGGGCCAAAATTTCTAATGTCCACACTCAAAAATAATGTAAATATGGATGAAATATGTCTAAATGAAATGATCTAAATACACTAAATTGATAAAAGAAATGAATTATTAATGTAAAATCTAAGAAATGCAAGTTGTTTTAAAACACAGTGTTGTATGAAAAATGACCTAAGAATGCAAGTGAACAATAAAAGAAATGAAAGAGACTGGAGAGGTACACTTGGAAACTAGAATGTGATGCAAAGAGGATCTGGAATTCTATAGAATTTTTTGTTGAAGCAAACTAGGAAACTTATGCCAAGTTGGGCGGCTTAGTCCTATTTCGGGGAGATTCTGCCAGAACAAGTTTCAACCAAATGGGTATCCAAAAATGCAAAAATCACTTTTTAGGCCTAGCAATGGGATTAATTTTCCACTAATGGTGACTTAGTCCACCTTCAGCTTTTAGGAATTTCAAGACATGAACCTATAGCTCTCGGTCTGCAATCCTCTTCTTGATAGGTGTTTAGTTCTGAAACTATACAAATCAGGGTAAAAAAGGTCTCCAAGCTTCAATTAGGGCTTTGTTGACTTGAATTACTTTGATGGATTGACAACAACTTTTAACACCTTTCTCTTTGATAAATCTGCATACAAGACTTGTAAAATACACATGCAAAGAGGGGGAAAAGGGTTAAGGGTTAGAGAATAGGGGTTTGCCTTGGTCAAACCCAAATTTGGAAATAAAACCCTTGAAAATGAAATGAAATAAAGAGAGAATGATGAATGAACAATATGAAATGTCACAACTCACCAAACCCTTGATGTAGAAATCTAAAGATATGGAAGTAGATGCTCTAATGGATGCTTGCTAATGCCTAAAATGCTTGAGAATTATGAATGATTGTATGTGAATGTGTGGATGAATGTATTAGACTAATGGGGGTGAAAATGAGAGGAAAACCTTTTATTTATACTTGATTTTACAATTTTTATGGAAAATAACACATCACAGGCCTACCTTAAGGTTAAGAGAATAAAATCACACCAGAAATTTAAAATAATTTTGATTTTTTTCCCAATGGGACTAAGTCACCCCAAGTGGCGACTTGGTCCCACCAAAGAAATTTTACTAGGTGTCAAGAATTAAAGTGCATTTAATGATGTTTAACGAGATTATTCTCTGAAACACACTTAAGTAAGGTCAAAAAGTGCATTAAGGGGAAATTTAAACATAAGAAAGGGCTGAATTAGTGATGACAAGCCTAGAAAAGCATGAGAATTTTTTACAACTTGTTGTGCATGTTTTGCACACATGCCTCGTTGTAGGCAGGGACCCCCTTTTTTTTCGCTCCTGACAGGCTACTTTGCTCTTGTCTTGTTTTAAGTGCCCCATTTTTCAAGCCCAAATTGGTCATGTGCCTTCAAATGATCAAATTCCCCTAACCAAATTCACCTACTTGGGGTATTCAAGTCCAGGGAGAAACAAAGTCCCCCATCCCTTTTCTGCCTTTCATCTTGTTCCTACTAACTTGGTCCCTGATCGCTTGATTCACTTTTTTCCACATTTTTTACTTTGGGGCCAACTTTTTGGTGGATTTGGGATGTGTTTGTGGTGCCTAATTGAACTGCCAAGGTTTTGTCAACTTTTCATTAAGTTTTGGTGGTTTTGAGACTTTCCCTCTAGAACTCCCTCCCTCTTTGGCTATTTTGGAAACATCTGTGGACCCCCGCAAGTCTGGTTTCCACATTTTTGAATTTGGGGCCAACTTTTTGGTGGATTTGGGATGTGTTTGTGGTGCTTAAGTGAAATGCCAAGGTTTCGTCAATGTTTCGTTAAGTTTCGGTGGTTTCAGAACTTTCCCTCCGGAACTCCCTCCCTCTTTGGCTGTTTTGGAAACATTCGTGGACCCCCGTCGGTCCGCTTTCCACATTTTTGACTTTGGGGCCAAATTTTTGGTGGATTTGGGATGTGTTTGTGGTGTCTAAGTGAACTTCCAAGGTTTCATCAACGTTTATTAAGTTTCAGGGGGTTTCGGAACTTCGTCCCTCTTTGGTTGTTTTGAAACATCCGTGGAGCCCTGGCGACCTGGCCTCTAGGACCCGGTCCCTCCGTGGCCATTTCCAGGACTTCGTCCCTCCATGGCCATTTTGGAACATCCATGGAGCCCCGACGACCTAGCCTCCGAGACCTAGCCCCTTCGTGGCCGTTTCTGGGACTCCGTCCCTCCGTGGTCGTTTAGAACATCTGGGGAGCCCCGGCAACCCAGCCTCCGAGACTCAGCCCCTTCATGGCCATTTCTGGGACTTCGTCCCTCCATGGCCATTTTGGAACATCCGTGGAGCCCTGACAACCTAGCCTCTGGGACCTGAGCCCTCCGTGGCCATTTCCAAGACTTCATCTCTCCATGGTCATTTTGAGCTTTCGGTTTTTTTCAAATGAGTCCAATCTTAAGGAAGTTTTTCTCGGCACTCTTATTTCCCCTTTTCCCATGTGCTATAATTGAAAAATATCGATTTTTCTATGTTTTGTGAGGTCTGGGAACTTCCCTTCTAGTTTGTTGTCCCTTGTTCGTTGCTCATCCCCTTGGGCCCACATTAATGTTTATGATCCAAATGAGCTCCAAATATGAATATTATGATCTTTTGATGATGCATGGATGAATCTAACAAAGATTTTACAAAATTTGACTAATGTTTTCCTTGATTTGTGTATGAAAGCACTTACGACACTTCATGTATGCAGGATCCAAGAAGCCTACCGAGGGTCCGTCGAGGAGACCCATTGAGAAAGTTGAATAAGGAATGCACATAGCTCTTGTCACCATTCATTTCATGTTTGCCTCTCTCGCTAGAACCCACTGACAGGGTCGGCGTTAGAAGAAGGCTTGTGCCAAGGAAGTCAAGGAAAAAAATGCAAGGGGGTGGCCTTGAAGAAAGCATAAGGGAGTTGTCCACCCAAATTGGGGGCAACCAATCCATTGATGCCAATCGTCGACGGGATCGTTTGATCTAAGGAAGAACACTACAAACACACCAAGTAAGAAGACATCTTTCAGGAAGTTTCAACTACAGTAAAAGAGCAATGAACTAAATGACGAAATTGCTACAACACCTAAGCACTAGATGACAAAACAAGGAAAAGACAAAGATTTATTTTAAAATTGTTGGATAATGGGGGGTAGGTGAAACCCTAATGTAAATCAAATCTGGGCCATTTAATGTAATTCAATCCTGGCCATTCATTTGGGCTTTGGAAAACTATAAATAGGGGCTTGCGCCTCATTTGTAAGGGTTGGAGAACTGATGTAAAGACATTTAGCAACAATAGAAAGCAACATTGCATGATTTATGGGTGTTCCTTTTGAGTTTTCTTTTTATGTGTGCATGGTTCAACTTCCCTATTAGTTTAGGTGCTATTTTTTTGAATGGAAGTGGTGATGGTGTTTGCTATTTTAGTATTTGATGAATTTCTAGCTCATGCTTTTTTTGGTTCATTGATGATGAATCACTTTGCAAAGCTAGTTTGAGCCTCCTTCCTTTATTGCTGCAACTTAGTTCAATTGCATGTACATGATGTGTGTATGTAATATGAAAATATGCATTCCTTAGAAGATTGCACTAGTTTTGTGCAAATGTAGGTTTCTCTTGGCCAAGAAAAACCCAGTTTAGGGAGTTTGTCTACTGTAGCAGCCACCATTGTTACTGTTCATTCATAGCTTAGGATTAGAACAACTTTCTTAACCCTTCTCCTTTTGCTATTTTTTTAATCCTTGGTTAGAGTAGTATCCAAAGCATCACCATGAAGCTAAATCAGATGAACTTGATGAGTTTTAACTTGTTGTTTTGAGTGGACAACCACTGTTCATTCACTTCCAGCACTTTGAAACTGCATTTGCAAACCCAACTTCCCATGCTTTGTAACTCATTGTAAGTCCACCTTGTGATTCTAGCAAATCACATCAAACAATTGAGATATTCCAAGCACTGTCAACACCTAACATTAGAGACCTTGGGATAGTGTTTTGCAATCTGATTGTGGAAGATTGTCTTTCAAGAGAGGTAGTGCACCTATGCACTGCCTGTGTTGAGAAGTTCATTAAAAAAACATCAATAGAACTGGTGCTAGAAGGAGAGCATGACATGTTGAGGCTACAAAGCTAAAATTTGGAAATCGAAGAGAGCACTTTCAAAGAAGAAATATGAGATAAGGAGATCTCTTTTAATGCTAAAAAATCAAAAAATTCTGAAGGGAAAAGAAGTTGAGTCAAAATGGAGCAGCACATACAAATCAACATCACTCAGCTGCATGCTAATTTGAACAAGAGACTGAAGAAGCCATTGCAACAATTTGCATTGGTGGATAGATGTCGCATCCATTGCACTCATAGGCACAACGAATTGGGATGTTTGACTTTCTTAAGCAGAATCAAAAGGGTCTTGCAGGGAGAAATTCCCTTTTGGGAAATATACCAGCCCTTGGCCCCCAAAGACCCACAAGAAGAATTGCAAACCATGGCAGCTAAGGAGTTTAAGGAGCTAATCCAGGAACATTTGAGCAGCAAAGATGAACCAAGATTGGAGGAAATATTGATATCTAGTTGGTGCAGATTTCACAATGCACCCCACTCCGAATTCACTTGCTCGTCATGCACAAAAATCATTGCTCAAGCCAAGGGTTGTTTGGACAAGTTGGAGCAACCAACTCCCAATGAAGAGAAGTTATCCCATGAGGCAAAAGAGCTATCAAAATTTGGAGGACAAAAAAGTAAGGATGAACCAAGAAATTTGATACAAGCTAATGTTGGAGTAGCAAACATTGAAGTTGAAAGCCAAGAGGAAGAGACAGATTTCACTAGGACAGCAAGGTGCCTTAATGAAAATATGATTGAAACTAATTTAGAAGGTATTCCCTCCACCAATCAAAGGAAGTCCTCCACTCCAGAAGAAGAGAAATTGGTAGGTGACGATGAACTAATAAAGTCTACAACCATGGATGTTAGGACAACCAACTTAGATGCTAAAAATTAGAAAGAGGAAAGGGATGACAACCTTGCAAAAATAGAAAATGATGACAAAGTCATAAGTGAAATCAGATTGGAATACCACTCCTTCATAAACGATAGCGATCAAGAATTTAAAAATGTAGATTTGGAGGAGTGGGAACAACCACTCGCCACGAATGTCTACCATCAAGCTTCTTTTTCAAGTGATGATGAGGACCTAGTAGCAGAAAGATATGGCCAGCTCATCTCCAAATTAGCAAAGGATTGGTCCGAACTAAGATGGCAAGTGGATTTGGAGGTATTGCTACTGCCAAATTTGTGTAGACTTCATAATTCATCACACTCTAAATTTGCATGTGAACTATGCAAAGAGGCTATCAAACAAGTTAGAGGACAAGTGGAGCAGCCAAGTACCCGACCTCTTCTACTTGCTACCCATATTGAAGAAGAATACCAAGAGCCAGAATCAAGTGATGGCTTAGCTGAAGGCGGACCTCAAGAGGATGTTGGAGCAGAAATAGAAGGATGACAACACAATCTCAAGCCTCTGAGTGATGAAGTAGATCAAGTGGGAATGCTGTCCACCAGTCATCAAGAAGTTCTTCCTCTTGAAGAGAAGTTGTGCACCATGGACGATAGGCTTTTTGGCGAGTCTTTGGAGGGAGATTGCATAGTGAACTTTTGTCCCCTTGATGAGGTGTCATCAATTGATGACTTCTTTCCATTGGGATTTGCACTACGAAGGTATTCTCATGCCGAGGAAGAGCACATCCCAGAAGATGGTAGTGATGAATACATACTCCTTGAGCCCATGAACAGTGATGCACTAGAGTTTCCAGATTGGGAGAGGAGCTCCTTCTCCATTTACAGCGATAGTGAGCAAGAGGAAATGAGTGAACATCATTGTGAAATGCATGAACAACAAAGGGAAGAAGAAAAAGGTGGGGGTGTTTTGATTGCTTCCAACAAGTATGACAGAATTGACCAACTACAAGACACAAATAGAGGTCCTTCCACCATGGCCATTGCTAATCCTCCTTTATATTAAGGGAGCTATAATAGGACAGATGTGTGCATGTCATTATCCCATGACATTGAAAATCATAAAAAGGAGGTTGATACTTGGGGAAGGAGACAAGACAACATGCTGCCCCTTGAGGACAACAACCATGTGGATCCCAAGTTTGCAGATGATCAATGTGGAGAAGTATTTCTTTTCGAAGAACTGACAACTGAGGCTGTAGGTCCCATTAGTAGATTGGAAGAGCTATTTGTTGCCTCGTCCTCCCAGCCTTATGCAAGCTTAATTTCTAAAGTGTTACACCCTCCACTGTGCTCGCTCGAGGCTAGCGATGTAATGATCAACAATGTTGTGCTTGCTCTCGACTGTCCAACGCTGTCACCTACGTGTGATGACATCCAGGTTCTATCCTTCCTTGCCCCTATTATTTCTCATAACTACACTTATTATTTTGATTATGGGAACGAGGGAAAACGAACATGTTTATGGATTAACCATGGGTTCAGGGAGCCTCCTCAATTGCTGATTTTTCATGATGATGTGATTGAACTTGAGTGCTGCAATGTTGAACTTCCTTTTTCTAAATTTAAAGATAAGTTTGCATGGTTAAGAATGATAACGATCGCCCGTTTTCTTGTGCATGCACTGTGAAATCCAATGAATGTTAATGTCAGCTCGCCCTGCCTAAACATAGTACTTTGTAAATATCTTTGTTCAAAGCCCGTTTCGAGTAGGATAGGTTTCATGTAAATACTCCGTTTTCCTGCTTTCCTTAGGTTAGTTGGTGTGATGTAGGTTGCTTGATTTTTATTTTCTTTCGCTTTGTTGTTGTTTTGTTCGGGGTCCCTCTGCTTTTAGATGGGCACATCTGTGTGCACAAAAACCATACTTATTGCTTGGGGTTGTTCTACGTATTTCTTCGTCAAAATCTAATCAAGTCTTCAGAGTGGATGGTGAAGGTCTTTTGTTAGTGTCAAGCAATTTGGGTGTTTGATTCAAATAGGATAAGTTGTTGGTTTAGTACGACTCTGACGTATTCTAAAATCTTACAACCCTTACACATCTTAAGAATCCAACAGTCACTGTAGGGCCTTTTGTGAAGTCTAGTTAAGTGAAAAATCTAAAATTCTGCTTCAGTGCCACTATGATTCTAAGCCTTGAGCATGAGCTTCAATGCTTGTGGGTTGAAAGAAAAGAGCTGAAAAAGGAAAAAAGGGAATAAAGAAAACATTGAAAATTAAAAGAAAGAGAAAATTCAACTTTTTAGGGGTATCCTAGCAACTCTACCGGGGCTATGGATGCCCAATCGGCAGTAGAGCAATGCTCGGGAGATTCACAATGACAACCTCGTCGGGGCTATGGACCCCTGACTGGTAGTGAAGCAATATCCTAGATGCTTTTAGAGTTAGAATAAACTACGTAGCTTAACTTGATGGAGCTTGGGTTCCTGTAGTAATTGAAGGATGGGAATTAACGCAATTGCACACACTTGGATTTTCAGCATACTGAAGGTTGGGTTGGCTAGTGGTTTTGATCCTTTGGTTGAGTGTCTGGTTTGTTTTCCCTAGCGTGAAGGTCGAAACCAGAGATTCTAGGTTCATGATTCTAGTTTGTCATCAAAATGCTCTGGAGCATCTCCCCAGTGAGTCGCCATTTGTTGTGCATGTTTTGCACACACACCCCGCCATAGGCAGGGACCCCCTTTTTTTCGCTCCTGATAGGCTGCTTTGCTCCTGTCTTGTTTTGCATGCCCCATTTTCCAAGCCCAAATTGGTCATGTGCCTTCAAATGATCAAATTCCCCTAACCAAATTCACCTACTTGGGGTATTGAAGTCTAGGGAGAAATAAAGTCCCATGTCCCTTTTCTGCCTTTTGTCTTGTTCCTGCTAACTTGGTCCCTGATTGCTCAATTCACTTTTTTCCACATTTTTGACTTTGGGGCCAACTTTTTGGTGGATTTGGGATGTGGTTGTGGTGCCTAAGTGAACTTCCAATGTTTTGTCAATGTTCCGTTAAGTTTTTGTGGTTTCAAAACTTTCCCTCGGAACTTCCTACCTCTTTGGCTGTTTTGGAAACATCTGTGGACCCCCACCGGTCCGGTTTCCACATTTTTTACTTTGGGGCCAACTTTTTGGTGGATTTGGGATGTGTTTGTGGTGCCTAAGTGAACTGCCAAGGTTTTGTCAATGTTCCATTAAGTTTCAGTGGTTTCAGAACTTTCCCTCCAGAACTCCCTCCCTCTTTGGTTGTTTTGGAAACATCCGTGGACCCCCTCAGTCCGCTTTCCACATTTTTTACTTTGGGGCCAACTTTTTGGTGGATTTGGGATGTGTTTGTGGTGTCTAAGTGAACTGCCAAGGTTTCGTCAACGTTTCGTTAAGTTTCAGAACTTCGTCCCTCTTTGGCTATTTTGAAACATCCATGGAGCCCCAACGACCCGGCCTCCGGGACCCAACCCCTCCATGGTCATTTCTGGGACTCCATCCCTCCGTGGCCATTTTGGAACATTCGTGGAGCCCCAACAACCCGACCTCTGGGACCCAACCCCTCAATGGCCATTTCTGGGACTTTGTCCCTTCGTGGCCGTTTTGAACATCTGTGGAGCCCTGACGACCCGACCTCTAGGACCCTTCCCCTCCGTGGCCGTTTCAGGGACTTTGTCCCTCCGTGGCCATTTTGGAACATCCGTGGAGCCCCAACGACCTGGCCTCTGGGAGTCGGCCCCTTACTGGCTGTTTTCGGGACTTCGTCCCTCCGTGGCTATTTTGGAACATCTGTGGAGCCCCAGCGACCCGGCCTCCAGGACTCAGCCCCTTTGTGGCCGTTTCTAGGACTTCGTCCCTCCGTGGTTGTTTTGAGCTTCTGGTTTTTTTCAAATGAGTCCAATTTTAAGGAAGTTTTTCTCAGCACTCTTCTTTCCCCTTTTCCCATGCGGTATAATTGAAAAATATTGGTTTTGCTATGTTTTGTGAAGTCCAAGAACTTCCCTTCCAGTTTGTTGTCCCTCATTCACTGCTCGTCCCCTTGGGCCCACATTAATGTTTATGTTCCAAATGAGCTCCAAATATGAATATTATGATCTTTTGATGATGCATGGATGGATCAAACAAATATTTTGCAAGATTTTACTAATATTTTCCTTGATTTATGTATGAAAGCACTTATGACACTTCATGTATGCAGGATCCAAGAAGCCTACCACGGGTCCGTCAAGGAGACCCATTGAGAAAGTTGAATAAGGAACGTGCATAGCTCCTGCCACCATTCATTTCATGTTCACCTCTCCCACTAGCACCCACCGATAGGGTTGGCATTAGAAGAAGGCCTGTGCCAAGGAAGTCAAGGACAAAAATGCAAGGGGGTGGCCTTGAAGAAAGCATAAGGGAACTGCCCGCCCAAATTGGGGGCAACCAATCCATTGATGCCAATTGTCGACAAGATCGTTTGATCTAAGGAAGAACACTACAAACACACCAAGTAAGAAGACATCTTTTAGGTAGTTTCAACTACAGTAAAAAAGAAATCAACTAAATGACGAAATTGCTATAGCACCTAAGCACTAGATGCAAAATAGGGAAAAGACAAAGATTTATTTTAAAATTGCTAGATAATGGGGGGTAGGTGAAACCCTAATGTAAATCAAATCTAGGCCATTCAATGTAATTCAATCCTGGCCATTCATTTGGGCTTTGGAAAACTATAAATAGGGGCTTGCCCCTCATTTGTAAGGGTTGGAGAACTGATGTAAAGACATTCAACAACAATAGAAAGCAACATTGCATGATTTATGGGTGTTCCTTTTGAGTTTGCTCTTTATGTGTGCATGGCTCAACTTCCCTATTAGTTTAGGTGTTAGTTTTTTGAATGGAAGTGGTGATGGTGTTTGTTGTTTTAGTATTTGATGAATTTTCAACTCATTCTTTTTGTGGTTCATTGATGATGAATCACTTTGCAAAGCTAGTTTGAGCCTCCTTCCTTTATTGCTACAACTTAGTTCAATTGCATGTACATGATGTGTGTATGTAATATGAAAATATGCAGTCCTTAGAAGATTGCACTGGTTTTGTGCAACTGTAGGTTTCTCTTGGCCAAACAAAACCAAGTTTAGGGAGTTTGTCTACTATAGCAACCACCATTGTTACTGTTCATTCATAGCTTAGGATTAGAACAACTTTCTTAACCCTTCTCCTTTCGCTATTTCTTTTAATCCTTGGTTAGAGTAGGATCCAAAGCATCACCATGAAGCTAAATCAGATGAACTTGATGAGTTTTAACTTCTTTTTTTTAGTGGAAAACCACTGTTCATTCACTTCTAGCACTTTGAAACTGCATTTGCAAACCCAACTTCCCATGCTTTGTAACTCATCTGTAAGTCTGTTTTGTGATTCCAGCAAATCACATCAAATAATTGAGATATTCCAAGCACTTTCAAGACCTGACATTAGAGACCTTGGGATAGTGTTCTGCAATCTGATTGTGGAAGATTGTCTTTCAAGAGAGGTAGTTCACCTATGCACTGCCTGTGTTGAGAAGTGCATAAAAACACATCAACACAACTCTTTACAACACTTTGAAATAAGACTTGGTAAGTGATAAAAAGAGGTTATTTAGGTGAATTATAATGAAAGCGTCCTAGAAAAGTGTGAAAGTGGGTTACAAAACTTCACAACACTTCGTAGAATTCTTAATGATTCATAAGGACCCAAGACCTAATGTGAATGTGTTGACCACATTACAACATTAAATCTAGGAAAAATCAAGCCAAAGTCCATAAGAAAGACTCAAATGAGTGTAAAAATGTCCTACATTTTTTGGCGACACGCTTCTATGCTTGTGTGATCCTGACACATTGTTCATGGTTGCTAGTAGTTTCTATATCCAAAATATGGGCTTATGGATCATTATATAGTGCAAGATATCTTCACCAGTATGTGAACTGTCTATTTCGATGCATCTGGCTATGGTCTGGGAGAAATGTAATTGCTTCATATTTCTTCAAATTTTGGTTTTATGACTTGAGGTTCTGAGAACAAGTTGATAAGGTCGTGTTCAAGTGAAATTTTTTGTCTAAAAATATTGGACCATGTTAAGGGTGCATGTGCTTAATTATTTTATGTGTTTTACATGGGTTTTGGTCGACCTTGTGTTAAACACTACTTATGAAGTTCATGGAAGCATGGTGAGGCATGTTTGGAATCATTTAGGTCCTCATTAAGTATATGTTTGGTTCACGCTCATTCTAATTCCACCATAGAATTTTTTGGGGCAGACCTAATTTGAATTTATAAATGAAAATTATTTATGGTCAACCTTGGAAGGGTTTCAAGGTTGAATATGGTATAAGTACAATTTGAGATGCAAGATATTTTGTGTGTGTGATGCGAGTTTGAAGAGATCAGTGTGAAATTTAAGTGTTGAGTTATTGAAGGCAATGAGTTGAAGGTGCGCTCTATCATTCAAGCATATCTACAAGTGTGCGAGCGAATTGTGGTGTAATCTTCGTTGCATTGAGATATTTTTCTCTGTAACAATCCTCTTCTATCTTCTTTTTAATTATGTGGTAGTGAGCCCCTATTAGATCGCAAGTATTGTCTTGGTAGTGAGGCGTTGCATTCAGTTTTGGAATTTCTTTATATTGTGAGATAATCCTCACCATGGTTTTTCCCTCATTGGGTTTTCCATGTAAATCTAGTGTTATTGTTTGCATGTTTTTATTACTTTCAATTTCTATTTCTACACTTAATGATTAATCACACCAGCAGAGTAAAGGTTTTGTGAATGCATGTAAATCTAACTTTTGGTGAAAGTTTTAAAGGTTAAAATTTCTACAACTGATTCACCCCCTATTAGTTGTATTTTTCAACAATTGTTATCATAGTGAGGCTCCTTGCAGAAGAGCTTAACCGCTTAAGGAAGGTCCAAGATGGAAAACAAGATCACTATTGAGTTCCCTAGGTTTGATGGCACTAACTATGCATTCTAGAAAATGAAGATGAAAGGATATCTGGCATGTTGTGGATATGAGATTAAGTTCAATCTATTAAGAACCAATATATTGCTCCAATGAATGGTCCAAGTACTGCTGATGAGATCAAAGTGCATGAGATCAACAATAAGGAAAGGTTTATTATTGTTAATAGTATCACATTCTAAAGTAGTTAAAGTTATGAATTTTAAGACTACTAAAGAGGTCTGGGATAAGTTGGAAAGGATGTATGAAGGAGATGAAAAGGTTAAACAAGAAAAGTTGCATAATTTGGAAGCACAATTTGAGATCCTGTGAATGGGAAAAGATGAGAACATCAAATTCTACATGCAAAGAGTTGATGAGCTGGCAAGTGGAATGAGAGGACTTGGTGGACAAATAGATGAATCCAAGATAGTGAGGAAGGTACTCAAAACTCTCCCTGATATATAAAGTGAAAAAGGTATCTATTATAGAGGAAATTTTGGATTATAATACTTATACTAAAGATCAGTTGATTGGTACTCTAACCTCTTACAAAATGAGAAATATTGGGTTGAAAAATGGAACAAAGATAAAAGTTGCATTCAAGGCTGCAAAAGTGGAAGATCTAGATGAAGAAAAATTTGATGAAGTGGAAGAAATTTTTTAAAGAAGAATGAAAAAGGGATCCAACAAGTATCAAGGTAAATTATGATTCAAATGTTTTAGCTATGGAGGAATAGGTCATTATGCTTCAAGATGTCCTAAAAGAGTTGAAAGAAACAAACATAGACAAGATAAATAAAATAAAGGAAAGATGATCAAAAGAGCATACTATGTCAATGAAGATGTTGGAATTTCTAATGATGAGTCTAATTATGGATATTTTGATGATATTGAATGCTTGTCCATAGCTTTAAAATATGAATCTACTACTATTAAGACTAGAAGATATGTGCAGGAAAGATCTCCAGAGAAAGTTGAAAGTACTGTGGTCTCTACTCTTCATGCTAAACAAGAAGAGAACTACTGGGTTGTTGATAGTGGTTGATCAAATCACATTACTGGTGACAAAATTTTGTTAAACCTAAGAAATATGATGGGGGCTTAGTTAAGTTTGGAGATGATTCTAGTGTTAAGATATGTGTGATAGGTTCAATCAGTTTTGATGGAATGCATAATACCGATGGTGTCTACTATGTTAAGGGTTTGAGACATAATCTCTTGAGTGTTGGATAGATGTGTAAAAAGGGATATAATCTTGTGTTCAAGGATGAAGAATTTCAAATCAGAAAAGGGTCCAAAACTATGATTGTTGATGGTAAGAAGATTGAAGGAAACATTTATCAACTTAAAGGTGCTAATGGAAATTGCTTTATGTCTTAGATTAATGAATGACAATGGAGGATGTGTCATATGAATTTTGATAACATGTGAGAATAAGTGTAGTTCAAGATGTGAGAGATTTACCAAGAATTACAAAGCCTGCCAATGTAGTCTGCAAGGACTGTTAATTTGGGAAGTAAGCTAGAAACAACTTTAGGTCAAAGGAACAATCTACTACCAGACTATTAGATTTCATTCATAGAGATATTTGTGGTCCTACAAGGGTAAGAAGTCTACAAGGTGATAGGTATTTTACTCTTTTGATTGATGATTACTCTAGAATGACATGGGTTAATTTTCTTAGAGATAAATCTAATGCATTAGACAAATTCAAGGAATTTAAGGAAATGGTTGAGAATGAAGCAAATTTAAAAATAAATTTTTTGAGGTCTAACAAAGGTGGTGAATTCACCTCCAATGAGTTTAATATGTTTTGTGAGGCCCATGGAATAAGAAGATAGTTTTCTACCCCTAGAACTCCTCAATAGAATGGAGTTGTTGAAAGAAAGAATAGGGAAATTCAAGAAGCTGCTAGATCGATGATACCAGAGGAAAGTCTACCAGAAATTTAATAAAGAGAAGTAATTCACATTGTTGTTTATGTGTTCAACTGAGTT
The DNA here is from genome assembly GCA_007258455.2 of Sequoia sempervirens. Taxonomy (NCBI): domain Eukaryota; kingdom Viridiplantae; phylum Streptophyta; class Pinopsida; order Cupressales; family Cupressaceae; genus Sequoia; species Sequoia sempervirens. Next base: position 699,726,183 of record VDFB02058242.1, on the reverse strand, counting down.
AAAGAAAAATATAATAGCACTAGGAACCCCTATGAGCTATGGTGTGGAATAATTCTTACTGTCAATTATTTCAAGGTATTTGGAAGCAAATATTATATCATAAGAGATGAAGAAAATATAGGAAATTTTGATGTTAGATGTGATGAGGGTATTTTCCTTGGATACTCTACTAGAATCAAAGCTTACAGATATTTTAATAAAAATCTGAGAAAGGTTGTAGAAAGCACAAATTTCAAAGTTAATGAAGTGTTGAAGAATTCAATTTAAGTTGATGGGTATGTATCAGATGAACCCGATTGTAGAGAAGCAGAAGAAGTTCTTGAAGAACAAGAAAAGCATAATGAAGAAGAAGCTTCGAAAAGGGTTCCTAAAACCCCTAAGTATGTGCAAAAGAATCATTCAGAAGATCAGATCATTGAGACAAGAGGAAAAGTGTATTGACAAGAAGCAGAGCTACTGAAGTTGAGGTAAATTATTGCTTACTTTCTAAAGTTGAGCCTAAGACAGTGAGTGAGGCATGTAAAGATGAACACTAGATGAAAGCTATGAAAGAGGAATTATGCAAATTGAGAAGAATCAAACATGGGAAATAGTTCCTAGAGTAGCAAACAAGAATATAATTAGAAGTTAGTGGTTTTTCATAAACAACCTAAATGAGAATGGAGAAGTGGTAAGAAACAAGGAAGGCATGTGCGTAAAGGCTACTCACAAGTGGAAGGCATAGATTTTCAGGATACTCTTACTCTAGTGGCTAGAATGGAAGCTATCATAATGTTTTTGGCATTTTCCACTCATAAGGATTTTAAAGTTTACCAGATGGATGTGAAGTGTGCATTTCTGAATGGTGAGTTAGAAGAAGTATACATGGAACAAACAAAAGGATTCTAGTTGTCTGATCTATCAGATACTATCTATAGATTGAAAAAGGCTTAATATGGTTTGAAGAAAGCTCCTAGAGATTGCTATGCAAGATTGGACAAATATTTGATTCAGAAAAGTTTCATCAAAGGTACGGTAGATAGAAATTTATAATTCAAAATTGAAGATGACAAGATCTTGATCATAGTAGTTGTGTATGTGGATGACATTATTTTTGGAGGAAATGAAATTATGTGTAAGATGCTTGTTGAAGAGATGAAAAAAGAGTTTGATATGTCCATGTTTGGTAAAATGAATTTATTCCTTGGATTGAAAATCAATCTAACAAACAAAGGGATTTTTATTTCACAATCAAATTATGCAAAAGAAATATTGAAGAAATTTGGGATGGATGGTTCTAAACTGGTATGCACTCCTATGGTAACTAGCTACAAATTGAGTAAGGATGATGATTCTCCCAAGGTTGATCAAATAAAATATAGATCAATGATTAGAAGACTATTGTATTTAACTGCTACTAGACTAGATATCATGCATGTAGTTTGTCTTGTGGCTAGATTTCAAGAAGATCCTATAGAAACACATGTTGTAACTGTCCAGAGGATATTCAAATATTTAAATGGCACTCTGGATTATGGCTTATGGTATCCCAGGGATACTCATTTTACACTAAGTTTTTATACAGATGTAGATTGGGTAGGTTGCACTGATGATATAAAAAGTACAATTGGCGGTGCATTCTTTCTTGGATGTTGTTGGATGCAAGGAACACTGAGAGGGGGGGTGAATTAGTGTTCAATGATTTTTATTTACAAAACAAAACTAGAAACCATCAACAACAATAATATAATTTTATATTAGTAGCACATAACAGTTGAAAACATGTAGTCACATCAATAATCACCATAACACCGGATATTTTTACGTGGAAACCCTATTAGGGGAAAAACCATAGTGGAGATTGATCCACAAAGTTTACTTTGTTAAAAGTAAAATAAAAGAGGGGAATGCACTTGCATTCAGGCACACTGCCTAGAGCTCATTGCTCAAGAAAGAGGCTCACTTCCATACAACCATAATAAAGATTACAACAAAATTGAACTAAGAATATAGCATCTACAAATGTCTGGATTTAGTTCCATTGAAGCGCACAATCTGACTTTGGACGTTCTGCTCTGCTTTGTTCTCCTGTTGAAAACCCTTTAGTAGTATAGCCAATATTTTATCAATCAAATGTTCTTTTTCACACACACCTTCATCTCTCTCACTCCATTCATACCACACATACACAAAGTGAATTACCAATCTTCCTTATATATCCGCTAACCCAAAAATTCAATACATGTCGACCTTTCAACAAAATATAATATTCTTTGCTTATATCGGCCACGTTAGCCTTAAATATTTAATTAGAAATGAAGCATACCATAATAAGTCAGGTAGACTTATAGAGAGGACCCATACCAAGGTTCTAAATATAGGAGATAGCAAAATAATTATTCCACATACATCCACAATCCACCACATCAAGCCTGTTGGTTACAATGAAAAATAGATCATAAAACATGCCACTGAACCTCATAACTTGAACTATGATCAATGAAAAACTATAAAAATTCTTTAGTAGAATAATGTACGAGCTAAGAAAAATTCCTTGGGGATCCACACTCCAAAATAGTGATCTAGAGAAGTAATTGGATCAACATACCAACCAGATGTCATGTTCTTTACTTTCTCTACCAGTAGAATACAAAGACCTAGATTCTCTGCCGGTATAAGCGCACTTGATAATGTGGATCAAACTGTAGACTCAAGTTGCCATCAATGACAACACAAGTAGCCAAATTTGACCTCATCAAAACCATATGCTAACAATCTCCCCCTTTGGCATTGATGGCAACACTTAGTGAAAAATTGACTAAGTGTCAAAACCAAAACATATCAAAGCCAAAACTACTATTCCCCCTTTGGATGTCAAGAAATTTTTCACTTCACTCTCTCCCCCTTTGACATCAATGAAAATGCTCTACTACATCCACTCTACACCTCTTTTCCTTATCCTTTCCTTTAAAATATTTTACTGCACTATCTCTTACTCCATTCGCTCCCCAAAAATACTGATGCAAAAATTGATCAAAATTTGACAACTACTACAAAAATTCATAAAATTATTTTATACTTAGCTTTCAATTTCGAAAGGAATTTCTTCCAGGAATCCATTGCAATCCCAATGGCTATGATCAGACTATTTTTCTCTGAAGTTCTATTGATTATTTTCACAAGAGACTTAGGAATAGTGATTGTTGCTTCCAGTTCCTCTCCTAATTTAAGAGTCTCAATCATCTGTTGTAATCTCCCTTCAGTTATATCTTTGACTTTCTAGAATGCATCAATGAGAGCATTCTTAGTAGTATGAACTTTTGCATTCTTATTCTGTAAATCATAAACTTTCTTCTTCACATCTCCATTCTTATCCAAGAGCATATTGTAATTTTGTCCAGTCTTAACAAGCTCATTTTCAATCTCTTCAAGCTTATCCTTATACTTTCCTACCACTTGAGGCCACCTGAGATAATAATTAAAGACTTTATTTTCCAAATCAATGCACTGTCTCAGCTCACTCATTTTCTTCTTCAATTTGGAAAGAGACAATCTAAATTACATCTTTAAATGAGAAATCATTTCTTCTTCCTTCCTTTCCAGGGGCATAGACTCTATAGATATCCTAACACATTCAATTAGTTCTTTTGGGAGAACATTATGCAGACTTACCAACTCAATATTGTTATCAATTAAGTACCTTTCTAGAGAATTCTCAATTAAATTTTTCTCATAAGATGGACCATTCAGCCATATACCAGATATCTTTTGCATACCATCCTCTCCCTGAATGATTTGCAAAATCTTTGACTTAAACAAAGCATTTTCCTCATCACTGTCTTTAATAATTATTATTTCTGATTCATTTGGTTTCAAATGATCTTTTGGAATACATTCTTCAGAAGCTTCATCTTTTACATCCACAACCACTTGAATTTTCCCTTTTTCTTCAAACTTTGCAGACTTGGGTGTCAGACGAGTGACACCAGATGTATCTCTTTCTCTCTTATGCTTTTTCTCTCCTTTTCCAGAAGATGATCCAAATTCAGTTATTTTTTTCTGAAAGAGGTACAACACCTTCTCCAAACCTCTCTAATACCTTTCTAAAGAAACTTTCATACACTTGTTCACAATTTTCAAAAGAATTGTAATGATTGAAGATTTACTTACAAATCTATATATTGTCTTTCCACACTACATTGTCCTTCAATGGAAAATAGTTTAGAAAGTACATCATGATACATATTGCCAGAGTACCAAACCTGAATTGGTAGCCAATATCCTTCATTAATTGAACATTCTCCAACAGTTATTCCTTCAATAGACTACATAGATCAAAGTCCTTGTTTTCAATTATCATTTTGTGGGCGATATATGCAGCACCTACTAAGGTTGATCCTTCTCGGTTCCTAAAATAAATTTTGTATCAGATTCCATAAGCCATATACCTTGTCAAAGGATCTTTAATTGATGAAATTATTAGAGCCCTCTGATCTCCCCTTATTCCGATTAGGGCTTTGACCTCCACATTGCGAATCGACTTTTTATTTGGTACATCACCAATATTGCATAATCCCATTAATTTTATGATTACATCCTTGGTAATTTGATATGGTTTATCCAAATTGAGAATATCACCATCTAATTTGTTCAAGAAAAATGGAATCACTTTTTCATTGACGAAATGGGGAAAGTCGTTCCATATATCCAAATTCTTGTGCTTTGATCCTTCAAGCTTTCTGAAATCGGTGAGTTACAATAAATTTCTTTCATCCCTAATCTTTTGGTTGTTATACTTGTCTAGGGTTAAGGTACCTTTGATTTCCTTCATGTTCCACTCTGAACAGAGTTGTACGGATTACAAAATAGATGTAAAATCAATGATTAACAAGAATACCTAGAGATTTCCCACTAGAATGACATTTCACACCTTGAAAGTTTGCAGAAAAATACTCTCAAACTATTCTCCTTCAATGCTTGGTGTCGAAATAGGGTTCAAAGTGCCCTTTTATAACTATACCTTTTGCCACAATAAATGTGTTTCCCTAAAAGTATCAGTTACACTCCAAACTCAGACAACAAGCTAAGAATTTAACTTCAAACTTATACCATTTCGACCAATTCATCATATCATTGCAAATACTTCCATCACAATGATTGATGACATCCAGAGATTCGATGCCAACAATACACGGGGGGAGACAAGGAATTTTCATGAAAAACTCCCCCTAAGCCATTGGCTTGATATCAATTGCCAGAGGAGCTACCAGAGGGATCTTCTAGTACAACTTTATTTCCTTCATTCATTTCACTTTTCTTCACTCATGTCTTCTTCATTTGATCTTTTATTTCTTCCACATAAAAATTTTCTTTACCTTTATTGTATTTCTGTGAATTTCTTCCTTGATACACTAGACCTCTTTTATTCATGTTTTTGTTCTGGCAGAACTTTGCAATGTGACCAAGATTGTTACAATTGAAACATACTAGACCTTTCTGCCTATACCATCCATTGCACTGATTTCCTCCTAACCTGCATTGATTAGCAACATGTCCAAATATTCCACATTTATAGAATTTAATGTTACTAGTACTGACAGTCATACTCTAGCATTCTAATGCCTTATGACCAAACTTCTTGCATTTGAAACATTGACCAGAAAATGATAGAGTACTAGGTTTTATCTTCCTTCTACACTAAGAAGCCATATGTCCAAATTTATTACAAACAAAGCAATATCCATTAAATATTTGACCATTAGGTTGCCTTACCGAATGTCTTCTTCCTTTGTTCTTCTTTTCAGGACACTTCTATTTAGATCCGGAGCATTCTCCCTTCTCATATCCAAGACCTCGCTTATCATTTATATCCTTCTGACTTTTGGTTATTTCTTCAAGCTTGGTAGAAATTATCCTAAAATTTTCTTTGAGTTAATTTGTAGTAGCAAGCTCATTACCAAGAATGACTATCTATCTCTCAAGCTCTCATTCATTGTTTCTGGATTGCTACAGTTCAATCTCCAATTGGATAAATCTATTGTTAATTCTGCTACATTCTTCAGACTTTTCTCTCAGAGACTGGGCCAGATTTTCCTCATTCTTCTTTCTGTGCTCAATCTTTTTAGTAAACTTCATTGCCACAAATTCCATTTCAATTTTTAGAGCTACATTGTCCTTGGCTAGCTTCTCACATTCTCCCATTATCTCTTTTAGGGTTTGATTTAAATGGACATCATCTGGACCTTTGCTATCCTTTTGTTTCAGCTGATCACATAGTTCCTTTCTCTTTTCCCTTGAGTCATTTATCTTTCCCTTCAGTGATTGAATGAATTTCTTGGCATCTGCAAGATTTTCCTTAAGTTCCATGACCTATGCCTTTGATTGATCAAGATCATCAAGTGCCACCATCAACTATTGTTGAAGACCACCAACATCCATAGTAATTCAAGATTCACCTCAAGCTGCTAAGCTTCGAAAAAGGAACCTGCTCTAATACCAATTGTTGGATGCAAGGAATACTGAGAGGGGGGGTGAATCAGTGTTTAATGATTTTGATTTAAAAAATAGAACTAGCAACCATCAACAACAATAATAGAATTTTATATTAGCAGCACATAACAAATGAAAACATGCAGTCACATCAATAATCACCATAACACCAGATGTTTTTACATGGAAACCCTGTTAGGGGAAAAACCACGATGGAGATTGATCCATAAAGTTTACTATGTTAAAAGTAAAATAAAAGAGGGGAATGCACTTGCATTCAAGCGCACTGCCTAGAGTTCACTGCTCAAGAAAGAGGCTCACTGCCATACAACCATAATAAAGATTACAACAAAATTGAACTAAGAATATAGCATCTACAAATGCCTAGATTTAGTTCCACTGAAGCGCACAATCTAACTTTGGACCTTTTCTCAAATCTATTATGCTCTACTCTGTTCTCCTACTGAAAACCCTTCAGTAGTACAACCAATATTCAATCAATCAATTGTGCTTTTTTGTACAAACCTTCATCTCTCTTCACTCCACTCATACCACACATACAAAAATTGAATTACCGATCTTCCTTATATATCTGCTAACCCAAAAATTCAATACATGTCGGCCTTTCAACAAAATATAATATTCTTTGCTTATATCGACCACATCGGCCTTAAATCTTTAATCAGAAATGAAGCGTACCATCATAAGCTAGCTAGAATTATAGAGAGGACCCATACAAAGGTTCTAAACATAGGAGGTAGAAAAATAATTATCCACACACATCTGCAATCCACCACATCAATCCTGTCGATTACAATGAAAAATAGATCATAAAACATGCCACTGAACCTCATAACTTGAACTATGATCAATGAAAAACTACAAAACTTCTTCAGTAGAATAATGTACAAGCTAAGAAACTTCCTTGGGGATCCACACTCCAAAATAGTGATCCGGAGAAGTAATCAGATCAGTATACCAACCAGATGTCTTGTTCTTTACTTTCTCTACCGATAGAATATAGAGACTTAGATTCTCTGTCGGTATAAGTGCACCTGATACTATGGACCAAACTGTAGACTTAGGTTGTCATCAATGACAACACAAGTTGCCAAAGTCGACCTCATCAAATCCATATGCCAACAGATGCAGATTGGTATCATGGTTAAGCAAAAAGAAAGATTTGTTTTCCTTATCCACTACAGAGGTTGAGTAATGTATGAGACATACATTTAAAGATATTAAAGTAATGTATGATGATCCCACCTCTATTTTCTATGATAATACAAGTGTAATTAGAATTTCAAAGAACCTAATGACACACTCAAGGAAAAAGCATATATCTATTAGGTATCACTTTTTGAGAGAGAAGGTTATGGAGAATGAAGTAAAGCTTGAGTATGTACCTACAAAGGAACAATTTTTTGACATATTTTCTAAGGCTCTTCCTAAAGATACTTTTGAGTATCTCTGGGAGAATTTAGGCTTTATTGCCCCTCCTTTCTTGAACTAGATGCATATAGAGATGCATCAATCCATGGATCTATGGATCTATGTTTCTTTTGGATTGATGTTTGGTGGCTACCTCTCAAGGGAGAAAGTAGTGTCTTGTGTTGTCATTGTGTAGTTGATTGGGTGTACTCCTAATGGGGAGTATTTAGTACTGGTATTGTTCTTGATGAAAAAGGAGGAGAAAATGTAGAATATATTTTTCCTTTTCTATTGATTTCAAAGGGGGAGAAATTATCATGTGAAAAAAATTATCTACATAGGGGGAGAGAAAGTAAAAGAAATCAGGAGATTGATGGTTTAGAACTGTTGTGTTGTCTTTGATGGTTTTTCATATCATGTGTTTCCATCAATGAAAAAGGAGGAGATTGTTGCAAGTATGAAGGTGTCATCATTGATTTCAACTATTTGTTGTTGTCAGTGATGTCAAGGTATCTGGTTATTGACTATATACATTGAGGATATTGAGAAAAATTAATAAAAAAGGTTTGCAAGTATTCACTGTATGCTCCAAGATGTGCTCTAGGATGTGCTCTAGGATGTTCTTCAGGATGTGCTTCGTATTGCTTCTATGCTTGTGTGATCTTGACATATTTTTAATGATTGTTGGTAGTTTCTATATCTAGAATTTGGGATTCTAGATTGTTGTATAGTGTGAGATATCTTCACCAGTATGTGAATTGTAAATTTTGGTGCATCTGGCTATGGTCTAAGAGAAATGTAATTACTCCAGATTTCTCTGAATTTTGGTTTTATGACTTATGGGTCTAAGAATAAGTTCACAAGGTCGTTTTCAAGTGAAATTTTTTATCTAGAAAGATTGGACCATGTTAAGGGTGTGTGTGCTTAATTGTTTTATGTGTTTTACAAGGGTGTTGGCTGAACTTGTGTTAAACACTACTTATGAAGTTCATGGAAGGATGTTGAGCCATGCTGGGACTCATTAGGTCTTCATTAATTATATTTTTGGGTCTCCCTCATTCTAATTCCATCATAGAATTTTTTAGTGCCAACCTAATTTGAATTTGTAAATGCAAATCATGTATGGCCAACCTTGGAAGGGTTTCAAGGTTGAAGATGGTATTGTTATGCCTTGCATAACCACCCCCATTTTGATTTGGAACAAAATGGGTCCCCCTTTCTCTTTTTGGTTTCTTTTGCTTTTGGTTATTTGCTTTCCTCTTGGGGGTGCTTCTGTTTTCTACCTGATTTAAATCTTGGTTCTGTCTCAACTTGAATTGGTTTCCTTCTTTCCAAGTATTCAATGAAATAATCATAAGCAATAGGATAGTTTATTTTAATATATTTCATATGCTTTGGGGACTAATGGAAGCATTTGTTTTCCAGGATTAAATCATACACTTGATGATATTTTCCAAGGGAGCTCAGCTGGAATGCATTCCCCAATCCAGTTGGTCATGAAAATTAGCTAAAGCAAGAGTTGGCAAGACCCCAGAGATGTCACAATGAGTGAAATTCATGTGCAGGCATCAATCGGCAAGACATCAATCAGAGTCTCGGCGACTAGGAGTCTCCTATCGACATGAGGGGTTTCCTTCAGAGAAAGGTCTCGGTGAGATCTTCGTGTCTCACCGACTGACGGTAGGGAGAAAGTATATCGATGGGAGATTTTGACTTTGAGGTGAAGTCTTGCCAAAAATTTCAAGTCTCACCGACCAGCGCGGAGCGAGTTAGCACTTCAGCATGAGTTACCTTCTTCGGTGATGGTCTTGCTGAAGGCTTCAAGTCTTATCGACCACTGATAAAGATATTCATCTCAGTGAGAGACTTTTCTTTAGAGAGAAGTCTCCACGACTATGAAAGGTCACACCAACACAGCGCAAGGGGATTCTATCGGTGGTCTTTGGTGAGAGAATCAGATTGTCACGGCGATAAAAAGTAAACCTATGGAGATTCCTCGGAAAAATAAAAGGTGACTACAAGACATCTCCCCGATAAGAGGATGTTACAGTGACACATGTCAGATGAAAGGATGCATATTAGTGTGACTAAAGCGAGGTCTTGGTGACAACAAGATCGGAAAAAGGTTGTTGTTTCGGCATAATCTCTGGCCGAGCAAAATAAGTCACTCCAAAGAGGGGTTGTCTTCAGGGAGAGTGGTTCACTTTTGGCATAAAGTGTGGCCGACGTGCTAGAGTCTTAGCGACACAAAAGAATATCGCCATAAGTCTACCTGAAAGAAGAAGGCCCCACCAAAGGTTTCAGTTCAGCGATAATTTTTCCTTCGGCAGGAGGTCTGGCCGATAAGCATGGCGTTTCACCGAGAGTATGGGGCATTCGGTATGGTGTCTCACCGATCAAGCGGGCTCTTTCTGAAAATAAGTTCAGCTCGATAGGATCTCAGCAAGGGGTATGAAGTTGGCAAAAGGTCTCGCTGAATGGTGGATGTCTCACCGAAACATATTGAGCCTGGCGAGAGTGAAAGAAGTCAGTGAAAGGTCCTGCCGATACAAAAGACTCTCGACAACGGTGGGGCAATGTCACCAAGAGGTGTTGCCTTCGGCAAAAAATTTTGCCGAAGGAGAAGGGTCTTGCTAATAAGAGTAAGCTCGACGAGTATAAAAAGAAGTTCGCTGAAGGTCTTGCCGATAGCGATGGATTTCCCAGTGAAGGAGGCATTGGTATAACCAAGGATAACTCGCTGTAGCCTTTGGCTGACAGTAAGATGTCTTGCCGATAACAAGGAGGGGCTTGGTAAGGGAAGAGGAGTTCGGGGAAAGGTCTCCCTAACATGAGAATGCGCTTGCTAAGGGAGGAAGAGCTTCGCCATGTGGTCTTGCCAATAACATGCAATCTTGCCGATTGGTTTTGTGAGCTCGATATGACTTCTTCAGCTCGCTGAAACATCTTTTCGACTGTCTAATGTCATGCCGATGGTTGATAAAAGTGATAATCGCATTAGGGAGACACGATGAGTGTCTCACTAACATGTGATTCAATAAGAACCACTTTTGACGACCAAGGAATCCTGTGTGGCCTTTGTTCCTCCAATCAGAAGAAGATGACCTATTGACCAATTGACCATCCCTGTGTAAGAAGACCAACAGAGTGCAAGTGAGATGGATCCATTTTGAGATCAGGGAGGTGATGGATAGGCTTGGGTGTAATGTTCAAACCTACAAGGAGGGATGATGATGTTCTAGAAGACGGTCAACCTGCAACAGAAGTCTAGAACATGAAGGAAGCTGAAGGAAGAAATGATTTGTGACTCATAGGGATAGCTGTTGTAACCACCGGCGAAGATTGATCAGTATTAATGGTAATGTTCCCTGGAGCATTCAAGTTGACCCTAACAGAGTTCAAGGTGGACACAAAGACAAAAAGTAAATGCTACAGCTACAAAAAGATCTAAAGGCTTCTCCTGAGGTCAAGCCATCACCGACCTGGATAGCAGGGCTTCTCATTGAATGTAGCATTGATTCTTTTCAAAAAAGATCTAAGAGCCGACTCTCCTGCAGTCAGCAGATATTTTGTAAAAACCCTAAAATGGTAGCCAGTGCGTTCCTTTTGGTACATCCTATATATATGCCATTTTGGCCTCTTTGTAAAGGTTAGACAATGAGAGGTAGAGAGAACCAAGGAAGAAAATAGAAGATACAGTGTTAGAATAGATAGTCAGAAGAAAATCTAGGAGTTAGTCAGTTAGCAGAAGGAGATAGAGTTGCATCTTGATTCTTCGTAATGAGAGCTTCTTTTGTCTTCTTTTCTAGTAGTAAAGTTCAGTATTGGCTATAATGTATTTTCCAAGTTCTCTTAGTGTAGTTGGAAACGATCTGGAATCACACATTCTCTGTACACTGGTGATTGTGCCAACCTTGTAAATATTGCTTATCTATTTCACTGACAATAGAAGCAATTAGAGTTTAATCTACTTCATATTGTGTTCTTGAATGATATTTGTTTTAAGTTAATCATTTAATTTGAGAATATTTCAAGGGTTGAAGTCTTATTTTATGTTTTTTTTAAGTGATATTTTAAAATCTGTTATTCGAATTAGCACTGTGAATGGAAGAAGTTGTGTGTCAATCACAAGTTTACTTTGTTCTGCAGTTTTAGTTAACAAACTCCTTGAAAGGTAGCAAGTCTGGTTAAGTTAGAAGAATTGTCATTCTTTTCTGTTCCAAAGCTCTAACCTATCTTTTTTTTGTTTCTTTAAAAACCCCAGTTAAACTAGGTTTTAGTTCATGCTTGATCTTAGAACAATCCAAAAGGTCAACACCAGCAGGCCCCTTGAACATTAGTGTTACATTGACCAATTGAGCAACATCAACACAGTTGAGAACCAACTACAAAGACCTTGGGAGCTAAGATATCCATGTGATCATCTTTCTCTTTCAGGAGAAACAAAGTAGCAATATTTTGTTTGCATGTTGTTGTGCCATTTCGCTAGTCAACGGGTATAAGTACAAGTTGAGATGCAAGATAGATGTGAGATAGTGTGTGTGATATGAGTTTGAGTAGATCAGTGTGAAATTCAAGTGTTGAGTTATTGAAGGCAATGAGTTGAAGGTGTACTCTATATTTCAAGCATATCTGCAAGTGTGAGAAAATTTTGGTGGAATCTCTATTGCATTGAGATAGTTTTCTCTTTCTCACAATCCTCTTCTATCTTCTTTGTAATTATGTAGTAATGAGCCCTCCACGCAGTGAGCCCCTATTGGATAGTGTGTCCTATCTTGGTAGTGAGCCTTTCTAGTAGTGACCCTTTGTATTCAGTTTTGGAATTTATTTTTATTGTGAGCTAATCCTCACTGTGGTTTTTCCCTCATTGGGTTTTCAATGTAAATCTGGTGTTATTGTGTGCATGGTTTTATTACTTTCAATTTTTGTTTTTTCACTTAATGATTAATCACACTAGCAGAGTAAAGGTTTTGTGAATACATGTAAATCTAACTTTTGGTGAAAATTTTAAAGGTTAAAATTTCTACAATTGATTCACCCCCTCTTAGTTGTCTTATTCAATAGAGGAAAACTTCAAAGCACGATGGGAAGACACTGTGCCATGACCATTTGATCATCTATCCATTGACCTTCACCATTTATCTTCTTCAAGGGCATATCACACATCACAATTTAGACATGGTCGTAGTGAACACAAAAAGTGATGTGAAGAGTCATTGCGATGCACACACAAACTCTGTCAATTGGAAACACAAGGAAAAGGGGTTGGTCATCCTGATGACACCAATAGCTTAAGTGATGACTTAAACAAAATTCTACTGTCTATATCCAGTCAAAAAGTAAATAGAAACCCTATTCATTACCATGACTACAACACTTAGGGTTTATCTACGAAACCCTAGTTTGACTAGAAAGCATAAATAAATCATTTTTGAGCACATTCCACATCCTTTGGATCTACAATTCACACCTTTGAGAAGATTTCGAGAAACCCAAATCAAATATGTAGCCTATTTTCTCCTTTTCCTTCTAGAAGTGACCTATGTAATAGCATGACAACATTTCATGACACTATTGCAACTTTTCAACTTTTTCAAAGCATGCTCTTCTCTCCATCATAATTCACCAATTCTTCAAGAACCTTATCGACTGAGCACAATGAAATCTAGCCATCCACTAATCTACCCTTTGACATCAATGAAAAAATTATGTCAATAATATCCCCCGTTATCATTGATGACAAAACGAAATACTTAAAATGCTTTGTACCAATTAGAATAAAACTAATCATGAGCGCACATACAAAATATCTCCTCTTGAGACATAACTTTCATCAAAGCATTTGCTTGACTTTCTCCCCCTTTGTCAATTGTATGAGCATTTGTTTGACTTTCTCCCCCTTTGACATCAATTGCAAAGGGACACTTCATAACATCGTGCAACACTTAATCAATCTCCCCCTTTGATAGGCACCACAAAGAAAAACAATGTGTTCATAAATATTCAACCATCAAGTTGTTAGAAATTTGTAAAACCAAGTTTACTTGACTTGATCTTTCTCTTTAATTCTAGGGATGGATGAAACATCTATGAAGCTCTCCCTAGACCCATTCCCTATCACTAGTATTTAGTGATATGATGTGGGAACAATTACTCCCAATTTTTTCCTCAGATATTCAAATTGTTCCTTGTGAAGAGGCTTTGTAAATATTTCAGCAACTTGTTCTTTGGTGGGCACTTACTCCATGTTGACTTCCTTATTTGCAACCTTTTCTCTTATGAAATGATACTTTATTGATATGTGCTCTTTCCTAGAATGCATCACTGGATTCTTTGAGATATTTAAATTGTACTTGAATTATCACAAATAATAGCTCGATAGGTTCTTTGTACTCAACCTTGAGGTCTTTTAGTGTCTATTTCATCCACAAAACCTAAGTACAAAATTGTTGATTTTGCTACATACTTTGCTTCTGTTGTAGAAAGAGTTACCAATTCTTGTTTTTTAATCATCTAGAAAACAAGTTTGTTTCCTAAGAAAAATGTACACCACTAGTGCTTCTTCTATTATCTACACTTCCTTCCCAATCTACATCTGTATATGTTGTTAGAGTGAAATTTTTTCTCTTGGGATACCACAATCCATAGTCAATAGTACTTTTGATGTATCTAAGAAATTCTCTTTATTGTGTTGACATGAGATTATTTGGGATCATCTTGAAATATTACAACCATACACACTTCTTGCATAATATCTATCCTTGATGCAGTTAAGTACAACAAGCTTCCAATCATTGACCTATACACAGTCTGATTTGCATCAAGGGACTCATCTGATTTACTCAATTTACATCTAGTTATCATGGGGGTACTAACCAGTCTACTATCTTCCATTCCAAAAAAATTAAGCATTTCCTTAGCATATTTGGTTTGAGATAAAAATATCCCATCATTATTTGGTGCTATTTATAAACCAAGGAAAAATGACAATTCTCCTAACATGGAAATCTCAAATTCATCTTGCATTTGAAAAACAAACTCTTTACACACGGTGTCATTGCTACCACCAAAAATGATGTCATCTACATATACAACAACAATTATCATGTACTCACCTTTTTATTTGAAGTACATATTTCTATCTATAAATCCCTTTTTGAATCCTTGTTGTTGTAGGTACTGGTCCAATCTTGAATACCATGCCCTAGGTTCCTATTTTAGACCATACAGTGCTTTCTTTAATCTACAAACATAATTATCATCATTTGATAACTGAAAGCCTTTTGGACGCTCTATATAGACTTCTTCTTTAAGGTTTCCATTCAGAAAAGCATATTTAACATCTATTTGATAAACTTTAAACATTTTATAAATAGAAAATGCAAGAAACATTCTTATGTCCTCTAATCTTGCAATAGAGGAAAATGTTTCTTTGAAGTCTATCCCTTCAAATTTTCCATACCCCTTGCATACCAATCTTGCTTTATTCCTTATTGCAACTCCATTTTCATTAAGCTTGTTTCTAAACACCCATTTAGTGCCTATCATATTTTTTCTTGGGGGTCTAGGAACTAACTCCCATGTTTTGTTATGCTCTATTTGATTTAACCCTTCTTACATTGCCTTTATCTAGCACTCATCCTTGTTGGCCTCCTCATAGCTTTTAGGCTCCATCTATGACAAGAGAGAAAAATTTACTTGTTCCTTTTTCTTTGCAATTCTTCTTCTTTTTTGAACACCTTCATATTTATTCCTAATTATTTGATTTGTAGGATGATCCTTTTGAATATATCTTGTAGGGGATTTTTCATTTTCTTCTTCTAGCTCTTCATCAACAACATCTTCTTCACAATTTGATTCATCTTTGAACCTATCTTTGTTAGACTTAACATGTTTCAATTCTTCATCAATCTTGACATTGATACTTTATACAATCTTGTGCAACCTTTTGTTTTAACATTTGTAATCCTTACTTTGGGTGGAATATACAAGATGTAATGCCCCGCCATGCAACCCTAGAGGAAGTTGCAATTTACTACTCAAATGTACTATTTTTTTTTTGTTTAAGTACAAATAACATGCAAGATCACTATCCATTTCCAACAACCTCTAAGGTTACGAGACTTAGATTACTTAAAACCCAAAGGAGAAACATGAATTAAAAACATAACATTTAATTACTTAACAAATTAAATACGCATACATTCCATACATGACAAAATTACAACAAAGGCATAAAAGATACCACAAGATTCCAAAAATATACCTTACAATAAGATTACAACACTCATTCCCTGAATGAGGTAATTCCAATAAATAAGGTTACAAATTACATCTTCCACCTTGATACAAAGAGGGGTAATAAAATTACAATAATAACTGGAAAGAATAAAGCATGAAAGAAACTCGATCCCATGAGCTCTCCAACTGGAAATATCATCCACACAAACAAGAAGATGACCCAATGGATTAAGGTGCATGTTCCACCCAACCATTTGATACCCAAAGGCTCACCCCTCGTGCTAGGAGATAGTAACAAGGAATTCTAGACAAGACCATCCACCCCTAGACATAGGCTAACTCACACTGACAGAACTAAACACATGAACCAAACATCCATAAGGATAACACAAGTACAACTCCAACATCACTGACATAGGTCACATTGCTTCCAGAAATAAAACAAATCAAGTATGATAAGAAGACCATACGCATAAAACCAAATACCAACTATTGTCATAGAAAGAGTGTCATCACACAACTCATCATGGGATATCCTCTAGGAATCTTCCTAGGCTCTGGCCCCCACTATGGGTTATCCTGGTGGCCTCTACTGAATCCCGACACCCATACTCACTCATGGGGAATCAAATACCTCTCATGAGGACAAGATAGATGACCTTTCCATTCCAGGCCTTCCCATCTCATCTCAAGTCTATACAAGCCCTTGCGTCCATGAGCGAGGCTCAATTATCTTAATTAATGTGAAAAACTACCTAACTTCTAAGTATATTGTTTTAGTTATCACTTGATTAAACCACCTCTGAAGGTTTCCCAATTTACCTCTTTGGGGTCTGGCCCCTAACAGAAGCCACTCTTCTACTTGATAACATACCAAACAAAACCAATCACCAAGGGAATCCCAAGTGCAAACCCATAAGATAAAACCACTTCAACTCTAGGAGGAACATAAAATGAAAATCCACTCCAACACAGGAGGCAACAAAAGTCAAAACCCTCTCCAAACACTGGAGGCAACAAACACAGAAACCAATCCTTCCAAAGGAGGCACAAACCATCCTCGTTCATGAAAACCAGGTAAAACAAACGGATACAACTATACGCCCTACCCAAGGAAATACAATGGTTGACTAACATATTACGACAACCCACACAATTAAATGAAAACCCCATCTGGAATACTTACATAAAAAAATCACTCCAAATAGAACAAACAACTCAATCAAAGAGTTCCCTAGCCTCTGGAAGCAAAACTTAGTACTACCAAAGTACACTCATAAATTTACAATCATATCAATATTTGCCCATACAATACCAACAAGAATTCGCTTAAATCAATGTAATCATATAAATACACGTTCTTTAAATAACTAAATATGTCTTTCAACATAAAGATCTTTTCTCATAAAACAGAATCCAAAGTCCATATATACCTCATAAACTTAATCTTTTAACTATTCCTATAAGTTCTAAACAATATAATTTTTATGAACCTTATCTATTCCTTGCAATTTGGAAAACAAACAACATTCCCCATTCACCATTTAAGGCAATGGAATATAATAACTTTTAAATAACATTCTACCCATTTTAACAACATCGTAATAAAATAACCCTATTCTTTACACATATTTAATATCATCAATTTTGCTCTAATTATAATCCATATAACTTAACCACGTACATAATCCTGACATTTAACAAATCCTTTACAAGAACTTTAAGATTCCATCAAATCAAATAGGTCGTTGTAAACACATTAACCATATTCATTTCAATTACAACCCTAACCCTTAACAAACATTTAATCATTGCACTAACCTTAATTTCCAAAATACAATAGCACTAATTTTAAAATCAAAAACTTACATACACCTTCCAACTCAAACACAATTATAACTAAACTATTGTTAGGGTTTTCTAAATCCAATCCAAACAATGACATATTGCATGAAATCAATTTAAATAATCAATGTTAATCGAAATCAGAAGCTTAACCTAATTGTTTTCTTCCAACTTCCTCGATTACAACTAATGATCAAAATCAATTTTCTAAAAACATCAATCTCTTACAAAATCAATATTTGCATCATTAAATAAAATATCCCTCTTAATATCAATATATTTAAATATAAGTATATATTAAACATATATATATATATATATACTCAACGTATATACAATTATATATATATATATGTTTAAATATATATAATTATTATTTAAATATATTTTTATAAAATCAATTCAAACTTTAGTTCATTTACATCAAATCCCATTTAATTAAAATAAATAATAATAAAACATTTATTTAATTTATAATATATTATATATATTATATATATAGTGTATATATATATTATATATTATATAATATAAAAATTAAATTAAATTAAATAAAAAAATTATTTTTTTTTTTAAAAGAATTAACCTTTTGCTTGGTTCGCAGGCTCCCATAAGGGAGGAGGACACAGCCAAGGCTGCACCCAGTCTCCCCTGTGGAGGTAGGCAGCGCCCTCCCCACAGGCTGTGGGGAAGCGCTGCCACAACAGCGCCCCTCCACTAGGGCGTGGGTTGTGCACAGCCATAACTACCCCCCTCCCCACACACCAAAAAAAATAATTTTATGTTATTTATTTTCTTTTAAAACTTAAATTTTATTTTTTTAAAATAAAACAGAGCATATAAACCCTCTGTTCTAGTAATTTCTAGAACATGTTTTATGTGCTAAAATTTTAACAAGAACAATTATTTCCCAAAAAAAATAAGATAGACCCACTATGCACAATATATATATATATATATATAAACATAAAATCTCCATTTTTAGCCAAACTGTGCAATTGCACAACAAAATTTTGCAATAAAAAATAAATTTGTCAACACAATATCTTGGTTTAAGTTTCAATTTGAAAATAATTTTTCTTTTGGTTTTCTTTCAATTTTTCCATTGTGTGATTCTTGTTTTGTTTTCTTTCCCCTAATTTCAACAGAAGTTTGCAAGTTTTAAAACAAATTGACATGGGTTTTCATTGAACTTCAAACAAAATTTAAAAAAAATTCCAACAGCATAATAAAATTGAAAACTCTTTCAAAAAGAAAAACAAAATCAAAGAAAGAACCTAGTTTTTCTCCAAAGCTTGAAGGATTCAAATGGTGCTTCCAAATCTTTTGCCAACCCACCTAAGGAATTCAACCTTCTTCTTCAAATCCAAACACAACCACAGCAAAACTCTCCACCAAATTGAAAAATTAAAAATTATATGAAATTGAATTTGCTCAAATAGAGTTTTCCCCAAATTTAGTCAAACCCCTAAAATATCCCATCCACCAAATTTATTGCAATTTTGGGGATATTTCCATTTCTTTTAAAATTTAAAACAAATTTACTTTCTAATTGAAATTTCATGCATTTCACAATTTCTTTTTAACAAAAAGAATTTAAATTTTTGTAAAGAATTTATTTTATCTATAATTTCCAAAAAGTGCAATTTAAAACATATTTTCATTTTTATTTTAATTTAACTCTAAATATCCAAACATGATTTCCATTTTTATTTTAATTTAAATCTTAATATCCAATAATTCCAAAACAACTAACTTAATTTAATTTATCACGATTAACTTAATTAATCAATAAACTAAATATAATCTAAGATTAGATTATTTTATTGATTAAATTAAATTAATCAATAAAATAACTAACATTTCACCATTGCAACCAAATATATTTAATCATCATTTTAACTATACTCGCCATTTAATAACCTTTATAATATGAAATTAAATAAATAATCACGGAGGAATAGACCACATTATACAACTAAACCTGACGACACACTATGACTAGGGTGATGACTTGGCACGAAAAAACCTAGCTACTATCTCCCAATCGATTAGCGTTGGTCAATGGACACGCTCAAACCTGTGAAATCAGGTGGAGTCGATGTCCTGTACTTGTCAACCTGAGAACAAAGAGTATATCGAACATGCATATATATGATACAATAAAGCACACCGTGAAGAGGAAATCACGGAATCGTAGGGCACTCACAAGCAAGTGAAGCGATCTCGTCCCCTTCACCAATACACTCATCATAGACTAACAATTCCATCATAAACAAATATCTCATGCGATAACATGTTACAATAACTAATCATCATTACACCAAATTAAAACATGTCAAATAAAGCATCAGATAAGATACATCACATCACACAAATAGACTATCATTTTATAAACATCGATCAAATAACACACAAATGATAAAGTATCTCAAGAACCAAAAAGCACATCCAAGCAAACAAGGACATATTGTCCAGCTAGAAAGCAAAACAGAGGGGTATTACACAAGAAATATTCCTTCATCACATCTAGAATCAAAGCTTCCCAAATTTTCTTCTTCTCTTTTGATGTAGCACTTGATACCAAACACTTTGAAATACTTGACAGATGTTGGCTTAGCGTACCACAGTTCATAGGAAGTCTTTTCACTGTTTACTCTAATTTGAACTCTTCAAAATATAAATTGTGGTATGAACTACCTCTCTCCAATACACATCTGGTAACTTGGCCTCATTCAACATTGTTGTTTCCATCTCCTTGAATGTCCTATTCTTTCTCTCAACTACTCCATTTTGTTGTGGAGTTCTTGATGTAGAATATGGTCTTTTGATTTCATGCTTCTCACAATATTTAATGAATTCATTTGATGTGAATTCTCCACCTCTATCTAATCTCAAACATTTGATTCTTCTACCAATATCCTTTTCGACCATGGCTCTAAATATCTTGAATATCTCAAATGCTTGTGAATTGTCCTTTAGAAAGGTTGTCCCCATATCATCCTTGAATAGTCATTGATCAACAACATGAACTATCTTTCACCTTTCAATCCTCTCATCTTTGTAGGACCAAAAATATGTATGAACTAGTTGCAAGGGCTTTGTAGTTGAGTATTCTTTTGTTTGAAATTTGACCCTTATTTGCTTGCCTATTTGACATTCTTTGCAAATGGTATTTGTAGGCTTGGTTATCTTAGGCATGTTCCTTACAAGCCCTTTTGAGCTCACTTTCACCAAATTTTCAAAATTGGAATGCCCCATTCTCCTATGCCACAACCAGCTCTTATCGAATTGACTTATCATACAATTATGACCTTTTACTTCACTGAGATTGTAAAGGTAACTATTAGTTCTTACTCCTTGTGCAATTTTTTTTCCATTTTTCCTTATTTTGTATCCTTCTGAATTAAATGTCCTTATAACCATTGTCACATATCTGACTGACACTAAACAAATTGTGCTTCAAACCTTCAACATAGAGAACATATTTTATAAGTAATTTACCATCTATCTTGATTGATCCTTTACCACAATTTTTTACAACAGTTTCGTCACCTAAACTGGTTGATCCTTCCTTACTTTTCTTAAGTCGGATGAATTTTATCTTGTCACCAGTCATATGCTTAGAGCAGCCACTTTCTATTACCTATATTTTTTTCTTTTTGGCATGAAGTGTCATTTGTGCAATCATTGATTGAGTGGGCATCTTCTCTTTTTCTTTCTACACCTTTTTGGATTTCTTCTCTACATTTTCTTCATTCCTTTCATGGACTTTAGACTCTTTGTTCACATTAGGAGGTGTGTTTTTCTTTTTCTCATTTTTTATATTTGGTTTAATAAATAAATTTCTACAATTCTTAGCTCTATGACCAAAGTTATTACAATTGGAACATATTACATTCATGTCAACTAAAGGAGAAAATGGATTTTTTCTTACAAAACTCATACTCCTATTAGGAACAACTCTACAATCTCTATCCCTATGACCAAATTAATTACAATTATAATAGTACCCATAAAAGTATGAAGAGTACCTGATCATACCATATCCTTGGACAAGATGGGGGGGTCTTCTTTGTCTTGGCTTCTTCAGATCTTTCACCCTTGTGAATCCTTCATCATTAGTTTTTCTTACATTTTTCCTCTTCTTTTGATGATAATGAACTGATTGAATGTTCTTCTTGTCTATAGAAAGCTTCTTTTCTTATTCAACTTTCTTTAACTTAGTAGTCTTCTTTTCCTCTTCAAAGGTGTTCTCCTTGCAAGCTTTCTCACCATCTATACCAAACTTTTCTTCTACTCTAAATCTCTCATATAGTTTTGCAAATGCATTGATAAAAGTACTCTTTCCTTTCTCAAGACCTAAATCAATTTTTTCTTTGTTAAAAGGTTTTGTGTGCTTAATAATCCACCAAGAATCTATGAGCCTCCCTTCAACTCTGAGCCTTTTTCTATTTGATCTCTATCATTTTCTAATTATTTTCTAAAGGCAACTATTTCTACCTCTAGTTGCATACATTTGTCCTCTTTGGACTGTAGTTTAGATTTAACTACATCTTCAATTCTCTTTGCTTCCTCCACTTGTATCTTCAAGCTCACCACCATTTGATTAGACTCTTCAATATTTTTGGTTAGCTTATCAGTCTCTTTTTGTGCAAGCTTATTCATATGCTTATTCTCATTTTTTAGGCTATCAACCTCCTCTCTAAGGTTATCAATTTCTTCTAAAGCACAGATTAGTTCTCCTTCAAATTCAACTTCTCCTTATTCACCTTCTTCACCAAGATCCTCAACCTTTCCATATTTATGTTCTTTAGATTATTTTTCCATGAAAATAAATTCATTTTCTTCCATCACAAAGGCACAATCTTGATCATCATTTGAACTATCACTAGTATCAACTGTATCACTCTCCTCTTGAACATATAGACCCTTCTTCTTCTGAGAATTTTTCTTCTTAGAAAAGTAGTATTTCTTCTTTCTAACATCTAGTTCTTGTTCAAAGTTATCCTTCTTATTATAAGGGAATTTAGCAGCAAAATGTCCTATTTTCCCATAATTGAAACACTTGAAGGGTAACTTACCTTTGCATTTCCCAA
Source organism: Sequoia sempervirens (assembly GCA_007258455.2). NCBI lineage: Eukaryota > Viridiplantae > Streptophyta > Pinopsida > Cupressales > Cupressaceae > Sequoia > Sequoia sempervirens. Next base: position 699,703,099 of record VDFB02058242.1, on the reverse strand, counting down.
AGCCTCTCCTTGACCTTCTAATGAAGTTTGTTTTTTCCTCGTCATTCTTTTCATGTTCATATGTAGAAGCTCCCTCCTTGTATTTCTTGGATACCTCAGCCTTCTCCTTGTTGGTAGCCTTGAATGCAAATCCTCTTTTGGATGACTCTACATTTCCCATCCTCATTTCATATGCAGTGAATATACCATGCAGTTCATCAAGAGTAAGTTTATCTAGTTCTCTTGCTTCCTCTATTGCAAATATCTTGGATTCATACTTGGATGGAATAGACCTTAAGGAATTTTGAACAATGACTTTGTTTTTCACTTCTTCTATGAACCCTTTGATTGAGTTTATTATTTCATCAACCCTAAGAATATAATCTGCAATCTTTTCTTCTTCACTCATCTCTAGACCATCAAACTTGGCTCTAAGAATTTGTAGCTTTTCCAACTTCACTTTATCCTATCCTTTGTATATGCCTTTCAACTTATTCCATACATCATGTGCAATACTACAATGCATCACTTTGACAAACACAAAGCTAGAAAAACCATAGAGAATAGCATGCTCAATCTTTACATTGTTCTCATATTCTTTCTTTCTTGTAACATCAGTAGGAGTAGTAGCAAGAGGTGTATATCCATTCTTAAAATACATCCAAATAAAAAACCCTAAAGATTCCAAATATGTATCCATCGTAATGCTCCAGAAAGCATAATTTGATCCATCAAACTAAGGTGCCTTGTTTATAGATGAGCCCTCTTGACTGGTCATTTTGTTCACTTATCCAAAATCTACCTGAGCTAATCAAGATTCTCTTAGGGAACCAGGGCTCTGATACCAATTGTTGGAACACAACAATCTATTGAGAGGGGGGCTGAATCGGTAGATCATAAAAAATCTAGCCCTTTAACACTTTAAAATAATTAATTCATTTTCCTTTAATGCAGATCTAAACTAAATATGCAGAGAAATGAGAATGCACACACAATAACTCATAACACAAGATATATGTGGAAAACCCAAGATGGGAAAAACCACAGTGAGAATAGCTACTAGGATTTACTATCCTAATCCAACCTCATAAGGAATATCTTCTAATACAAACTTTAAGGGAACCAACCCTAAGGAGAAACCAACCCCCTAGTTATAGGAGCACCCACTCCAATGAATGTGTTCTATTGAAAACAACTCTTGATGTTGAAACCCTATTTGCAACTGCTCAGTTCTTTTTTGTTGTCTCTACAACACAATTCTCTACCCTGCACCTCTCTTTATTATGCAACTCTTTACTATTCTGCAACTTGAGTGTTAACCATGATAAATATATTTGATTTTTCTTTGGGTTCTACTCATTCACACACACACACACACACACACACACACACACACACACACACACACACCTCTGCACCTTTCCCTTTTTCTTTTAGTGCATTCTATGTCTACCTTAAGATTTGTCACTTACATAGCTCTATTACACATTTTTATGTTAGTGCATTCTTTGTCTACCTCAAGAGCTCACACTACCTGTAGTATACATCAAAAATTGGCCAAATTCAATATTGTATGTCTTCTCATGACTTATTTAGCAAGGCATTTATTCCTCAAGCCACAGACCACCAATTATGATTCATTGAATTTTCAAAGCATGGCAACCTAAAAAACCCTAAACCTCATTTTCATTTAATGCATCCTTGTATATTTGATCTAATTATAATATTGATCATGTTTGCAGTCTATTTCACCACTCTCCAAATCAAATCACCAATCAAATTGGTCATTGGATCAATTGAACCAATTAAATTCATGCATTGTGTCCGCTACTAGACCAAACCCTCATTCACATTGTTGTAGCCATTGGAGATCTTCATCTTTAAATTTAAGTTGTTGATTCACTGTCTTCACGCCATGATCTTTGATCCTCCTTCATCTGATCCAACTTTTAAAAACAACTATTGGATTATTTCCTTTTAAACATGCATTGTAGATCTTCATCGTGTTGTATATAACCATCACTTCACTTAAGTATATCACATTTTCACTTAGTAAATTAACCTTAATTTCTACGATGTGAAGAGATAATGTGATCACCATGCAATCACCAATACTTGATCTTTATCATTGAACTCCCATCATGTCTCACTTGGCATTATTTTATTCACAACAATAATGTGAATAAATGTAGCGATGCAATTGAATGCCGCCACCCGTCCCTTGGGACACCTATCCTTAGCCTGCATTCTCATAGGGCTAATTAGGGACCCACTAAATATTTTGTAGGACAACGGGATGTTTCCATATATCTAGGTTGATGTCATACTCCACCATCTCTTGTATATTGCATATCACATACATTCCTTTTGCTTCACAACAAAGATGTGAAGTAATGATGTGATACAATTATAGCTTGCCACGTGCTCAAGATGATATCATCTTCCACTACTAAATCCAAACACTTTTTGTCGGTTCCACTGTACAGTTGTCACTTTCTTGCAATCCCACAAGGAAAGATAAGGACCCACCACACACACCATGGGCTAGCAGGGAGTTGTTCGATCTAACTAGTTTGATCACAGTTGTTGATCAAACTTTATCGCATATCATAGATTGCACTTGTCGAGGAAAAATTTAAAGCATGATATGAAGAAACTGTGTGATGATCATTCAATCATCTATCCTTCAGCCTTCATCGTTGATCTTATTCAAGGGAATATCGCACATCGTAGTTTAGTCATGGTCGTAGTGAATGCAAACAATGATGTGAAGAGTCGCTACAATGCACACACAACTCTACCAACCAATAGCACAAGGAAAAGGGGATGATCATCCCAATGAAACCAGTGGCTTAAGTGATGACTTAAACAACCTACTACCATTTGTATCTAGTCAATGAGTAAATAGAAACCCTATTCATCACCTTAACTGCAACACTTAGGGTTTATTTGCAAAACCCTAGTTTGACCTGAAAGCATAAATAAATTATTTTTTAGCACATTCCACATCCTCTAGATCTGTAATTCACACCTCTGAGAAGCTCTTGAGAAACCCATATTGAATACACAGCCTATTTTCTCCTCTGAAATCTGGAAGTGACCTATTCAATAGAATGACAACATTTTATGTCACTATTGCAACTTTGCAACTTTTATAAAATGTGGTTTTCTCTCCATCATACTTCACCAATTCTTCCAAAATGTTATCCTCTAAGAACAATGACATCTAGGCATCTAGTAATCTACCCTTTGACATCAATGACAACATTATGCCAACATGGTGACAAGATAGAGGATGGTGTCTACAACTTTTCAGGCTGAGCTAGGGCACCCGATCCCTAGCTCGTGATCGCTCTTTGTCCGTCTATGCGCTATGGGGTGGGTCAATCTAGAAAAGTAAGGGGAGCTGCATCTTTTATATGCTATTCTATTGATTTGTGTGGCTGTGGTTTGCAATAAGGAGGCTTTTTTTCCCTGTGTTGGAGTTTCCCCTGTCTGATTTATGTGTTGTCATGCTTGGGGCTGGCGCAAGTTGGTGTGGAGCTTTGGTGTCTTGTGGAGCACAGGGATCTTCACCTACCATTGTCTTCTTTGTTTTTCGTGGGTGTGGTAGGGCACGGTTGGTTGGAGTGTGTGTGAAGGGTGGTCGGGTGCGGTGGTGTGGGGTTTCCCCACCCATTGTCAAGTTGTGTTCTTGCATGCCCATCTCGGGATTGATGTCTTTGCATAGGGGTGAGGCATTTGGGGCATCTCCCAAGATGGATTTTCGGGCGGCGTTTGGTTTGAAGTCTCCTAACCTTGGGATGAAGACTTTTGATAATAATCTTTTTGCTTCGGATTCAGGGTTTGTTGGTGCGGGTTCGTCTAATGGTTCAAGGCTCAAGAAGATTAACGGTTGTCTCGAGCATTGCCAGAAGAGGCCTAAATTGGTGATCCCGACTGAGATGATTACCAAAGACGTTGAATATTATATGAACCAATCATTATATTGCAAATTTTTGGGGATGAGGGTTTCACTGTAGTTTTTGAAATCTTGGGCCTAGAGGACTTGGGCGCCTGAGGGAGAAATGGAGATCATGCTGCTAGCCAATAGTTACTTTATGGTTACCTTTAATTGCATCGCTGATCGCAATAGGGTCTTTGAGGGAGGCCCTTATTTCCATAACCAGGTGGGGCTATTTATCAAACCATGGCATGTGGGCTTTATCCCTTCGGAGGAGCTGCCAAGTTGTGTTCCAGTGTGGGTTCGTTTGCCTCAGTTTCTAATGGAGTGTTGTCAGGAGGATACTTTGTACCTGTTGGCTTTGTTGCTTGGAAAACCAGTAGGGTCTTCGCTGCAAACCTTGGGTAAAAAGGTAATGACCTTTTCTTGTATTTGTGTTAAAATTAATCTTAGTAATCCTTTGCCTGATGTTGTGGATATGTCTGTGGGATCCTTCTCTTGGGTGCAACAATTGGATTACGAGACTCTTCCTTTCCATTGTCATTTGTGTCATGAATATGGTCATTTCTGGCATAGATGTCCAAGATATAAGCCTGTGGAGTCTCAGCCTGCATAACCTCCTCGCAACCCCCCTATAGTTGATAAAGGGAAGGTCCTTGCCTCTAGTGAGGTGGTTGGTGCTGATGGTTTTGTTCAGGTCATGGCTCACAATAGGAACCGGGGTCAGAAGAGAACCTTAAAGGAAAGCCAAGAGGAGGATACTTTTAACAGGTTTGAGGTTTTGGATGATCTCAGCCAGCAGGAAGTGAACTCAAGTTTGTTGAGTCTGGTGCAGGAGGTTGTGGGTTCAACTCAGGTGGGCAATATCTCTGGAGATTCATTGGTTCCACTGGGTGTTGATACTTTGCACATGGATACAGATCAACAATTAGTGGTTTTAGAGGTGTCGATTATTTCTACCGAGGCACCGATAGGTGGTGGGGATTCTTCTCATCCTGGGCGAATTGTAAGTTCAGTTGTGGCTAAGAGCAACAAGCCTTCTACTAAGTTGGGCCTTTTGCAAAGAGATCTTAAGAAAGGTGGGGTGGATAAATCTGCCAAACTAGGTAGAAAGAAGGATTTAGAAAAGATCAAGTTGATAGGTGAGACTTTGGTGGAGTCAGGGTCGGTAAATACTCTGGATTCTCATTTTTTGAGCCCCTTGAAATGATTGTGTTATCATGGAATGTAAGGGGCTTAAACAGTGGCCCTAGACAAAAAGCGGTTCATGATTTGGTTAGAAATCAAGGTCTTGATATTCTTTTTCTGTAGGAGACCAAGCTATCAGTGGAGACTATGTTTAGTTTGGCTCCTAAGTTGTGGAGGAATGGGGAGTGCCAGTGCATTGGTGCTCATGGGTCTTCTAGGAGCATAGCTTGTTTGTGGAACCCACGGAAAATCTGTCCTCTTTGGTGGTTGTCTTCAAAGTCTGCTATGTCTATGATTGCTTCTAGCTTTGAGACGGGGGAGATTTTACTCCTTTCTAATGTCTATGCTCCTATTGATTTCTGGGGTAAGCAGTCTATGTGGTCCCATGTCTGGTTTTTCACAATTTGGCTCCTTTCCATCCCTAGATTATGGCTGGAGATTTTAATGCTATCACAGAGTTGGATGAAAAGCATGGTGGTACTACTAGGCTGGAGCCCTCTATGTTGCTCCTATGTGATAACATTGATGCTTTGAATTTTGTTGATATTAAGCCCAGTAATGGTCAGTTTACATGGAACAATGACAGGGTTGGGGATAACTGTATTGTTGAGGGATTGGATCGCTTCCTAGTTTCCTATTACTAGGTCAGTGGTTTGTGGTCTTCTTGTCTTGAAATTTTGGATTGGAGAGGATCCGACCACTGGCCTATCAAGTTGGCTATTGAGTCATGTCTTGTACCTCGTTCTCCTTATTTTATATTTCAGCTCATGTGGTTGTAGGACCAATCCTTGTATGAATATGTGGCTAACTGGTGGAGAAGGGGTAGACCTGCTTTTGGTAAGACAATGTACACCTTTGCAAAACTACTTCAGTATGTGAAATATCAGCTCAAGCGGTGGAATCGTCATTACTTTGGGAATGTCTTTCATGCTAAGGTGGCTACTCAAGTTGAATTAGATGGTATCACAAGACTGATAAGGGAGGGTGGGGTGACTGAAGATTTTCTTTAGGAAGAGGCTCGGGCTTTGAAAGCTCTGGAGGAGTGCGAGCTGTAGGAGGAAATGTATTGGAAACAAAAGGATCGGATAGAGTGGCTTCAGGAAGGGGATAAAAATATAGCTTTTTTCTTCAATTCAATGAAAGAAAAGAGGCAAGGCAATTCTATTTCAGTTTTGGTGAATGATCGAGGTGAGCAACTTTCTTCCTTTCTTGAAATCTTGGGGGAGGCGATGCATTATTTTTCCTCTCTTTTTACAGAGGATTCGCAAGGGGGGTCTCCTAAAGAAGCCCAAGTTCTTTCTTGTATCCCTCCTCTGGTGTCTCGATAAATGAATGAAGTTCTTATGAGTAATATCACGCTAGAGGAGCTTGAGGGGACTATTTTCCAGATGAAGAAAGGGAAAGCTCCTGGTCCTGATGGCTTCCCGGTTGAGTTTTTCCAGGAGTTCAGGGATATTATCAAATTGGACCTATTGGAAGTGGTTCAGGAATCTCAGTGAAATAAGCAAATGCTAAGGGCTTAAAATTCTACCTTTCTTTCCCTCATTCCCAAGTGTGATGGGGCTGATAGGTTAAGTCAATTCTGCCCCATTTCTTTTTGCAATGTCATTTATAAAATTATCTCTAAGTTAATTGCTAACAAGTTTAAAAAGGGGCTTAAAGAGCTGATTTCTAAGGAGCAGAGTGGTTTTGTGGTGGGTAGGAAAATTATGGATGGGATTGTTATTGCAACTAAGACCATTCATTCTATGGCCAGCTCCAAAGAAAAGGTGATGTTCATTAAGTTGGATATGGCTAAGGCTTATGATAGGGTCGGGTGGTCCTTCCTTCAGAAAGTTCTTAGTGTTTTTGGTTTTGGGGATGCATGGATTCAATGGGTTATGAGTTGCATTACTTCAGTTTCTTTCTCTGTGCTTATTAATGGGGAGCACTCTGAGTTATTTGGTGCTTCTAGGGGGCTATGTCAAGGAGATACCCTCCATTCAAATTTGTTTCTTCTCTTTGCTGAAGGGTTGGGGCGGTTGATTAGAAGAAATGTGGAGGTTGGTCAAATCCTAGGTTGGCAGTGGGGTGGTGACATGCCTCCACAATCTCACCTGCAGTTTTTGGATGATGCTACTCTGATGGGAATGACTATAATGAGTGAAGCTGCTAATATTCGTAGGGTGTTGGATGTTTACCTAATTTCCTTTGGACAACTGATTAATGAAGATAAATCTTCCATATTCTTTTTTAATACTTCGGGTCCCATTCAACATCAGATTGCTCAAACTTTGAGATTTTAGATTGGGAATCTTCCTTTGACCTATCTTGGTATCCCCATCTCGAATAGGAGATTTCCCAGAGTGTCTTGGCAGAATATTTTAGATAAATTTTGGGTGAAAGTTAATCAGTGGACTCATCAGTGGTTATCTTTTGTTGGGCGTGTTCAGTTAATCAAGTTTGTGGTGCAGGCTTTGCCCATTTACAGATGCATGCTCCAGGTTTCCTCGGTGAGCTTTGTTAAGGAGTTGGATTATGTGACTAGATAGTTTTTATGGGCTGGTTGTTTGGTGTCTTCTAAATGGAGTCTAGTTAGATGGGAGGTTGTTTGTAGCCCGAAGCAGTATGGGGGTCTTAGATTACGACAGTCGGCTCTAACTGGGGTGGCACTGGCTACAAAGTTGTATTGGCAGTGGTGCATTGACAAGGATAAGATTTGGGCCAGGGTTCTGTCTCAGAAGTACTTCTTGGGGATTCCTCATTATCCCCTTGTTGGGAAGGGTTCAGTGATTTGGGGCACTCTCAAAAAGGGGGTTGCTCTTATTAAAGAAGGTTTATTTTGGATTTGTAAGCAGGGGACAATGGTTCAATTCTAGTCTGATTCTTGGGATGGCTCTCCTCCTCTCATCTCTTAGTATCCTAATTTATTGAATCTTTTCCAGAGGTTTCTTGAGGTTGGTTGGTCACGAGTGAGTGACTTTAAATCCTCCTCTTCTTATGGGTTACTAGAGGTGGCTAGATGGAAGTCTCTTGATGTCTGGTTGGATGTTGGTCTGCAGGAGGAGTGTGTTGAGCTGCAAGGTATTCTTTCCAGTCGGCAATGTAGTTCTCTCCGGGAGGAAGATGTGCTTGCTTGGTCTCCTAATCCTTTGGGTGTTTATGTTGTTGCCTCTAGATATAAGGTGTTATTGTCTCACAGGGTGGATGGGGAGGAAGTTTAGTGGTGGAAGAAGGTCTGGAAAAAGTTCTCCTGGCCAAAGTGTAATTGCTTTGTCTGGATGTTGACCTAGAATAAGTGTTTGACTTGGGAAAATATTCAGAAGAGGGGTTTCCATGACCCTTTTGTTTGTGTTTTGTGTGGAGCTGCTGAGGAAGAGACTTCTCTTTTTTTTTTCCGCTATCCTTTTGCTATCCAGATTTGGCATTTTTGGTGGGGTGTTTGGTTGAGCCCCTGTGTTCATGCTTCCTCCTTGATTGAATTTTGGAATAGTGTGGGTAGGCCTCCCTCTATGACTTCTTTCTTACAAGAAGTGTGGTACATGGGGCCTATCTTTATGCTATGGCAGATTTGGCTGGAATGGAATCGATGTATTTTTTGTAGAGAGAAGAAGTTTGTGCAGCAAGTCTGGAAGAGTATTTTGAGCATGATTCAGGAGACAGTGGAGGCTAAGTGTGTTGTGAGCTTTCCTTTAGAGAAAATGGATGTTGAGGTGGTGGAGAGATTGGGGATTCAAGGGTTTTCTATGACTTTTTCTTGTGTTAGGAGAGGACAAAAGGTGAAGAAAAAAATTCATAGGGTTGGCAGTTGGCAACTCCCTCCTGATGGAATTCTAAAGATCAATACTAATGGCTCTTCCAGGGACAATCCTAGGCCTGCTAGTATTGGGGGATTGGCAGGGATTCTTTAGGTTCGGTGATTTTCCTCTTTTCGGTCCATGAGGGATTGAAGACTATCAACATTGTGGAAGGATTGGAAATCCTCGGTGCCTTTGAGAGGGCTCATGCTTTGGGGTGGAGAAGGATTATATGTGAATCTGATTCCCAGGTCTTGATCAATTTTTTCATTGAGACGAAAGTGATGGGGGTCATTTGGCTGTTGGCTAAGATTATGCATCAGATTCTATAGGTTAGTTCATTGATGGAAATGGTGACTTTTGTTCATATTCCGCGGGAGTGGAATAGGGCTGTTGATTGCTTGGCCAAATGGGCTTATGAGCGTGTCGATGGATGGAGAATCAAGGAGTGGGAATTTATCCCTCTAGCGCTTCGCCATGATTTGGAGGGAATTCTTGCTGAGGATAGGGTTGGATATGGAGTTGGTTGACTTTGGTTGTGTTATGTTCTTCTATTTTTGTTGTTTCCTAGGACTTCGGTCCTTTGCTTTCTTTGTAGTGTTCCTTTCTGAATTTCAATAAATTTTTTACCCCTTTTTATAAAAACATTATGCCAACATGGAATAATTTCCCTATGAGAGTAGATTAAGATATCAATACAATAATAAATAAACAAATAACATAAGAAAAAAAAAAAAGCACATCAAACCAACCCTAAGCACCTTAGTATGCTTGCATAGAGGACATTCAGGAAAGTAAAAATTCTTGTGCAGGCCAAGGAATGGCTTGATCTAGCATCCATATTTACCTTATACTACACAACAATCATAATCCCCAACAATAGGGGGCATATACAATACTTTTTTGGGAAGTCACCTCTATTGGCATCTCTTTAGAACCTGTCGAACCTTCTTGTAGCCAAATGTACACTCCTCCTGAGTGGAAATAATTACAAAGGGAAGTAAAATGAAAATAAAAATAAAATAAATCCATGAGTTATGTTGAAAACTATGATATATGTTTCCCTCACTTCAGGGTTCTCTTAGGGCAGCTAGAGAGTTATTTTCCACCACATGGAGGCAACATTGTGTTACCCAACTAAGCCTCCATGTCTATATGTGAGACACTTTCCTCATGTTAACATCTTTCCCTATGTACAAAAACACTTTTCCAATGTTAATGTTATGAACATTGAATGGAGAAAAAACATGATCAAATAAGTCAAACTAAAACTGATGAATGGCCAGATTCATTTTCATCATCTTGCATCACTTATCCACAAGTCTGGTCTATTGATGGGCCAAATCAACACACCAAACTTCATATGGGGAGCTCCCTCGACATAATAAAGGATCAATGTAGGGCACACATTTTTTTATCATGAAAAGTATTGCATGAATAGAGTTAGACATAATAATGATATGCTATATAGTGTGATCTATAATCTAGGGCCATCATCCTCTATCTTAAGTAAGAAAAATACATGTGAGAATAAAAATGGATAAGAACAAAATATGATAAAGGTTAATATGGATAAATAGATCATATTTAGGTCAAAATAGAAATTATTTTTATTTTCTAATACCTTACATCATCATTAAATACTCATCAATGGATACAAAATAAGAAAAAAATGATATGTATGCAGGGGAGTACAACAAAATAGTGAAAAAAAATTTAAAGTAATAGGTGTTCCCATTATAATTTGGTTAATATAAATAGGTTTTTTATTCCCTAATTTTTTGTATTATCCCCAAACATATTGTAAAAGAAGGGGTAAGAATCACACATACAAAGGAGATAGGGCTAGATTAAAAATATAGGAAAAATAATTATAATTGTAAACACCAAACATTTACCCCCATAGTGGGTTATCATGCAACCAAGTACATATCATGTCCATCAATCCATGGGAGAAAATAAATAAAATTACAAATAAGAAGGTAACACTAGGGAAGAAGTACACATAGCATAATATTTATCTAAGTAGAGTGAGTGAGATCACCATTTCCCATCAAGTCATCATCATTGAAAAAAAAACATATTCTAAAAAGAAAGTGAATCATTAGAACATTAGCTATAGTACCAAGCAAGTAGTCCAAAGGAGGAGGTACACCATAAAACCTAGAAGATTTAATTGATAAGTTGGTCATCATTGACTCTATAAGAGGGATAAGGTAAGGCTCTAGACAAAGGACATTTTTATGATGTAAAAGATCATCCTTGATAGATGTATCAATGGAGGTGGATGAATCCATGGGATCTTAAAAAAAACTAGTAACCATTGCAAATGTGGGAGGACCTATAGGAGGCTAAGAATATAACAAAAAAACCATTAAATATGCAAGGGTATGTCATGAGTTAATCTATATTATTAGCCTATACATTGGTATAAAATATGCTCAAAAACCCCATAACAATTTGTTAGTGAACAAATTTTTCTTGTATAAATTTGAATATAAATGAATCTATGATGCCCAAGAAGGACGCATCAATTCACAATAGTTGGATATATTACCATTGCATTGGTAATATTTCACTGAATTTTGGTTGAGTTACAACTCCCTCTTCAAATATAATTTTGTATTTTTTGAATATATAAACTCAGGGGTATTCTTTTAACTAGAAAGCAAAAAAGGAAAACTAACACTTGCTCATAGCCATGACACAAGCGCAAAGGGAAATACTTGAAATTAAATTACTATTGAAATGAAATGGACTGGAAAATGATCAGTATCGTGACTCACAAATTAGATTACTAAAACTTGTTGACTCCACTCAGTACAATTTCAACCACTTATTGCAAATAGAATGAACTAAATGTCACTGAACAACACATTCTCAAAGGAAAAGAATATCAAAATTCTTGTCAAAGCTCACATAATTTCTCACAAACATTAACATCTAATTCAAAATTACTGCACACAAACAATAACATTCACAAAAAAATGAATTAAAACTATAAAATTTGATCCTTTATTAAGATCGATTCTCTATCATGCATCACAATACAAGGGGGATCAAAATGTCGAAACCTTGCCACATCTTACAACTAAATATTTAAAATTTAATATTTTTAAAGGTTAAGATTTCTTGAAACTACTTCTTGGATGTTAACTATTGTCTAGCTGAAAACCGACTAACCATGTTAGATTATGACAATTCCTTCATTAATTGTTTTTTTAGAGATGGTTATGATTACATACCGTTTCTTGATTAATTTGATAGGAGGATAAACCATCACTTACTATGAGCAAACCATGTAGCCTTCTTCATGTGAAATGTTTTCCACCTTAGCTTCTTGGTGATTGTTCATATGCCACCTAAGATCATTTCATGTAGTTCTTTAAATGTTGAGGATTGCTTGAATCTAATTCACTAGATCTCTGTCACATCGCATTGCTTGAATTAATTAGGTTTAAAGAAATTTTTATGTACTTCAACACTAATTGTTTCAAATAAGCTCTACCAATTTACATTTTTCACTCAATAAATCCTCTTCACTACTATTCATTCTACACAATGTTGTTTACTTCTTCAAGTATATTGAGCTCATCGAGTGAAGTAGTCATGGAAAGTGATTTTTGTTTTGTGGAAGGTGTTGAATGTAGTGTTGTTCGTAGGTTGGTGTTGGATCTGTAGAATAGGGAAAAATCAAGGTTAAGGTCATAAATCACCAAAAATAAAACCCTAAAGCCCTAAACCAACAATGAAGCACAATCCAACATAGAAACATAAAGCACAAAGCAATATTACCTATGCCATGGTTGATTCACCTCCATTGTCGTTCTCCATTTTGCTTAATATGCTTGATTTCCCTCAGATTTTGAGTATGCAATAACAGACTAATGAAAATGATCAAAAAATATCAAAGAGTGTACTTGTCTCCTTGGATAGCAATAGTCTAGGTAGCATAAGATGTAGTGTTGAAATGACAATTATAGGTCTCTTTTATAGAAATCCAAATTTGAATGAAAAGCTAAGATTAAAAGCCAATAAGATATGACAATCAATGGCCAAGATTGAAAGATTAATCAATGAAATGGGGTTAGGGCTAAATTAAGGAAAAGATAAGACTAACTTAAGGATGGATGGTTGAGATTAAGTTATAAAATAATTCAATCAAGGGTGGAAATTAAATGAGATGTGAAGAGATAAGACTGGCACAAATAAGCAGGTTGGAATAGAAAAAGAGGTTGTTGGAGGAATTTAAATAATTATGAAATTATTTAATTAAGGAGAGAAAGTGAATTATTAAATAATGAAAATATTATTTAATTATAGAGGACATGTGATAGTTGACGTTTTTAATTAAATAATGATTTAATTCAAAAGTGGGAAGAAAATGACAAATTAGTAGACAATTAAATAAATAAAATTTGTTTAATTTATGGAAGAAAAGGATAATGAATAATTAAATAATTGAAATAACTATTTAATTATAGTAGAAAATGATAATAATTAAATAAATAGGAATTTATTTAATTATAGAAAGAAGGGGGACATTAGTTAATTAAATAAATATAATTTATTTAATTAATAAAAAATAAAAAAAAAGGAAATGATTTAATTAAATAATTAAAATCATTTAATTAATAGAAGAATTGTGACTTTAGACAATAATCAAATAATTAAAATTATTTAATTATTAGGGAAGAAAGAGGATTGACAAAGAAAAATAGTGTTTGCAAGTGAAGGACAATTTTTAGTGTCTACATTTTGCCCCTTTGATACAATGCAGTTTATCATGTTGTGCCAAAGAAATTTAGTTCAAAAATATGCCCTAGTGTGCTGATAGGAAAACAGGATAAACCCATGCTCCCTCACACAATTTTTACCAATTTTTGAAAATTTTGAAAAATTCTTCTAATAAGCAATTTGGATAGCAGATGAATGCAAGGATTGATGAAAAGAAATGTTAGCATGGAGTGAGTCGAGAAAAAGAAAGATTGATATTTTTTTGATAGATGCTAGGTTTTGTATTTAATCATCATTGGGCATTAAAAATATGACAAATGGACAATAAATTCCATTGTATGACATAGACCAAGGTGTGAAAAGTTATCCACTTGAAGAAATAGATAGTCAATAGACAAGGAATGTCCTAACTCATACTAAGAGCTAAGTTGCCCCAGCCTTTTTTCCAAGACAATCCACAAGCAATAGTCAAAAAGGAAAATAGGTCATGAGACATCATCGCTCCTCTAAATCCTTTGTGGCACATCCTTGAGGTAGCTAGTAACATGATCAAAAATAAAATAAAAAAGATAAGACAAATTAGGCCAATAAACTCAACAAACATTTAGATCATTTGCCAGTGATTGTCGATGCTTGATTGATTGACGGGTTGATTGATTGATAATGCTTGGTTTCAGAAGAAGAAACATGTCATATAAGACATCTAGGCTGGTTTCGATCATGTAACCACCTATATAAGGAAAATGATAGATATTGACAGTGACAATGTCTAGTTTCAGGAAGGACACATCCTGTATAAGAAAAATGATTGATTGATTTAATGTTTTATGTTGATTTGATTGACATTTTAGGCAATCAACAGATTTGGTTTGAAGACTAGTTGAATAGTTTGTCTTGTTGATTTATGATTCTTAGTTGGGATTCATATGACTATTTGCATCTGATGACAATGTTTGACTTATTATAGATGATATGGACTGACTCGAAAAACCCTAAGGGACCAACCTAAGGCCTCTTGGGCTCATCCATTGATGGCCTTACCTACGTAATGATGTGTAAAGACATCATAGTTTGACAGGACTTTGACCTTGTTTTATTTATTGTGAGCTAACTCATGATTGACTTTATTCAACAAACCCTAAAGGATTGACCTAATGCCTTGGGGGTTCATTTACTGATGGCCTTGTCTACACTATATACACAAAGGAAATATAGTTCGACTGGAATTGGACTGATATGACTTGGCATTGAATTTGTTTTTTGGATTTTTGAAGGTTATTTGGATGTTTTTGAGTTTTGACAATATTTTCTTTTTTTGGCTTTTTGAAGATTTTTTATTTTTTTATCTCGGAATATTTGATTTTTGTCTTTTTGGAAAAAAAAACATATATTTTTGAAGTTTTTTGATTTTTTGGCTTTTTGACATGTTTTGATGCATGTGAAAGATACCCACAATCAAGCAAGTAGGCATGCACAAGCATCCAAGGACAAATATGATCTTGCCCCTATTCAAGCTAAAAACCAATTGATAGGTAATAATGATGATGATGACAATATTGTTTGATATGGGAAGGACACATACTAAAACAATATGAGCATTGGGAAAGACATATCCCTATGATGATAATGTGACTAAAGGATCAAGGTTTGCAGCACGCCTAGAGACAAAGCCAAGCAATGTTTTGGATGATGCACTAGGTTGTATATAAAGATTGTATGAATTAGGCTTGTTGCATTTGGAATGACTTTTCAAAATTGAATGGGATGATGGAGGGATGTTGGATAAGTGGATTGGAGGCCTGAGACCACTAACAAGGGAAAACCAAGATATCGTAAAAGGTGGAAGGATGGAGGAATTCCATGGATATGAGAGAGGAATTTGGATAATGGATGGTGATGGGAGATAGAATGGTGGTGGATGGAGGGTAGGAAGATGGAGCTCCAAGTACTAAGTACAATCATGGATGGAAGATGATGAGTAATGTATGATATGGAAGGATAGTGAGAAAGGATATGAATGCATTGATATTTGGCCCCTAGTTTTATCAAGATCAAGGGTGAAAAAAGGGGAGGAATTAGATGGGATATGAGGATGGAAGTAGGATAGGGGATATAGGATGGGTGATATGGATAGTATGATCAAGATAAAGTGGATAGGCTATGGATGCATGGATATTTGACCCCTAGGCTCTTCATCAAGATCAAATGTGGGAAGGGAAGATAGATTTGGATAGGATAAGGGACATGGAATGAATGATATAGATAGGATAATAATGATGGAAAGAAATAATGCATGATATATATGAAGACACTTAGCCTTTTCAAGATCAGAGGGTAAAGGAGGATGAATGTAAATAGGATAATGGATAGGAAATGAGGGATAATGGGGGGTGTGGTAGGTAGGATAGCATGGATGAAACTTGCCCCCAAGTGTAGAGTGAAAGAGGGTAATGGATTACACTTGATGCATGTTTGCTAGGTTTTCATCATGGTACTTATCCAAGGCACCACAAGAAGTGGTTTTCACCATTGGACAAATGATTTCTCTTTACTCTTTATTTTTTCATTTTTTCTCTATTCTTTTTATTTTTATTTTTTGGGAATAAAATAGATAGAGAAGGATAAGGATATGGATAAATGGATTTGGAAGATGGTGGATACATGATAGGGAGATGGGGGAAGGACTCAAGAATCTAGTTCCATAGATGGTATCCCTTGAAGATTTACTCCATTAGACCATGGACAATTGGAGGTATGCTCATAGATATTGGTAGAATGATGGTAAGGGGGATGAAATGGATGGGAAGATGGTCAAGGATATGGATTTATGCAAAGGATTAGATAAGAGGGATGAAAGAATGAAAGATAGATGTTGGATAATAAATGGGTTGATGGAAGAATTGTAGATGAGTGGATGGAAATTTTGGCAAGATAAACATTGGAACACACCTTGAAAGATGGTGGAGTTGTGAAAGAGAAGTAGCTTTTGAATTTGGAGATTTAGATGGAGTGGAAGTGGATTTTGGGATATAAGGACCCAAAATGGATGGAGGTGATAAAGGATTATTAGACGGGGTGGAGGACTTAGACTTAGATGGAGCTTTTGGATAAGCAAGTTTCGATGCCAATTCTTATTTTTCTTTGGGGTGTATTGATTCTATGAGTATTTTGTAATCCACGTGGATTTTATTTTTATTTTTTGCTTTATGGGCCTTTGAGACCTTTGGGATTTAAATTTTTTTATTTTGGATCATATTTTTCTTTGTTTTTGCATGTCTTTTTGATGGGACATGTTGATCCTTTGATTTTTGTGGATTTTTGGCTTTATGCATTTGAGATTTGACATCCAAATTGCTTCCAAGAGCAATGGGATTGGTGTATGGATATGAATGATCTATATGTATTATAGATGGGTTGGTGTAAGTATGTTGGAAAAGGTTCAAGGGTGTGTACCTTTGTTGATCTTGATTAGGGATATGAGGTAATGGATAAAGGGGATAATGGGATTTTGTAGTAAGAACGCTAGGTGATGGAATGTAAGGACCCAAGATGGATGGAGGGGATGAAGGAATTTGTTTTGGGACATAGGGACCCAAAATGAATGGAAGTGATGAGGGATTGAGTTTTGGAACATAAGGGCCCAAGATAGATTTTGACGATGGGGAATGTGGACATTTGGATTTAAGTGGAGGGATTTTGGATTTGGGGTGAATGGAAGGAGTACCGACATCTAGAGACTTGTAGCCAAGGCTGTGATAATTATAATTTTCTTGGATTTGGATGGGTTCTAATATTCCTTTCTCATGGAGGCCTAACCCTTTTCCTTGATAATGCATTTTTTGACAAATCTTTTTCCCAATGGGATACTTTTGTTTTGAAAACAAGATGCAAGTCCATTTTTGAGGTGGATATGGCATGGAGTGAATGATAAGCTCTTGGAATAGAATAGCTTTTATAAAGGTGGATGAACCAAGCTTATATGTTTGTGGTTCATGAATGGGATTGTGTGAAGGATTAGGACCATGACATGAAGATGAAGGGATACTTGGATTATGAGATGGAGATGGAGGAAATCTTTGATCTTGACTTGGGGTAGGATCATGTGATGGGTGGATGGTATAATTTTCTCTTGGTTATGAGATGGAATGGTATCATGACATGGAGATGAAGGGATGCATTGATCTTGACATAGAGGAAGGGGATCATTGCATGGAATGGAAGTCATACTTTGATCTTGATTTGGAGGAATGGGATCATTAGATGGAATAGAAGTTAGAATTTTCTCTTGATTTGGAGGAAGGGGATCATTGGATGGGATAGAAGGTATATGTTTCTCTTGATAGGAAATGGGATCATGGGATGGAAGGGGATCATGAGTTGGAAGGGGATCATGTGACAGAGTGGATGGGACATCTTGATCTTGATTGTGAGGGGTATCATTAGATGTGGTAATGGATGGAAAGCTTTTCTCTTGTGATAGACTAGGGTCATGCCATGGAGGTGGTATGATAGGATCATGATCTAAGGCGGATATGCTAGGATCATCAAATGGATTGGATATGGTAATATTATGAGATGGCATGGAAGGAATACTTTTCTCTTGATATGAAAGGGGATCATGTGGAGATATGGAATGGATGGCTTGATCTTGATATGAAATGGGATCATTTTGGATTTCTTGACTAATGGTAGGACCTTGATCAAAGATAGGTTTGTCCTGGATGCCATGATCATCTAGAAGGATTTTGTGGATGGACTTAAGGATAGGATCATGAGATGAAATGGGATCACAAGGAGTACTTTGATCTTGACATAAAGGGGAATCTATGATGGCATGCTTTGGATCAACGAGGTCAAGTGAGTAACATGGTTGACTTTGTCTATGTGCTATGAAGGTGGAAAAATGTGAAATGGATGAGATGGATGAGGTGGATGAGATGGATCGGGTGGAAGTGAGTGGAACTAGAAGACTAGGACTAGCATTTTGTGAAATAGGATTTTTCATGGGCTCTTATATTCCTTTGATGGTGACTTTTGGTGCTCCTTAGAGGGTGACTTTTGGTACTCCATTGACGGTGACTTTTGGTGGTCCTTGGATGGTGACTTTTGGCTTGACGATGGGTTGATTAGGATGTGAAGTGCATGCGATATAGTTATGGATAGGTGTTGGTTGAACATGGAAGACATTTTGGTTTCTCTTTTCAATGGAGGAAAAGGATGACATGGAGGGTGGTTCTGATAATGATTAGGACCTTTATTAAACAAATTAATTAAGCTTAGGGTCTTAAATAATGGATTAAGAATGAATATGGATAATTGAGATTTGGATTAGATGATTGGGTATGATTAGGATGAAATTTGATTGAAAGCACCACAAACAATATGAAAATCAAGTCTTGGCTATTGAATGTCCAAATTTTATGATTGTAATGTGTATTTTCAAAGGTTATTCACCTAAATTTCCATAGTTCTAACACAAATCAAAGATAATTCACACACATAAAACTCTTTCCTACACTAAGGTCAATGGCCAATGGCATGACACTCAGTCTCACAACTTGGAAGCTCTGTCGACTCAAGTGGAGGGACACCTTTAGGGGGTGTTTGCACTCTTGTCTTCGAGAGAGGATGGATAGGGGCCTCTTAGAATGGAAGGATAACCAAAATCACCCTCTCCCCAAAAAGTTACAAGTAAAACAAGTAAATTATATGACGTCGGGTATTTTCATCTCAACTCAAGGGAGTTCATATGGTGAGTAAAATTCAGGGCATGATGTGCATCCCTTGTACCAAGAGTGACACCAATAAAAACTCAATCATAAAGGGAGGGCCTCTAACTAGTTTGTCTTTTAGTCATTGCTCGGGGACTCACCACCTCTCGAGCATCCAAAAATCCACTTAAGACTTTAACCACTCCTACTAGGGGCACTTATATGGAAAGGCACCTCCCCATTCTAAATGGAATTGTATGGCGAAGGCTAATGGAAGTTTGGAATTGACTTTTGTCTAATCATTTTATATAGCAGCCCAAGGGAAAAACCGCTTTGGTTCACCAATGATTTATCCATATGGATGTATCTTAATTGGTAGGCCTATATAATGGGGTAACAAAAGTGAGACAAGTACAATGTTTTTGATCTCCAAGGTCACTCAAGCTGTGAGGAGAGAGCATACACAATGTACTTGGCTCACACTAGCAAGAGTTCATTAACCTTAAACAAAACCAAATGTGTGGTGTGATAGTGTAAATGTCAAGAAGTGTTTTTATTCCAAATATCACTCAAGGTGAAAAGGAAGAGTATACACAACTCAAAAAATGTACAAAATCACAATACAATGAAAACAATGGTTCTTTTTAAGCCCCAAATCAAAATGTGAGAGTTGCAAAGACACTTGATGCAATTTGTTTGTGAATAAACCAAAAGATATTGCAAATGATCCCATCTTAACCAAAATCAACAAAAAGTTAGAAATTCTAAATGCAAATGTCTCCTCCAACCTAAGCCACATGTTGTAAACTAGAGATCAATAACAAAAAACCCCTAATCTATTGAATGCAAAAGGCATAAACTAAAAATTCCTAATAAAAGCCCTATTTCAAAATGAATAGGAAAATGCAATGTAGGAAGTCACAGTTGCGGCTCTCTGGTTCAAAACATATGCGGTGTTATGCGGTGTAGAAGATAGCAACTATGATGAATGGTTGAAATCAGATGCGGTGAACCACCAAACAAATGTGTTGCAAAAACCTAGAAGTTGCAAAAACACCTAAATCCAACAAAATTTGACAAAACCCAAAATAGATATGATGCAATTATGATGTCCAAGTGTTAGAATAAAACCAAAGAACTGCAAAAAAACATAAAAAACCTAAAAATAGATTTAATAAAATGACTTTTCCCTATATTTGGAAAAATGCGATGTTTGGGGCAACAACTGCGGTTTTCTAGCTTTTGGAAAATGCATTGTAGCATCTAGTGAATGCGTCATTTAGGATCACAATTATGGTTCATACTTGAAACTCAAAATTTCTAAAAATTTCTTCCAAATCTAGCTATTTCATATTAGGTTCACCAATGTAGAATAGGGAAAATTCAAGGTTAAGGTTACAAATCATCAAAACTAAAACCCTAAAGCCCTAAACCAATAATGAAGCACAATCCAACATAGAAATATAAAACATAAAGCAATATTACCTAAGCCATGGTTGATTCACTTCCATTGTCCTCCATTTTGCTTAATATGTTTGATTGCCCTCTGATTTTGAGTATGCACTAATAGCCTAATGACAATGATAGAAAAATATCAAAGAATGTACTTGTCTCATTGGATAGAAATAGTCTAGGTAGCATAAGATGTAGTGTTGAAATGAAAATGATAGGTTTTTTTTATAGAAAGAAAAAATTGAATGAAGGGTTGAGATTAAAATCCAATAAGATATGACAATCAATGGCCAAAATTGAAAGATGAAGCAATGGAATAGAGTTAGGGCTAAATTAAGGCAAAGATAAGACTAAATTAAGGATGGACAATTAAGATTAAATTATAAAATAATTCAATCAAGGGTGGAAATTAAATGAGATGTGAAGGGATAAGGTTGGCATAGATAAGGAGGTTGGCACAGGAAAAGAGGTTGGAGGAATTTAAATAATTATAGAATTATTTAATTGAGAGAAAGTGAATAATTAAATAATGAAAATATTATTTAATTATAGAGGGCATGTGATAGTTGACTTTTTAATTAAATAATGATTTAATTCAAAAGTGGGAAGTAAAGGAAAAATTAGTAGCCAATTAAATAAATAAAATTTATTTAATTTATGGAAGAAAATGATAATGAATAATTAAATAATTGAAATAACTATTTAATTATAGTAGAAAATGATAATAATTAAATAAATAGGAATTTATTTAATTATAGAAAGAAGGGGGACATTAGTGACGTAATTAAATAAATATAATTTATTTAATTAATCAAAAAGAAGAAATAAAAGGAAATGATTTAATTAAATAATTAAAATTATTCAATTAATAGAAGAATTGTGAGTTTAGACAATAATCAAATAATTAAAATTATTTAATTATTAGGGAAGAAAGAGGATTGATGAAGAAAAATAGTGTTTGCAAGTGAAGGATATTTTTTAGTGTCTGTAGGATCAACTAAGGGAGGTCTTTCTCATCCATAGTGATGTGGAAGAAGTCATCCACAAGATTATTTGTGAGCACTTCCTATCACAATTGCATGTTCACAAATCCAATATGCTTGAGAGATTTTTATACAATATTGTGCACAATTATGGACTTTTAGGATGGGCTTTGCAGGCTATTGAGAATTTGGTTCACCCATGGTATCTGCAATGTGTGGAAGATGCCCTGAGAAGGATTTTCATTCATCCGCATGTGGATCTGATCAATGATGCAATATGCATCTCTTATGTGTTGCATAATGAGAGGGTTGGCCAAGCCATTACTCTGTTGCATGTTGGCCTTGAAAGCAACAATATGGAGACATTCACTCATTATGTTGAATACAACAAAAATATTTTCTCTCCTACGCAGATTCAACAAATGCAAGAGGTGATTGGGGTTATCAGAGTCCTCATGTTCACTGTTATGAAATCACCCTCTTTTTGGCAATGTAATTCAATTTTTTTGTCGATACATATATGAATACATACATACATACATACATACATACATATATATATACACATATATATATATATATATATATATATATATATATCTTTTTGGATTTTTGAATCATTCTGTGTTATGGAGATCTTTATCTGCTTTGCATTTACTACTTGCAACTTTTAATTTTATGCTCATGTGGAATGAATGGAATGCTGCATTTTCTTGTAAATGATCTTTTCTCCTTTGAAATTTCATCCTCAATAATGAAATAATATTTGGCCTCAAATATAATAGTTAAATGTTTCTAGGTAAGTTTTGAAAATTTTTTGGAGTCCACCGCAGTTGTAAAAACTTTCCTTTGTGCCGTCATATAGAATAAACTTTAAATTTCAAATCTACCCATTAGTATTTTATGTAAAGCACTTAGAGAATAATCACAACTTATTTTATAACCTCGGTGAAGATAAAGAAGTTTTGAAAACCCTTTCGGGACTGACAAAGGTTTCAAAACTTTACAAAGTTCTTCCAAACCTTTGATATTTTGCTAATGTGATTCTCTTCTTTGAATACAATGTGCCTTACAATCTTTCAAGCCCCAAAACTAGCCCATGAAGTTTCAAAGTGAAGCTCATTTGGGAACATGTAGGTTCAAAAATTGAGTCAAGGACTGACACAGATTTTAAAACTTCCTTAAAGACTGAAAAATACACCCCTTTAAATTTCAAAGTGTTTTAAAGGATTTTTTAAGGGGGTATGGCTAAAAATGATGTTAACAACTAGCTCTAACTAGGGAAAAGGACTGCAAAGGATGAAGATATGAACCTAGACTTGAAATTCTACAATACCAATCTCTTATCGATTGGGCAACAGAGTCGAGATTAGAAATCAAAGGATCATACACACAACAAAAATGGGACTAAACACCAAAAAATGAAAAAGAAGAAACAAACCTATTTACATGGTAGGGGACACCTATTGACGCAAGAAACTTAAAACTATTATACATAGCCATTGACAAGCTAAGAAAAATATGAACCCCAAAGATTAAGATCAACATAACCCTATCTTGACCGTATATTTAGAAATAATGGCTTAAAAAATAAAGGACTTACATGATGAGGGGTCATTGCTATTGCTCCTCTGAACATTTAAGTGAGTCTCTAAATGAAAAAACTCCAAGTCATCTCCTTTCTCATTTCACTAGTTACGTTAGCCTTTAGAGGAGTCATCTGAGTGATGACAACAAAACTACCCAAGTACCACCTAACACATGGAGATGAAAAACAAGTAGTTCCACTCCCTTGATTAAGTGTGTTTGTCTCATTAGTCAGAATGAACTCTACAAGAACCTAGAACTCATGCTCATTCCTAGAGTCATTCACTTTTCTTTGCAATTTTCAAATGAATGTAGCCTTTTTCAGGAGTTGTAACTTTTCACAAACCTCTAAAATTCCCTTTGTGAGATTCCTGCAAACACGTGTCTCTATTCCTACTTCTCTTTTCTACACGTTATCTTCTAAAGTAGGTTTCCATCCTTCTTTTCAAATTCCAAAGTAAGAAGTCGTGAAACTTCGAGCTTCTTGGTGTCATTCTCCTAAGTCCCCTTTCCATTTTGGGTCATTGAAATTACCCAAGAATTAGGACCAGTCAATTACTCAGTGCTCTTCAATATCATAACATTGGAACCTACATCATCATGACCAAAGAACTCATCATCATCCTTTGAATCATCAAAATATTCATTTTCTAGCCCTAATTGGCTCACATCTCCTGCCATATGGATTTCCAAAGATATTTCTTGTCGTGATGTAAATGAGTTCAAAGGGTTAGCCTGGGGTGGCTCACCATTACTTTAAAAAATTGAGGACTTCCATTGGAAGGAGGCTTGAAATGGGAACAAATTTGCTACCTA
Source organism: Sequoia sempervirens (assembly GCA_007258455.2). Taxonomy (NCBI): domain Eukaryota; kingdom Viridiplantae; phylum Streptophyta; class Pinopsida; order Cupressales; family Cupressaceae; genus Sequoia; species Sequoia sempervirens. Next base: position 699,678,927 of record VDFB02058242.1, on the reverse strand, counting down.
GGTGTTCATGGTGCCTTGCCAATTCTTCTTCAATCCTCAAAGCTTCAATTTTTACTATTTTAAAATCAAATATGCCTCTTCTCCTTAAGACAAAATGAACTTTGGGAGGCAGGGCATGCATAAAGGTGGCTACCAAATTGGACTCACTGGGTCTACTAGAACATGAAATTTGATTTAGAGCCCTAGTGAATTTGTCAATAAGGCTCCTAACATTTTCACCTTCATTCCTTTGAATATTAAAAAGAGTTCTTAAGCGAGCTCCCACATTAACCACAATTTTAAATATCTCGAGAAACCTTTCTCTGAGAATATTCTAGTTTGTAATGCTTCCTTCTTTGAGTCACATGAACCATTATGGCACTTGGCTCTCTAAGGATGCAATGTAAAGGTGAAAAACCATGTTTTCTTCAACAATTCCAGAGGAAGCACAAACAATAGTAAAGGCATGTAAATGATCTTTGGGATCGTGTGCATTTTCTCTGGTAAATATAAGGAACTTCTCTCTAGATCCTTCACAAAGTGGTGGATAGCTTGTTATCGCCAAGGAGCCAAAATTGGTTCCCCAAGGTCATGACAATGAAGAGGCCATGAAAATAAATTGTAACTGATATGTAAGGGTTCTTTTTCAAACACAGTTTTCAATCTCGGGAAATATAATTCTTTGATTTCAATTAACTCTGAGGTGGTTCTCTTCAGACTGGTGGCATATTTCGGTTTTGATTAGGTCAGTGTGGTGGGTTAGGGTAATGCACAATTTCAATTCTAGGGAACCTATCAACCACAGGTCTTGGTGGGAATTGTGCAATTTTCTAGTATAGAAACAACAATAAATGATTGAAAAAACTACTAAAAACTACTTATAAATGACTAAACATGGCCACGTGACCAGTAGTAATTTATTTTCATTCATTTATAAGGCGACCAAATTGATGACTCAACCATTTTTTATCGTTATGTTGATTGATTTGGTCATTAATTTAGTCATCTAATTGATCTATTTGGTCATTGATTTAGTCATCTGATTGATCGACTTGGTCATTGATTTAGTCATTTGATTGATCGATTTGGTCATTGATGTAGTCGTTAATTTGATTGATTTGGCAGTGTGTTTAGTCGTTAATTTAGTCATTAATTATTTTAAACTAGTCACTTATTTAGTCATTTTTTATTCACTGGTATATTTAGTCGTCAATTTAGTCATTGATTGATGCTAACTAGTCACTAATTTAGTCATTTTTATTCACTGATTTATGTTCATTGGTAGTGTATTTAGTCATTAATTTTAATCATCATTTTTGTCAATTTGGTAGTTTATTTAATGTTTTTGTTCACTAATTTTTGTCAACTAGTAGGTATATTGATACATTGTTTATTAATTGCATAATCATTATATTTAGTCATATTTATTCACTGATTTTTATCAATTGGTAGTATATTTAGTCAATGGGTAGTTTATTTAATTGTTTTTGTTCATTGATTTTTTCCTATAAGTGTTGGAAATGAGACAATGCTTTAATTGAGGTTTAAACATATAAAAACACATAAAAACAAAATCAATCATTCATTTGCACATAATGAACTGACTATTAAGAAGGAAAAATACTAAAATTTTATTGAGAAAACATGTTCTTTTAGCAGATACAAGATAGAAATGTGTCTGCTTTGAAAAATGTACTATTACAAAGTGTGTTTCTTAGTGTTGTGACTAAAAAAACTAAGTTACAATGCCTTTTTTTTCTTATGCAGGATATTACAATCTTGATGACAATTCTATGTTGCAACGTATTTGCAACTGCACATACATGTATCTTGCACTCTCTACAACTTTTCCTCTTCTCTGCACCTCTTTATCTATTATGTATTTACTTCTTTTCCTGCACCCCTACTATCTGCGTCTATTGCTTACATAGCAACATATCCCCTCTTCTATAATACACCAATTTGAATGAGTGGAACCCAAAAAAAAGGAGAAACATATTCAAAGGGTTTCACATTACAGGTGTAGTAAGATAGAACATTCTCTATTCTACTCACATAATGTACACCCAAATCAGATTATCTAGTTTTTGTTTGGGTTCAACTTATCCAGGCTCAATACATTCTCTATCTACAACTTCACTCTCCACACTTTTCTGCTACTAACCCTTCTTTTTCTCTTCTGCACTTATGGCTAATTGTCAATTTTTCAAATATTTTAGTGGTCACCATGTGAAGGTCCCTTCTTTCTCTTTCAGATGGAAAAATCCATCTATTTTGTCTGGATAAGGAAGGAACGTGTTACTTGTGACCTGTAAAATACTTACATTTGCATCTCTTGTTCCTTTCAATTTGACTCCATGTATAATAGATAGTGAGTGAATCTTCCCAATGCCCACAACAACACCATCAAATGGATCCAACACCTCAATTTTATCCCCTTCTTGGAGTTTATCAATAAATGTCTACAAACACAAAAAAAAAATACACATTATATTGAGATATAAAACACACATTATATTGCTTTTGACAACTGTATGTAATGTCTTATGTCTTGGAACAAATCATTTTTTGCAAATGCTTTTATAAAACACTCTATTACAACTAAGCTCTAAGCTTCCATATGTAAGTTATATGTTCTCCCTTATTTCCATAATCTATGTATACTAGCTAATTACACTTCACTACTATTCTAACCAACTTCTATCAAATAGGTAATGATTACCCTTATTTACATAATAAAACAACCATTACTTACTTGAATAGAACTTACTTGCACATGGTTTCATAGCACTCACCTTGAGTTCAACACGGCTACCACTATGAATATAATGTGCATGCTCGTTGAGGTCATCATCATAACCACTATCAATGTCATTGAAGACATTAAGTTGTATAGCTTTGCAAAGAGTTCTATTGACAGGGCCTTTTTCTTTTTGTCCTTCTTTCACATAATTTCTCTACATCATGTGGTTTAACCATCATGCAAAAATTAATATAAGTAAAGAATGCAAAAGCTATAATTTTTTGTCCAAAAGAACTTTTTAAGAGAATAACAAAAAATTGGGACAGATAACTGACAACTATTATATTAATTACCTCAACTTCAGGACAACTAAGATGACTATGCTACACATTCTTGTCCACTTCGTCACTATCAATATCGACAACTTTGTTGACACCATGAAGGTGTTTTTGTTTTCCTATTGATATGATAAAATTGCTTTTTGTGTGGTTTAAATATCGTGCAAAAAAATATACAAAGCATTCAATAGTCAAGTAAAGAATGCAACCTATAAATTTGTCCAAAAGAACATTTTCTAGATCACTCCAACAATAAAGAAACTGGGTTGGATTCTCCTACGCTCAGATTTCAATAATCTACATATTAAGAGGCATTTGTCTATAGAACTGCTAAACAAGAAGAAATGAGATCAATAGAGCCTCTTACCTCATCTGAATCCATGGATATATGCTTATTCCATGTAGAAACTATAGGGTTGACGGATTGAACCAACTACATAGCTTGTTGACTGAGACTGAATATGCAACTCATTACCTTTTGGTACCCTAGTTCATTTGATTTGTCATGATCTATAGAGGCTCCTATTGGGAATTGAACAGATGGTTGTGAAGTCTTTGTTGAAGAGATAGATTTCAACTTCATCCTACTCTTAGATTTACTAGCATCTAATGCTACCATATAATTGACAATATCTTCTACACCTACTTCTCTATTACTGTTTTCCACCTAAAATACAATGTCAATTTCAACATTAGTCAGTTCAATAAAAATTTGAAATAAATAACACAATGTAAATTGAACCAAAAATCCATACACCATCTTTGTATGGCTTCTTGCCTTCTAAATTGAACCAAAAAGCATTTGGCCCAATGGGCTCACCATCTCTTGATACCTCAAGCAAGAATGGCTTCTTGCCTTCTAATTTTCTTTCTTTTGCATTCCTCTATGTAGATTTGTACAAATCTTGACTCAATCTTTGTCTTTTGACAAAAGCATCCACATCTTCTATTAAATTACCACTACTAGTATTTTTGGTTGATCCACTAGTTCCATCAAAAGTTTTAGATGCAACAGGTGCACTCTGAGACACAACAGATGCAAGTTGTCTCTCTTCATGTGACTTTTATTAACCATAACTTCATGCTCCTTGGCCACATCAGGTGTGGCATGAGTAGGTAGATCAGTACCAGTCTCCACATATTTTCACATCATTAAATGCATCCTTTAATGTTGAAAAAAGCATCTACAGACCTGTTATTCCTTTTCCCTAATGTTTTTCAATAATATCTCTTAGACTTAGTCTAAGAGATCATCACAACGTTGCACATCACCATGTGCTATATCAGGTTGCACATCACCATGTGTTATATCAGGTTGCACATCACCATGTGCTATAACAAGTTGCACATCACCATGTGCTATATTAGGTTGCTCATCACCATGTTCTATACTAGGCTACACATCATCACATCTATCATTTTCACCAGCTACATTTGTTGAATCATAAAAGTGTCAGCTTCTACGAGATGGTGGCACTGTATCTTTTCTTTCCTTTTTTTTTTCTCCACATTTTCTTTTCACTCTTTTTGTTTCCTATTAAACAAAAAAAAATCATATTATGTCTTATATGCATAAAGCTATTTCCTATAAAATTTTATTAAACACTATTAAAAAAATAATATACTACTTAGAGGATTTACAACTTTCCTTTTCAAACCAAGACTCAAAAAATATTCATTATTCTTGACCACTTTTTTAGTATGCATGCGCTCATATTTTGTCACTAGAATTTCAGCATTATGATCACTATCATCTAATTTGTGTCTTACAGTCCTTGTCTTCATTTCCTGAAGTCCAAATAAACAATAATGTATAAATCAACAACTTGAATCAGTAAAACTTTATTGAGTTCATAAGTTGATAACTGTTGACTTTCCAATCTACTAATAACTGTAAATGAAAATTTAAAATAGAATTCAATTTACAGATTAAAAATAATTTGTAGTAAAAAACCAAGAAGATGTTTACAATTATAGGTATTAGAAAAAATTTCCTTAGGGATATATTCACAAGAGAAGAACTCATAAAAACATAACACAAGAACGATGAAGGAAAAGCATAGTCTAGTTCATCATGAGGTGTGTTAGAACCTTAAAAAAAATTCTAGTTCCATCAGCACAATTAACCTTGAGCTCCATGACCTGAGCCTTGACCCTTATATTCGTTTTTATTTTTTATTGAACATATAAATTTTTTAGGTTTGACTGACATTGAAAGACCTATACAAAGACAAAAATTCATCATATATACTTAAGAAAAAATATGTCTAGCTAAAAACATTCCAAATCCCTTAACATTTTGTTACCGCAATCCCTCAGTAGTAATCTAAACCCTTGGTGGGCTAGCGGTGTTGGCAACACAAGGGTAGACAACTGAGAGGGGGGGTGAATCAATTGTCTCAGAAATTAAAACTTATTAAACTTATTAACCCTTATTCTCATATATGATTACTAACCATGAAATCTTAAATCGTCAACACATCAAAAACACACATAACACCAAGATTTTTTACGTGGAAACCCTATTAGGGGAAAAACCATGGTGGAGGTCAATCCATAGGATTATATCCTGTTAAAAGTAAAAAAGAATGAAATGGTGAATGCACATGCATTCAGGCACACTTCCTAGAGCTCACTACTCAATTACAACAAGGCTTATTGCATAAAGGAAGACACACTGTCTTACAGAAACATTCGGATTACATCTGAAAGGATTTGAACTGAAAAAATAGCATTTGTTAATGCTTTATTACAGTTTTGATTAAGCACGTGAACACTTATTCACTCCTCTTCACTCTTCTTCACACTCTACTCTACATTCAAAATATTTAGAACATTATTCATGCACACCATGCATTCAAATGGTATAAACAATCGCTTATATATATTTGCAACAAGAAATTACATCGCTACATGTTAGCTTCAACAAAATAATAAAATAAATATAAATTGTCGGCCCAAATTAATATCAATTATTAATTTGAATCAACCAAGGTCAGCCACAACATAGTGAAGACCCAAAATAACATTCTCGAACACAAAACACTTCAAATAATTATTCCTTGAAGATCCACAACACGCTACAACCACCTTGTCGGCCATGAACATGAAAAACATGAACACGCAAGAGAAAATACCAATCGCGGGCACCACGATCAGTGTGAATGTGCAACATAGATAGAGCATGATCTAGAAACATCCACAAACATCATGAATCACTAGAGAAGCATCCGAAACAACTGAACTAACCAAAATCGTATCATCTTCATTCAAGAACTCAAACTAAAGTAATAGAAAAACTGTTAGAATACAAATCTTCATAACTCAATCAAATCTTCACGCAAATCTCTAAAAATCAACATGGATAAACTAGATATACTTGACAAGAAACCCTTTATTCCACAACCTCTGATCATCAACATACTGAACTCACCAATAGACTGAAATTCACTTCACCACTTGACAACTTGTAACTCATTCCATTACAATTTTCTCAATATCCTCGACATATACAACTTCAAATGACATTAAGACAAATAGTTTTGACATCAATGACAACCATATATTAACAACACAACCACAACATCCAACAATCTCCCCCTTTGTCATTGATGGAAACACGTGATGTGAAAAACACCATCAACACAACTATCTCTTAACACTTACTCCCCCTTAGATTCTACCTCTTTTTCTCCTCAACTCTTTCACATGACTCTTCTCCCTACATGAATCTTCTCCCCAGATAATTCATAAATTTTCACATTTTTCTTCTTCCCCTTTGACATCAATGACAAAGATCTTTATTCTCCATACAAGCTCTGAACCACATATCTAAACATCTGACTGCTCCCCCTAAGTAGAAACCACCACAACATCAATCCAGATCAAGATATGATGATGAAATGCACAGACTAATGCAAAGCAATGCATCTGAGTTCTAATTAGGAGGGTTAATCACCCCTAAATTCCCTCTAAGATACTCAAAATTATCCTTAGGTAACGGCTTGGTAAAGATGTCTACAATCTATTCCTTAGTAGGTACATACTCCAATCTGACTTCCTTTTCACTCACCTTCTCTCTCAAAAACTTGATAGATATATGCTTGGTCTTTGAATACAACACCAGATTCTTAGAAATATTAATTGCACTTGAATTATCACAGAATATAGCAATGGGTTCATCATACACAACTCTAATATCCTTCAACATTTGTTTCATCCATAATACTTGAGTACAATTGTTAGCAACATCAATGTATTCTTCCTCAACAATAGATAAAGAAATGGCATTCTACTTCTTACTTAACCAAGAAATCAGTTTCTTTCCCAAGAAAAATGCACCACCACTAGTACTTTTTTTTTCATTCACATCTCCTACCCAATCTACATCAATAAAGGTGCTCAAATTAAGATCATCATCTTTAGGATACCACAAGACAAAATCAATTATCCCCTTCAAGTGTCTAAAAATACTCTTCACAACAATCACATGAGATTCCTTAGGATCAGCTTGAAATCTTGCAACAATACATATAGCATTCATGATATTAGGTCTAGTTTGAGTCAAATAAAGTAATCCACCAATCATTGATTTGTAACTAGTCTGATTTTCCTTCGGAGAATCATCATCTTGTGTCAACTTACATCCAGTAACCATGGGTGTACCAACTAGCTTTGAATCTTCCATACCAAACTTCTTCACCAATTCTTTCACATATTTGGATTGAGATATAAATATCCCTTTATCTAACTGAGTAATTTGCAATCCCAAAAATAATTTCACCTCTCCAATAATAGCCATCTCAAACTCACTCTACATCTCATCAGCAAACTTCATGCACAAACTATCATCTCCTCCAAAAATGATATCATCAACAAAGACTTCCACAATCAAATATTTATCATCATCAATCTTGAAATATAAATTACTATCAGCAGTACCTTTGTTAAATCCAAGCTTCAACAAATACTTGTCCAATCTGGCATACCAAGCTTTATGGTCTTGCTTAAATCCATACAATGCTTTATTCAATCGGAAAACCATGTCTCCCCGATCAGTCAATTGAAATCCATCAATTTGCTCAACATACACCTCTTCTTCTAGTTCACCATTTAGAAATTCTAACTTGATATCCATCTAATAAAATTTGTAGTTTTTGTAAGAAACATAAGAAAGAAATAGTCTCACAACTTCAATCCTAGCAACAAGGGAAAAAGCTTTTTCAAAGTCAATTCCTCCCATCTAAGAATATCCTTTACACACTATTCTTGTTTTGTTTCTAACAACTTCACCTTGCTCATTCAGTTTTTTTCTCAAGACCCATTTAGTTCCAATTACATTTTTATCCTTAGGTCTAGGAACAAGAATCCATGTATCATTCTTCTCAATCTGTAGTAGTTCTTCTTTCATTGCTTCCACCCAATGTTCATCTTTACATGCTTCATTCACACTATTAGGCTCAATCTTTGAAATCAAATAGTATTCTTCTACAATTTTAGCCTGGTCTAGACACCTTTGTTCTTATCACCAATAATCTGATCTTTTGAATGATTTAATTTTACATACCTTGGAGTCTTAGGATGTTCTTGAACTTCAGGCTCTTGTGATCTCTCTTCTACACTTTCACTAGTTTCTCCTTCCTCTTGATTTTATTGATTCACTAGAATGATTTGAACTTGATTTGAAGTCTGGGCTTTCTTTCCTTTATTTGTAATGTCATTCTGATCATCTGAATCATATCTACAGGTTTTGGATGGTCTAACTATGTCTTCATCAACCTTGACATTTGTACTTCAACCATTTTCCTCAATCTCTTATTATAGCACCGGTAGGCCTTGCTTTTAGTAGAATAACCAAGAAATATTCCTTCATCATTCCTAGCATCAAACTTTCATATATCTTCATCCCTTTTGATAAAGCATCTACTCCCAAATATTTTGAAGTATCTAACAGTAGGCTTATGACCATACCATATCTCATAAGGGATCTTACCAGTATCACCTTTGATTTGTACCTAGTTGAGTGTGTAAACAACAATACTCATAGCTTCTGTCTAGTAGATATGACGAACATTTACTTCCACCATCATAGTTCTAGCAGCTCCTTCAATTTCCTTGTTCTTTCTTTCCACAACTTCATTTTACTTAGGGGTCCATGGGGTAGATAATTGTCTCTTTATTCCATGTTTTTCACTAAAAATAATTAAACTCACTGAAAGTGAATTCACCACCTCTATCTAATCTCAAACATTTAATCTTCAAACCTATCTTTGTCTCAACCATAGCCTTAAAGATCTTGAACTTCTCTAGAGCTTCATATTTCTCCCTTAAGAAAGTAACCCACATCATTCTAGAATAATCATCAATAAGCAACATGAAATACCTGTAACCTTGTAAACTTCTGACTCTAGAAGGACCACACAAGTGAATATGCACAAGCTCCAACAATTCATTTGAACTATGTTGTTTTCTCTGAAATGTAATTCTAGTTTGCTTTCCTAACTGACATTCCTTACATATAACACTAGTAGGTTTCGCCAACTTAGGAAGATCTCTCACAACCTTAGTAGAACTTATCTTGATAATGTTATCAAAGTTTACATGACACATTCTCCTATGCCACAACCAACTTTCATCAACTTGAGCAAACAAAAAAAAATTACTAGCAGCACTCAGGTGAAAGATATTACCTTTTGTTTTTGTACCTGATGCAATCACATTTTTGGAACTCCCCAATATTCTGCACTTTCCATCCTTGAACTGACAATTGTATCCCTTGTCAACCATCTATCCAACACTTAAAAGATTATGCTTTAGACCTTCCACATATAGGACATCATCAACATTATGCTTACCATCAAGAGAAATGCATCCTCTACCATGGATCACAACAGCTTTGTCATCACCAAATCTTACAACACCACCATCATACTTTTCCAAGCTCACAAAATTAATTTTATCACATGTCATGTGATGAGAGCATCCACTGTCAATCACCCATTCATCTTTTTCTTCAACTCAAAAAGCTAGGGCTTTCTCCACATTTTTACAACCAGCAAATTTAGTAGACATAGGATTATTTTCCTTGATAGAAATAAATACCCATTCGTCCTCACTTACATTCCCTTTATTAGATTCACCATCTATTACACCTTCATCAACAACATAATAACATTTTCTTTGAAATCTAAGCTTTTTATTTCTTGAATTAGGAACTCTTTCCGGACAACTTGATGCAAAATGACCTATCTTATTGCAAGAGAAACATTTAATAGGAAGCTTTCCTTTATACTTACCTTCTCCTCTAGCTTCTCTTCTGACAATAAGTGATTCAAACTCATTCTGTTCTCTCTATTCTTCTTCAATATTTTGCATTTCCTCCTCATACTTGAATACCTTTCTAGAAGAACTTTCTCCCAAATTGTATCTTTGTTTATCCCTTCTGGATGTAGTAGCCTTGAAAGTAGATTCTATCTTAGGAAGAGCATCACCAAATTCACTCAACTCAAAATTAGTAAGCTTACCAATAAACATATCTCTGGTTACATTTGTTATAGTCTGAAGCTCCTCAATAGTTGTAGCTTTGACTTTGTATGCAACAAGCAAGGATCTAAGCACTTTAGCTACAATCTTTGATTCTTCCAATTTTCCACCAGCACATCCGATACCGCACACAAGTTCATTCACTCTTTGCATGAAAGTAATGTTCTCATCATCACCCATTCTCAACATTTCATATTTCCCTTTTAAAATTTTCAACTTATAAATCTTCACATTTGCATCACCTTCATACAAATTTTCCAACTTTTTCCAAATCTCATAAGCAGTCTTCAAATCCATAACATTTGTCATCTCAGAATTATACAAAGCACTCAACAATGCTTCCTTAGCCCTGATATTGTACTCAACATCCCTAATCTCAGTAGTAGTAGTAGGACCATTTTGTGGAATAACATACCTATTACTTGTAATGCTCTAGTAGGGTTCAACAATGCATCTTAGATGAAACTCCATTTGATTCTTCCATAGAGAATAATTTGTTCCATCAAATCTTGGACTATCCTTCTTGTATCTCACCATCCTAAATCACCTCAAGTTCTTAAACTTCTTCCAAGGAACCTGCTCTAATACTAATTTTTGGCAACACAAGGGTGGAAAACTGAGAGGGGGGGTGAATCAGTTGTCTCAAAAATTCAAACTTATTAAACTTATTAACCCTTATTCTCATATTTGATTAATAACCATGAAAGCTTAATTCATCAACACATCAGAAACACACATAACACCAAGATTTTTTATGTGGAAACCCTATTAGGGGAAAAACCATGGTGGAGGTCAATCCACAAGATTATACCCTGTTAAAATTATAAAGAATGAAATGGGGAATGCACATGCATTTAGGAACACTACCTAAAGCTCACTGCTCAATTACAACAAGGCTTACTTCCCAAAGGAAGGCACAGTTTCTTATAGAAACATTTGGATTACATCCGCAAGGATTTAAACTAACAAAATAGCATCTGCTAATGCTTGATTATAGTTCTGATTAAGCACATGAACACTTCTTCACTCTTCTTCACACTCTGCTCTACCTTCGAAAGATTTAGAACATTATTCACACACACCATGCATTCAAATGGTATAAACAATTGCTTATATATATCTGCAACAAGAAATTACATCGCTACATGTCGGCTTCAACAAAATAATAAAATGAATATAAACTGTCGGCCCAAATCAATATCAATTATTAATGTGAATCAACCAAGGTCAGCCACAACATAGTGAAGACCCAAAATAACATTCTTGAACACAAAACAATTCAAATAATTATTCCTCAAAGATCCACAACACACTACAACCACCTTGTTGGCCATGAACATGAAAAACATGAACACGCAAGAGAAAATCACCAATCGCAAGCACCACAATCAATGCAGACGTGCAACATATATACAACATAATCTAGAAACATACACAAACATCATGAATCACCAAAGAAGCATCCACAACAACTGAACTAACTAGAATTGCATCATCTTCATTCAGGAACTCAAACTGAAGTAACAAAAAACTATCAAAATACAAATCTTCATAACTCGATCAAATATTCACGTGGATCTCTAAAACACAACGTGGATAATCTAGATATACTCGAAAACAAACCCTTTAGTCAACAACCTCTAATCATCAATGTACTGAACTCACCAACAGACTAAACTTCACTTCACCACTTGACAACCTGCAACCCATTCCATTACAATTTTCTTAATATCCTCGACATATACAGCTTCAAAAGACATTAAGGTCAATAGTGTTGATATCAATGACAACCACATATCAACAACACAACCAAAACATCCAAAAAATGGTGTGTAACAAACAACATGAATATATTTACCACTATACTTCAAAAGTATTGTGATGAGGACATAGTTGGGTGGTATGAGAGAATTTAAATACATCATAAACTGCCATACTGTGAGAAATAAAAATGAGGGTGCGGTACAGCAGGGAATAACCTACCATCATGTGAGGAATATCATAAAGGCATGTGGTAGGGCGGTATGAACCGCTATACTGTGGAAGGATGTGATGAAGCATGCGGTATGGCAGTAAGCCATATGTGACCATTAATATAAACCGTAGTACTACGGTTAAACAAGTCAAGCTTGTGGTATAGAGGTAAAGATCCCGATACCCCATGGTGAAATGAAAAGAAGCATGTGGTATAGCGGTTTATACCCCTCTATCCTATGGTAATTATAGAAAATGGTGGTGATAAAGGTTATTAAATCATGAATCACATCAATCATTTGATCTTGTAAAATCAATGGTGCATGTTCAAACTCGAACTATGAGAAAAATATTTGGTGTAAGGTTAATATTAATGTTGACATGACTGAGTTCAGAAGCCATTAAACCAAGAATTTGACATTCTCTTTGCACTCATTTGCAAAAATTATCGTGCAAGGAGTTGGGAGTTCGAGGAGGTTTATTTTGCAACCATCGTAACCCAGGTAAGTGCACAAAACTCTTGTGAATTAAGTTTTACAAGTACAAGATTTTTTGGAATTCTACATTTCAAAAGTATAGGAGAAGCAAGATAGTTAAACTTTGAATTAAGTTTTACGAGTACAATATTGTTTAGAATTTTGCATTTTAGAAGTATAGGAGAAGTAAGATAGTTAAACATCATGTCACCCAAGAATAAAGAACCTGAAACTAAAAAGGACATCATGTCACACAAGAAGAAGGAACCTAAAACTAAAAAGGAAGAATCTAAGGTTAAAAAGAGGTCCTTACAACATTCTATCTTGGATATACTCCCTGAATCAATTGAGAGAGGATTTAAGAAAGTTTTTAATGATGTGGCTCATGTTTGTAGAGATTCCCTTATCCCTATATCTGGGTCGGAACTGTTCTGGTACTTTTATTACAAAAGGGAGGGAAATATTTTGGTATCAAATCCATGGCATTAGACTTGGCCAAGTTAATTGTCCCAAAAAAATTAATAGATGTAGAGTTCATCAAAGTATTGGCTCAGAGTTATCATCCTACTACTAGGTCTATGAAATCGCCAGATGGTTCACCATTAGTTGTGTTGAGTAAAGTGGCTATAATTGACTATTTTGACCTAAACAAATAAGCCCTAACTAAAATTGATTTGCAAAGAAGTAAAGAAGAATATACTAGATTGAGGAGAACCCATAAAAGTGATGAAGTCCCCATTTACATGAAGAGGGGTGTGAACAATACGGTGATTCCTATATCCCCTTCTACTACTAAACCATTTGATGTCTCAGATTTCATATTCTATTTCAAGAAAACCTACTTTTCTCTCTATCAAGTACTTGGGATAGATGCAGAAGAGAAAATTCTAGTTAATTTAATGATGATGGATATGAGGATCCAAAACCCTGAGATGAACATTGAATATTATTTTGCCTCATATCTTGAGAAAGCATTACATGAAGTATTTTTGCATGTCAAGGAAAATAGAACCCCCATAACATTCAGGAAATGTTATTTGTTGTGCCACCTGATATATTAGAATAAAGATAGATGGATCAAAAGGATGTGTTTGGGTAAGATTGACATGTTGGAAAAACAAGGACAAACAATTGAGAGGGGGGGTGAATCAGTTGTCACGGAATATTAAACTTTTAAATCTTTACTTAACTTTAATCTCAAATCTGATGAATGAACAATAAACCGCAAGCAATCAACACATCAGAAACATAGAGAACACCAAAAAAAATTTATGTGGAAACCCTGTTAGGGGAAAAACCACGGTGGATGTTAGTCCACAATATTATACCCTGTTAAAAGTATAATGAAAATAGTAAGGGGAATGCACATGCATTCAGGCACACTGCCTAGAGCTCACTGCTCAAATGCAGTAGGGGCTCACTGCCCAACAATACAAAATAGGATTAAATTCAAAGGGTATGAACTAAGAAAATAGCTTCTACACAAGCCTTATTACAGTTCCAGTTAAGCACAAAAAAACTCCTTCACTCTTCACTCTCACTCTGCTCTGTAATCGAATGAATAGATCAATTATCACACACTTGCACTATTTATGGCTTCTCTCACACCACACACACACTAACTTCGCTCAACCAATCACTTATATATATATGCATTATGGAATTACATCAACCACTTAGTTGGCCAGAAAAATAAAACATATTTACAATGTCAGCCCAAATTAACAATTAAATTTTCAATGTGAATTAAACACCGTCGGCCAATACAATGATGCAACCCAAAAAATATCCATGGGCATTCCAAACATTCAAATTTCAATCTCCAAGGATCCACAACATGTTACCACCAACATGTCGGCCAAGAACATGAAAAACCAAACATGCACGAGAAAAATCTTTGACCACGAGCACACCAATCAACGTGGGTGTACAAGAATGATGGAGAATGATCTAGAAACATCCACAAACACCAAGAACTGACAAAGAGGAATTCCATAACAACTAAGATTACTAGAATTACACAAACTTCAATCAAGAACACTAACAGAGACCACAGAAGCACTGTTAGAACACAACACAATCAATTCTTCACGCGGACCTCTAAAACTTCTGGTAGATGAACTAGATACTCAACAATAAACCCTTTAGTCCACAATAGCTAATATTCAACATACAAAACAAAATACCTTCATGACCTTCATTGTTCCACTGGCAACCTAAAACTCTTCTTTTAACAAATTTCTCAATATCCTCGACATATATAGCCTTCAATACAATAATGCTAATAGTGTTGATATCAATGAAAACAACATATCAGCAACACAACCACAACATCCAACATGACAAGCAGAGGAATTTTCTACCAGTGCAACGATGGTGTTATATATGGCACAATAGATGTAAGAATTCAAATTATGTGATATTCCATGATGACTTTGTGTACAAAATTATGAGATTTCTTGGCCACCAACCACCAAGACTACGTACACTTGTGCTACAACTGTTAAAACCTTTGGCTTTGAAACTTGAGCAAGGCCATACTCATAACTTCGGTGATTGGTGTTTTCTACCAGATACCACAATAATCAAGATTTATGGATTCCCATAGGCCCCACATATACCTCCAAAGTTTTCCCCCCTTCGATTAGCCTTTTTAGAGTTCATGTGGTAGATTCTATGGATGGAAAAGAATGTCATGAATAAAAAAATGAAGGGTACATTTCTACCCAATTTGACAACATGTGGGGAACTATCAATGGGATCTGATACACTTGAATAGTTGTAGAGTTATCTAAAAACAAGGTACTCTTTAGAGTTTGGAAAGGAAAGAGCTTTTGATCTTGAGGGTCACATGAATTTTGTAAGGCACACCATCTTTACCAAGGCTATGGTTACTCAACAGATTGATTATGAAGAAAATTTAATCAAAAATTGTTTCACTCCTCAAGAGGTATATGAGAGGAGGAGAAAATGGGAAATTATGAAAAGGATTAAGGAAGAAAGAAAGATGAAGCACAATGATTTCTTGGGGTATTTCATAGAGGAAACAGATCCTGTCAAGAGGATTGATATGATAATTAATAAGTTTCATGAATTATTTAAGACTGCAGTACATACAGGGAAACTTGCCAAATTATCTCCCAAAAGGCTGAGTGGTATTGTAATTACAAAGCGAACTCTAAATATTGTTTCAGTATGTCATGCTTCTCCAAGATCACCTCTTGAACAACCACTTTCTAAAAAACAAAAGACACAAGAGATAGACCCACTTGTTTCCTATGAAACAAGTGAGGAGGTTAGTGATACAGAAGAAGCAGTTAATGTGTTAATACATTTCAAGGATGATGTTGAAGTGGACCTATTGGATGTTATGGTTGTGTTGTTGATGTGTGGTTTTCATTGATATCAACACTATTAGCATTAGTGCATTTAAAGTTGTATATGTTGAGGATATTGAGAAAATTGTAATAAATGAGTTGTAGGTTGTCAGTGGTGAAGTGATGTTGTATCTTTCATTGAGTTTTGTAAGTTGTTGATCAGAGGTTGTAGACTAAATGGTTTTTTGTTGAGTGTATCTAGTTTATCCACATTGAGTTTTAGAGATCTGCGTGAAGATTTGATCGAGCTATGAAGATTTTCATTCTAAAAGTTTTTCTATTACTTTAGTTGGTGTTTCTGAATGAATATTATGTGATTCCAATAAGTTTAGTTGTTGTGGATGCTTCTCTGATGCTTCGTAATGTTTTTGGATGTTTCTAGATCGTTCTCTATCTTTTTTGCACATCTGCATTGATCATTGTGCTCGTGGATGGTGATTTTCTCTTGCATGTTCATGTTTTTCCTATTCTTGACCGACAGGGTGTTGAAGTGTTTTTGTGTTGGAAATGTTGATTTGGGTCTTCACTATGTTGTGGCTGACCTTGGTTGATTCACATTGAAAATTATCTATTTTTTTGGGTCGACATTTTGTATTCATTTTATTATTTCTTTGTGGCAAACTTGTAGTGAATGTAATTTCATGTTGCAGATATATAAGAGTGATTGTTTATTCAAATTGAAGTGTGCAAGGGTGTGCTTCTGTGTGTTTGTTTGAATATTTTTCAAATCATTCAAAGGAAAATAAGAGTGAAGGAAATTTAAGAAGAGTGAATAAGTGTTCATGTGCTTAACTAGAACTGTAATCAAGCATTAGTAGATGTTATTTTCTCTGTTCAAAATTTGGATGGTTGTAATCCGAATCTTTCTGTAAGACTGTGTGTCTTCCTTTGTAATTGAGCAGTGAGCTCTAGGAAGTGTTCCTGAATGCATGTGCATTCCCCATTTATTCTTCTTATACTTTTAACAGGGTATAATCTTGTGGATTGACCTCCACCGTGGTTTTTCCCCTAACAGGGTTTCCATGTAAAAATATTGGTGTTATGTGTGTTTTTGATGTGTTGTTGATTCATGCTTTCATTGATATTGATCATATCTGAGAATAAAGATTAATAAGTTTAATAAGTTTTAAATTTGGTGAAAAATGATTCACTGCCCCCCTCTCAGTTGTCTGCCCTTGTGTTGCCAACAGGACAAACCTATGCTTGAAACCGAAGACCATAGGCCTGAAGCTAGATTCAATACATGAGGATGATAGGGTTGTTGCAGCTCTCAAGTTCTTGGAAGATGATGAATTTATCAAAACCCCTAAATTTAAATACTTTTGGATTAAGATGAAAATAAGAGAGTTTGAAGCAAGGTTTGAAATAAATAAGATGGGAGTTGAGGAATCTCAACATGACCAAATAGTATCCTAAAATTTTAATGAATTGAGGATTGATAATATTGATGTCAACCCACAAGAGGCTAAAGAGATGATTTTGAAAAGTAATATACTTATTGAACCTAGTATGGAATTAAAGAAAAAAAAATTAATTGATCAAGTGAGAACACAGGAGGATCCAATGCTGATTGCTAAGTTTGACTTAGATGAAGGGGTAAGTGGAACAGGGTATAACCCTAGGATTGAAACCTTGGCATTTTGGGCCAAACAAAAGAGTACACAAAAACCAAGGTTACTAGATGTAGTGCAAGAAATGAAAGGGACAGCTATGGTGAAAACATTAAAGGATACATCTCCTCTAGAAGCTGCAACCATGAAAATGAATTTAGTTATATTCACCTAAGATGCAATTAAGGAGATGGAAGCTAGATTGGGAGAGTAAAAAAGGAACAAAAAAATTTAAATGATGAATTTAATAAATTTTTCATGGAAAAAATGAAGTTGAAGGAACAATTGAAAGGAGTAGGCCCCTTAGAGAACAAGGAAATAATGTTATACCAACATCCTCTGGCTCCACCAATTGATATAGAAAGTGTTTCTACTAAGCAAGTGAGCATTCTTAGATAGGCGATTGAAGAGTTAAAGAAAGCCAACAATGAGGGTAACGAAGGAGTGAAAAATAAAATTTGTGATGTTTTAAAGAAGGTCCTCGAGCATAGGATAAAGGAAATTGTGGATAAGTTGGAAAGTGTGTATGATTTATATAGCTCATTGACACATGCAATTGATTAGATGAAAACACATGTACCCATACTGGATCCCCTTTTTAAGAACCGGTAGCCCATACACCACACATTGGTAACCTTGTGCAGAATCTTACAGAGGAGTATTGAGGCTCTTACAACATTAAAACCTATAGAGCAGATGGCCAAAATAGTTATAGATGAATTTTAATATATGCAAGGAGAGGACCAAAAGATTAGAACAAGAATAGATTCATTTCATACTCTGAAGCAATGGTTTGTGCCAAAAATATTGAAAGATAATGACCACTTGAAGGACCTTAATGAATGGAAGAGTGAATTTGGACAGATTGTTCCATAGTCCATCACTCACATACAAAAGGATGGAGAGTTGAGTCTTGACATGTTCGACTTAATCATGGATGGAGTAATAGTGTTGGATGTTGGATATTCTAAGTTTTTCATGGAGAGTAGGGAGTTACTAGACAACCAATGGAAGATTCACCTTGCAAATATATTGAAAATTCATGAATACAAATGGCCACATGATTATATAGTGTACGATTGGGAGTAGAAGTATTTGGGTCCTCCTGAATAATAAGCCTTGGGGTTGTCATAGTGGAAGAACCACACAGTCAAATACACTAACATGGAGAAAGGACCTTGAACAAATCTTTAGTGATCATGGGTTCCTTACGGAGATTAACGGGCTATGGTTTTGCAAGTGTTGCAGACTTCATTAGTTATCTACTTTCTTTTTTTTATGTTTTAAGAAAAAGTAATGTTTAGTTTAGTTTATACAAAGAGGCATGAATTTTGAAAAGATTCCATATTTTGTAACGGTTTGAAGCTTGTTGATTCTCTTATAAAAGAGAAACCAAGACCAAATTTTGATATCATCATCATAGGAATTTATAGAAACATATATGAGGAGACTTATGTTATATTGTAATATCTATTTGAAGAAATCAATGGACAAGAAGATTTAATCTGGTGCTCGAATTATGCTCTCAAATATTTGTTGATAATCCTGTGTATGATTAGATTTTTTATGTATTTTAGGTTGGAATATAGGGGTATATTATGAATTGGTATAAATTATGTGTTCATAATCATCAGCATTGTTGATTACATTGCATTGCACATCTTTCAAACTCAAAGCATTACTTCACATTGCATAACTAATAACTAGATGTTGATAGATGATAAAATTTCAATTACAGTATAGTTTTTATAAAGCATTTATGCAATTACTTCACATTCATAATTAATAACTAGGAGCATCTTCCAATTGCATTTGCTTGTCATGGAATTCCATGAGACCACATTTCTTTGAGGCATTTTTTCAAACAATTCACTATCTTGTCTATGCTACCACATTTTTCATACATATTTTCTACCAAATCATTTTATCAAATAGTTCACTACCTTATTGCTATGGCTAGAAGCCTAAAACAAGTGCTTTCGAACAAGCTATGGATGCTTGGAAAAAATCTATCAAAGCATAATAGTAATCAATAGCATAGACAAGGCAGTGAACTAGTTGAAAAAATGCCTCAAATAAATGTGGTCTCATGGTGATGGAATGCCATGAAAAATCCATAACAATTCACTTTTCATGGCATTCCAACACCATGATACCACATTTCTTTGAGGCATTTTTTCTAAAGTTCATTGCCTTGCTACTATGGCTAAAATCCTAATTTAACAGGTGATTTCAAACAAGCTATGGATGTTTGGAAAAAATATATCAAATCATAATAGTAAGCAACAAGCTATAATTTCATGGTTTTTTTTGGCACAAAAATTAGCATGATTTTATTTGCATTTTTTTGTAGGTTTTAAATGCATTTTTTTGGCAATTTTACTGTTTTAAATGGGGAAAAATCTTTGTGGTCAGTTTTGTTGATTTTTTAATTGTAGCATACTCACAGTTAGGAAAAATGTGGTGTTTATGAAGGAATGGAAAAGATGTGTGGAGCCTTTGAATTATACCTGTACTGTGCAATGGCATTGAATAATTTAGAAAACCATCTTTTCTTCACAGGGAAACATTTTCTTGTGGAACAGTTGACTGAGACAACTCTTGTTTCAATTAACCACCCTCTCATGAAATCTCATTCATATTATAATCTTGCACGATCTTATCATATTAAAGGTGATTATGAAACCACTGCATTCTACTACATGGCATTAGTCAAGGAAATCCAAAGGCCACAGGATTTTGTGGATAGGTTCAATTGAAGCTAGGAAATCTTAAGAGTTCTCTCTCAAATTTTGAAAAGGTTCTAGAGGTCCACCCTGAGAAATATGAGAGCTTAAAAGTTGTAGACCATATATATGCTCAACAAGGGTAGGTAGAGAAGGCTTTAGAAATTTTAAGAAAGGAAACTCACATAGATCCATGTGATGCCCATGCATTTATCAAGATGGGTGAGTTATTAATATCGACAGACCCTAGTCCAACCTTAGATTCTCTTAAGACAACAAAGTCTCTTCTAAAGAAGAGAAAGGAAGAAGCACCCATTGAATTGTTAAACAACATTGGGGTTCTTCATTTTGAGCGTGATGAACTAGAGTTGGCTCAACAAACTTTTATGGAGGCATTAGGAAATGGAATTTGGGTTGAATTCATAAATAAAAGCCCTAGTGCCAATTATACAGTTTTTTTTGTGCACTTTAAGGATATGGAATTCTTCCATCGACTAGAAGAAGGTGGTGTTTCACTTGAGTTACCATGGGATAAAGTCACAACACCATTTAATATTGCTAGGTTGTTTGAACAACTACATGATATTGAAAAATAAAATATTTTATATAGGCTAAAATTGTTCAAGTTTCCTAATTATGTGGATGCATATCTATGTCTTGCAGGCATGGCTCAAGCTCGAAATGACATCCAACTAAGCCTCGAATTTATTAGGGATGCACTTAAGGTGGATAAAAAATCATAAAATTCTTTATGTATGCTTGGCAACATGGAACTGAAAATAGATGAATGGCTTAAAGCAAAAGAAACAATTAAAGTAGCATGCCAACTTGTCTTTGCTAATCAAGAAAAATGAAAATTTGATGAAGAATGAAGAATTTAGATGGAAAGGAGAAAGAAAGAAGAAGAAATTTTCCGGGTGATGCAACAAGAGGAGAAATTTGAACATGTGAAGGAATTATGGAAGAGTAAGTTTAAGGATAGGGATGATGACAATGATGAGGTTGTTCAATCTGAGAAGAAACAGAAGAAGGAAAAGAAGAAAAAGAAGAAGGATAAGGACCACAAGGCTTATGGTTCTTATATGGAGGAACCTGATGTTTCCATGGAAGATGAGAAAATTCATATGAGTGATAAGTCACAAGATGATGCAGAAAAAATCCCAAGATCTTCTCGCAGTTGCAAGTCTAGAAGACTATGATGATGGTGAAACAAATTCTCTAGCTTCAAAAAAATCATGAAGGAGACATGCATACTCTAATTTTGAAGATGATGAACTATTACAAAAAGAGATTCCGAGAGAAGATGATCCATATGATAATGATTTCTAGGCTTCTTGAGATTTAACCAAACCTAGCTCCCATTTTCCAAAAGAAAAATCCCCAAGGCCCATGGGAAATGAATGATGATCATTTGAGTTTCAACTTGGTTTCATTTTGAAAAGGGGATATTACATTGTACAAGATTTTTTTATGTAAGAGAGGGATACCAACCACATTCAATGCCCCAAGTCACGAAGGGCCAAGAGTAGAAGGCTTCCCTAACTTAACTCATCTTAATGGGGTGTTAGGAAATGTGGGACAAGAATGTGAGGACTATAAAGTCCTTCAATCACCCTACAAACCCAAAATATAGGATGGGGCTAGGTGAGCTGACTTTCAGGTTCAACACTATTCCTCAGGAAGCTCTTTGTCTGAGGAAAAAAGCACGGTCACAGGATGATAGTGCGACGTGTTGGCATCTCTCAAGTGTGTTGGCATCCGTACAGCCAAACAACTAAAGAGACAAGTTCAAACTTTGGAAAACAAGCTAACGACCCAAATAACTACTACTAAAGGGCCAAAATAACACTATAAAGTAAAAAAAATAAGCTCTAATGTGATAAAGTAAAAATTCAAGAGTTAGGGTGGCAAGAATGATCTCACAAAGGAATTTGTTCACCAGCTAGCTCACAAAAGCATGTTCACCTACACACAAAGAAGAGGAAAATTGTTAGGTGGTTGTATAGGGGCTTGCCTTAGTCAGACCCCCGTTTAGGTTTTTCCACCTCCACAAACAAATAAGAAAGCAAGTATGATAAATAAATTAATGTAATGAAGAACACTAAAACACTACAAAATAGTAAATGTGCTTACTCAACCAAGTAATAAAGGAGAGGAATGGGAAGCTTACCACTTCCACCAAGAGCACTCAAGGCTAATGGGGGAGAAAATGAGAGTACTCGAGCCTCTTTTTCAATGGTGTTGTCCCACACTTGCTCTATTGAAGTGGTGGAGTGAAGTAGTTACTACTATGGAGTGTAAAAGTGCTACTAGAGTGCTTGGGAATGCAAGAAGTGAGTGCAAGAGTGTGAAGAAGTTGAACTGAAAACTTAGAAGATCTAAAATGCATGTAGGAGGGAATTTGAAGGAGAGATGAAGAAAAAGGCCATATTCAGGTCAGTCGACTGAAGAGGGTGTTACAGTCAACTGCTAATGAGAAGTGTAACGCCTCTGTAGGTTCAGCCATAGGAATCTACCAAGGACATAAGTGTGTTGTGTGAACGTTTGCATGTCGTGTTCGCATCTCTGATAGAAATTCCTCCACCAATGCTCAAAATAGGTGCCAAGTGGAATGAAGACAGCGAGATTAGGTGTAATTAAGCCTTTGAACTTGGTTTTCTAAAGTGGAGAGGTACAAAAGGGGAATTTGCATAAGGGGTGCAAATTCACTCCTATACATTTTGTCCCCACTTTAGCGAGCACGAGTACTAATGAGTGCTTCAAAAAAGTAGATGGAATAATGAATAAGGTTAGAAATTTATACTTGAACCATTGAGGAAGCAGACCATGATCTGACGAACCTGAAGGTGTAGGGTAAGCGAAGGAATTCATAGCTTCTTAGAACTATGAAGCTGAAGAAAGAAAGCGTCTTACAAGCCCAAGGAACTACAAGGAGGCAACCCCCAAGATCTCACACATGAAGGAAGCCTTGTGAAGTAAGCACCTTATAGGCTTGCAAACTTGCAAGGAAGGTGTCCCCCAAGAACTCTCACATGCAGGATACCTGGGAAGCATCTCCCAAGATCTCTCACATGGAGGAAGCCAAGAAAGCACCCTACAGACCTACAAAACTATAGGGAAGGAGGCCTTCAAGATCTCTCGTATGAAGGAAACCTAAGAAAGTACCCTACAAACCCGCAGACCCATAGGGAAGGTAACCCCCAAGATCTCTCACATGGAGGAAACCCAAGAAAGTGCCCTACAGGCCTGCAGACCTACAAGGGAGCCACCCCCAAGATCTCTCGCATAGAGGAATCTCAAAGGAAGTTCCCTACAGGCTCTTAGTCCTATAGGGAGGTATCCCCCAAGATCTCTCACATGGAGGAAACCTAGGAAAGCAGACTCTACAGAGTCAAGAAGTGGCCACGTAGGAAAGTAAGCGGATAGTCATGTAGACCATTGACAATTTCGAAGACTTTCAAAGGGGTACACTCAAGAGATGCGCAGTTCAAAAGAAGATATTTTCTTTCTCAAAGTGATCTATCATCAAGGGATCCTTTTGAAATATGTCCATTTCATCAAGGAATTCAAAAGGAGGAATATTCCCCCACGCGAGGGGAAGTTCAAAGCTATTCCCACTTTGGAGGAAGGTTTTCAAGTCCTTTCTTTATGAGCCCATGATGAATGAAACATGTTCCATTAGGGTTCCAAGTTGAGAATGTGTTTCTAAAGAAAGATTTGTGGAGATTTTCAAAAAAACATTTGGTTGAAACGAATGCATCTTCTAAAAAATTGAAATGTTGAAGAAGAAGCATTGTCACACATGAGAGGGACAACTCAAGCAAAGAAGATAGAAATTAAAAGAGAAAAACACAAAGGGCATAGGGGTAGCCTGATATTTTAGGGTCAGGACTGCTCATAAATATATATATATACATATGTATAATAATAGTATATAAATGAACTATCATTAACCCCCTATTATATCAGGCCATGTGAAGAATGCACGAGAAGACAAAGTAAAAATAAAAAAATTGGGTCAACATGGAAGGAAAGCCTAAATGCCCCCAACGCTTTGCATTTTCCCCAATTTACTAAAAATCAAGAACAAACATGGAAGAATGATGATACAAATAAAATAAGGTTTATGACACAAAAACCACACCTGTATCCAAGTACCAACAAGGGTGACAAGGGTCATCCAGGAACACATAGCACGGTCACAGGGGAACACATCACAAAACACACACACACACATAAGATCAAGAAGAGGCCTCCTCCTAACATTGATCAACCAAGAGGTTGTTCGCTTCCCACTCTAAATCATCATAGGGGGAAGGAGGACGAGCATAAAATGATGGGATGTTAAGAGGAGGAGCATATGGCCCTCCCGCAAAAAGGGCTAAGGAAGAGGACCCTGCAAGGTCTTCTTTGCCGAGCTCTTATGGAGCTAGGGTCAGCAATTTTGCGAAGATCACTGACAAGGTGGGAACTTCATCCATAGAGTTAAACATGTACCCCATAGGAGCATTGTGTTTAACTTCAGTGGATGGGGCAGGTTGCACCTAAGATTCACTACTAGGCTCACCAAATGACTCAGGAGCGGTGACGAACTCAAGGGAAGCTGAGAATCGATCCATCACTAAGATAGAACAAGTCATCACAGGACCACCTTGTGAAGAAGGTGAGCTCATCTTACGTCCTTCACTAATAGAAGGACCACACTCCACCTTTTTCTATGCCAAAGGAGATGAAATCCCCACAAAAGAGGTTAGAGATGTAGAGGAAGAGGAGGAAAAAACCACAGTGGATACAACTGAGGTATTAGTCATATCCATGCATTTCGGGAAAGGTTGGATATCCAAAATGGATATCAACAAAGGAAGCTCCGCTAAAGGAGCGATGAACACCTATACCCCCTTGGGGTTAAGCGCATTCGTACTCACAACAGAGGCTAGGAGCAACACAAAACTAGACTAAAGAGAAGTAGAAGGAAGGGGAGAGGAAAACACTGTAGAAGGCCCTGAAATGGGGGAACTCATCTCTTCCTCCTTCCTCTGTGAGGTGGCCTGCTCAGGCAGGAGAGCCTTTCACTAGTTCTTGTGCTCATGCGCAAGGCAGTTTCTACAACTCTCTGAGTTGGAGGCTGGAGGCTACAAAGGAATAGAAAGCTCCTACTCAACCATGGGAATGTCCACTATAGTTGTCTCCAATGGAGGAACGAATTCCTAAATGGGAGTAGGAGGAGCAGGTTGAGAAGCAGTGGGGGGAGTTAGTTCAAGAGCCTCGATAGTGGGCCTCTTCCCGTTCACTACTTTAGGAGTGGGAGTGGTAGGAGGCCGCAGATTGAATTCCCTTCGAGAACCTTTCTTTCGGCCGTATAAATAATACCACAGTCTGAGGTATTCATTAGGGAGGTCTGAGATCCTGAGCTTGGACCTACACCAAGGAGGTATCATTAGACTTAGCAGATAGTCGTCGAGCCAACTCATCCAATACTCCTACCAAGAAAGGGGAGAGGACGAGGTAGTTCAAGGAAATCTAACCTTCTCTTTGCCTTTATGAGAAGGAGAGGGAGCCAGCATGGACTTCTCCTCTCCCCTATGGGAAGGGGGAGCAGTCAATGCAAGCTTCTCCTTCTCCTCTCGGGAAGAGGAGACGATAGGAAGGGTCAATTTCAGTTGTCCCTTTCCCCCAATCTTATACTTTACATAATTCTTGTAAAGTAGATCTATTTTTGGAGGGAGCAGACTGATTGGGGTGGGCCAAAAGTGATCCAATGGATATCCACCATGAGACACCAAGGGCTAGTATTCAGTGTCGTGCACTACATGCACGACACCTTCGTGGGAAAATTTTAAAAATTTGTAAACAACGGAGGTGATTCCATTCATTGAAGCTAGCCAGGGTATGCCTAGCTTTAGCCTAAATAAATTTGACTCTAGAATAACATCAAAAACCATGTCAACAACCCTAGGTCCAACAAGAATGAAAAAAGTTATCAAGCCTTATGGTTTGAAACACATACCATCGTGTGTGCGGATGGTAGATTTCGTTTCTTCGTATTTTCCCTCTGTAATGAATTTAATACTAAAATTTCTTCCATGATCAAATTTGCATGGCTCATGGGGTCCACCAAGACCCACATCAGAATGTTACCATTGAGGCGAGCGAGAATGTAGAGAGGAGAGGGATTTTGTTTAAGGGAAAATCTTTAGACATGAATGTTATGTCTAACTAACTAGGTGCAAGTAGAGCAGTAGATGTCACTATGACCATGTTAACATAGGCCTTAGGTTGAGTAATAGAATTAATGGGATCAATAATCATGTTAGTAGAATGTGACGAAAATGGGTCCATGTATATCTAGAATTCACTTTTAGCTTTTGTCGCTATTTTTTTAGCATTTTTTTTACTCCCATCAAGATGAATGGTACTATCCTTAATGCGGTCATGTATCTCATGGCATAGCCGCATACAATGCTGAATATCATGTCCATTAACTCAATGGTACTAACAATAAGTGCTCCCATCATACCAATTAGGATAAGGCTCCTTAAGAGGCTTAGGACTCAACAACGTTACGATCTTATCCTTCAATAAGTTTTGTAATATAGAAGAATAAGATTCTGATAACTTTGTGAACTTTCGGTTACATCTGAGGCTGTTGTCATCAGCAACAGCTGGTATATTTGTAACGGCCTTACCTTTCCTAGAGATTGATATGATGGAATTTCCCTCAGAATGGGAGCACAAGGAGGAACCCCTGAACTAAACAACCATATGTTGGTACTCTCGTAGGGCTGCACACAAATGTGCAAAATAAGGGTACTTCATAAGGGCGAACTTCTCTTGCCAAGTCCTTTGTAAGTTCCCTATGAATACCTTCTATATGTCATAATTGGGTAGCTGATATGAGATTTGTGAAAGGAATGCTTGATAGCGCGCTATGAAATTAGTGATTTTTTCGTTATCTCCTTGTCTACATTGGATGAGATCCAAAAAGGTCATCTTTGGCCCGATATTAGCTTGAAATTGTCTAAGGAATTGATTTACAAGTTGGTCAAATGAGAAAATGGAATTGTTAGACAAGGAACAATACTACTCGAGTGTTGTATCCTTGAGTGATCAGGGAAATATTTTTGCCATTAATGCATTGTGGTTGAAGAAATCCATGCACAAGGCGTTAAAGGTGGACACATGTGTGTGTGGGTCCCCTTTACTGCCATATTTTTCAAATTTAGGGATCTCCATTCCTTGTGGGAAGGAGTGTTCAGAATCACAACTGACAACGGGCTATGTCAGAAGAAGGTGTGAAAGATAGGCTATGCAGAGGCTTGGGAGAGACTCACCAACTGGCTTTGTATCTTACCCATATTCTAAAGAAGGGTGTTCAGAATAGGGTCATTAGAAGATAGACGGCCAAAGGAACATCCTCCAGAACCGCTACTAGAGCCACCACTAGTGTGACCACCGTCAAAACCACCACCAAAGCCACCGCCACCAGTAGGGCCTCCGCCGAAGCCACCACCGCTTCTAAAGCCACCTCCACCAAAACCACTTCCACCAGTATCACCTCCAGTACAAAATCCACCACCACTACCAAAGCCTCCACCACTCATCCAGCCAAAACCTCCACCACTAGAGGTGACAAGAGGGGTGAAGCTGAAGCCTAAGGGGACCTTGTTTACTTTGATAGTTTTGGGTTTTTCAAAGACAAAGGGGATGATAAGATAAGGGACTACATTGACCATGTAGATAGACGTGTGAGGTATCGATACTCCTACACTACTGAATTTGAATCCATTTTCTGACAAACATTCATCGGTCTTGTGACAAACATTTGTTAGACAACCGATGAACTAATGAAATAATTTTCATCACCAATTTTTTGTCGAAATTCGAATGAAGAATTAAATGTCAAAATAATGGCCTAGATTTTTCGATCATCAGTATCATAAAATGGCTCTGTTGTTCGTCAGAATATCGATGACAACTTCGTGTATCCACCGACGAATTATAACCAAAATGCAATTGCAATGCCTCTTCCAAGGCATCAAAACAACACCAAAAGTTCGTCGCCATTTTGACGAAATGGGCAAGTAGTTACGACGAAGCTTTTTTCGTAGCTATAGCAACTTCATCAGACCTTTTCGGTGATTTGTCGGTTTCCTTCATCAAAATTGTGATGAAACAATGTAATTTAAAAAAATATATATATTCATTGAAATGTACCATCACAAAGACTCTTGGCGATGACCACCAAAGGAAACCCATCGGTGAGAGATCAATCATTAGCACAGGATAGAAAACTCACTCTGATAGTCCATGTCTTGTTGATGACTTCCATCGTCAAGACAGATCCAATGTCACACCGATCTGACCTCTACAGGAGTTTTAAATGGACCTACACCATGTGATCGCAGAGACTCTTGGCAATGACCACTAAAGCAACCCATCAATGAGAGATCAATCATCGACACAGGATAGAAAACTCACTACGATAGTCCATGTCTTTCCAATGACTTCCATCAGCAAGAAAAATCCAATGTCACACTGTTCTGACCTCTGTAGGAGTTTTAAATAGACCTACACACAAAAATATACTGACACAATGTGATCACGGAGACTCTTGGCGATGACCATCGAAGGCAACCCATCGGTGAGAGATCAATCATTGACACATGATAGAAAACTCACTCTGATAGTCCATGTCTTGCGGATGACACAACCTACAACATATGAAGTAATGGATGACTACAAGTTAGTGAAATGGTCCTTAATATGTGACCGGTTTGCAAATTGATTGGTAGAAAATAAGGTTACAAATAGATCTACATAAAAAATTATGAGGACAAACTACTGTAATCATTAAAATATATGAAAAGTGCAAGGGAAAGAGCCGAGCTACATCTCTAGAGCCTAAAAAAAACACATGCAAGAAACATAAAAAAAAAGAACAAACCAGTTTTTGGATGAATACAAAATGGTGCCTTCAGCAAGTGATTCATATGCTTTCACACCTAATAGGACATTAAGAAGATTTTAGTCTTCCTCTGTGAAATTAACTACTTACAAAAAAACCCAGAAACCAATATTATATACCTCCATGTCTAGCCAAGGGTAGGTATAAGAGAAAACAATTTCCTCAATGCAATGCCAAAAAATATCAATGTGTGTGTAGGTTTGTATTACTCAAAATATCATTTCACTGCCTAAGGAAAAATACCAAAGTGATGTTTTAAATTTCAATCTTCACATAGGCTCCCTTATTGCTACACATGCATATACAAGCATTATTCGAGCTCTAAACTATTCAAATATTAAGGATTTAATTAGCTATAAGATGGAAAGTTGTTGTTTAGACATAATCCATCATCTTTTACATATCTTTATTCAATCCTAGAGCTTCAGATAAATTTGTGTAAATGAGATATAAATGTGAATCTTTTATGACAAATAAAATTCTTAAAAGGAGGGGGGAAAGAGAAAAGGGTAGGGGGTGAGAGAATGCTTGAATTTATAGCAAAGTATAACATTTTGATCATTATAACAATGAAACGAATCTTAAGTTTGAAGCATTAATATCATTTAGAACATTTATGATCAAGAATGAATGTAATTAGAGAATTTTTTGCATACCTACAAGATGGTACAAAATTTTATGGTTAAGTGGAAGCCTCCCATCAACAACAAGATCCAAATATTCGTGTATTTATCTCAATCAAGCCTCTAAACCCTTCAAAGCTATCAATTTTTCCACTAACCTGTTATGCACAAAAGTCAAATTTTAGAGTTATGTCACCACTAAAAATAGAAGAAAGAGCTTTGAAACCAAATCCACACACAACACAATGTGGTATTCATATAAACCATACAAAAAACTAAACTTCGAAACATTGGAATGGAAACAACTTCAAATTATGATCGCGAGCATGGATTCGAGGTATAAAGAATCATTTTTCTGCCACCATAGTGAAAAGTTAGCACTTTCTTTCATCTTTGCATATTGGTTTGATGCTTCAAATGATGCATTTCTTATATTGAAAAGTGCATTACCTTATTGAGCTTCTCTTTGTTTTGAGAATACTTTAATATTCTATACTTAACAGGGCCAGCCATGTGATGGTGGAGGCTCATTTGACCCCTCCCCCCCCCTCACATCACTCTCAATTCACCATACCTGATCATATAACATTAATCATTCATTCATCCATTAATAACATATAACATTCATTCTTTCAGTTTTTACATATTATCAAAATATGGTTGTCATGATATGATTACAATCACTTTTTTTTCTTTTTTAAAGCTAAATTTTTTTTAAGTGGAGTATCGTTTTCTAAATCATTTGTCCCCCTTTAATTGTTCTGCCCTATGCTCGTGATCTTAATGTACACCTAGTCGTGTACTCACGACGTGGATGCTGCTACAAGGGGGGTCTGCTGCAATAACAAAGAAATGCTAAATTGATATGTTTTATTATTATTGTTACAAGTATTTCATTAATTAAAAGAAAATTAGAGTAGTTCTCTTTACCTGATGGGTCCACATCATGTTCCTGAAATTCTCTTATAGACTCATGCTCAACATGTTGAACACCCTCTAAATCTTGATTTGCAGTTGAAACATGAAAGGTTTCATTAATTAATACACCAATTGAAATTAAATATGTTTAAAAGAACATTAGAGTGGTCCTCTTTACCTGATGGGGTCACATCATGTTCCTGATCTTCTCTAGCTTGATCATGCTCAACACGTTGATCACGCTCTACATGCTCTAAAGTTGAAACATGAAAGGTTACATTAATTAATACACCAATTGTAATTAAATATGTTTAAAAGAACATTAGAGTGGTCCTCTTTACCTAATGGGGCCACATCATGTTCCTAATCTTCTCTAGCCTGATCATGTTCAACATGTTGATCATACTCTACATACTCTAAAGTTGAAACATGAAAGGTTACATTAATTAATACACCAATTACAATTAAAGATATTTAATTATATTAATCCATATTTCATTTTTTATAGCACATGAATGCATCCAGTACCGAGATGCACACCATGACCTTCATCTGCAGGTTGTGCTCCACCCTCACTAGGCTGCATTCCAATTTCATGTGTAGTATTATCATTGCTTGTATGTTTAAAACAAATAGGCATGTAATTACTTTATGGTGGAAATTAATATTGAATAGATTGCACAAGTATTCAATTTTAAATAAACTTTATTGAGTTTATTCACTTGTGTGTCAGATGCAGTGGAAGATTGTGTTTGCCCAGTCAAGACTCTTAGGCATTCAGCCACGACTCCATAGCCTTGCTGGAAGGAAATCTTCAGGTCCTCTTCTGTGGGAACTCTATTAAATTCAGAGCCTTGCATTTTTGTATAAGATCATGATTTTTGCTTCTATGGTGTGATAAAACCAAAATTATTTGCAATTTATTATTTGGATGCAATATTTCATTTATTGATACTTACAATTGATGTAGCTAATTTCATATAACCACCAGAGCCAAGTTTGTGTTTCCCGTATTTTTCTAGTCTTTCCTTTGTTGCCTTTGATGTGTCAGGAAGCCTATGAAAATTTTGAAATACATTAGATGATGTAAAAAGAAAGAGTAATTAGTATATAATTACATTGTTGATAGTATCACATACCTTCCTTGGCCTGGTGGTGTCTTTCCTTTTTTTCTTTTCAGTTGTCTCCTTTCCATTCGACACTAGTCCTTCCACTCCCTCTCCTGAATCATTGGGGGATGCTCATACTTTTTGTTCTTCTCTAAATGTGACCTATATTGGTCCCTCACATACTTTAGATAGTACCAGCTTTCTTAAGGACCTTGGTTTGGTTGAATTTTTTATCACCGAACAACACAACTAAACAGTTAATGAGCTCATCTTTTAAATCTTTACTTTAGGCATTCCACCATGTACGTATGGTGGGCCCAAAGATCTCCAATGTAATATCACTTAGATGTTTATAAAAAACATCATTTCCTGCAAAATGATCATGGGATCAATAGTCTAAAAAGAGTGATCAATAAGTAAATTTCAATTGGATTATATATAATAATAATTAAAACATTTTAAAGTACCTAGGACCTTCTTTATCTTTATGGTAACAAAATCCTCGGTCACCACAAATGTGACCAAAAATGTTCACATACTAGTAATACAGGAAGATCCAAGAAATGTTGCTTAAACATCACCAGTACTAGTGGCCTCTGCATCCCTAGGTACATGTCCTAACACATGTTTTGGCATGTGTTCACTGCCAGAGGGTGCAGTAACGGATGCCTGCATGATATGTGTTTCTGACATTTCAAATGACAATAAAGGCATGGATGATGTTAGATGATGTGATGTATGCGCAGGAAGATCAGGATGGACACTTGTACCAACCCCTACTCCTTGAGCAGCACTTGTAGTACCCTGATCATGGCTAGGAGCATCATGAGGATGGAAAAAATCTTGTAAAAACAACACATATTTTAGTTAATGACATAAAAGAGTACAAAATATAAAACCATAAATGAACTTATGTTATAATTAAAGACCTCATGACAACTTACTTGCAAGTTTTGTGCTCTCTTAGTCAATATTTTAACCCTCTCTCTTATCTCATCTATTTGAGGCACTATGAATAACAACTTAAGGATTTCTTCATTGCATTTTTTGTGGGTCTTCCTTATCATATCTATAGGGTTTGATGAATAAGCGATGTCATCATCACATAATATTTACTACACCTACCTATGGATGCTCCCTCCTACTGTTGGTGTGTTTCCCTGATCAGTCGACTGCAACAAGAATATTAAAAACATTATTGAAATTAACCCAATAAACTTATGAGAAAAACATAATAATAAAACATTTTGCTCATATCTAATTTGTACAATTACAATGAGGTAAACCTGTCAGGTAGAAACGCCTGAAGATGCATCACGATCTATCCTCTAGGCTGGAGACTTCCCCGTACGATCAATGTCCTGTTGTGACAAAAATTAAATATAAAAAAACATTACCGAAATGAAACCAATAGACATACGAAAAAAAACATAAGAATAAAATGGTATATTGGAGTCATTAATTGGAGGTTTGGTAAAATGGTACATAGTACGGACCACCCCCATAGTAATTGTATGTGTAACTAAGCGATTCAAATTATAATCGATTAGCAACTCTTCCCCTACAGTTATTGATTTTATCATACATACGAATACACGATTTCCCTCATGTGCCTC
The DNA here is from genome assembly GCA_007258455.2 of Sequoia sempervirens. NCBI lineage: Eukaryota > Viridiplantae > Streptophyta > Pinopsida > Cupressales > Cupressaceae > Sequoia > Sequoia sempervirens. Next base: position 699,644,931 of record VDFB02058242.1, on the reverse strand, counting down.
GAATATGCAATTGGGTTGCTTATTTTTTGACCCAGGTCGTGTACTATTTATAAACCCTACAATATTCCCTTATGTTTTTGGCCTTCCATCAATGTACATAGCCACTCCTTTATTTTTATCCTTATCTTTTAGTTGTATATAATTTGCTGACAGTGCATACCTACGCATATTTCATGTATATCAAACCAGTTGCATCCAATCTTTGTAACTGTAACAAGGTCTGACATACTCCATCAATTCAGTAACTTTTTCGTAACAGACCTTTATGCCATCCATGCAAAATAGGCCCAAACCATGTAATGACGATGGTGCTATGCGATATATCCTCTCATTGACACAAAAATCAGTGTTTATTGGAGGAAGTACCTTGGGTACCCATTGTTTCTGTAGATGTTTGTACCTCAAGGGCACCTCGACGTCACCTATACTCTCATCATCATCAGAACATGACCCCCCTTCAACAAAAAAAATTCCATGTGTTTACGGAGTTTTCTTATAATATTTTGACCTCTAGTTGATCTCCCTCTTTTAGACCTACTACATGTCTCACTTTCCTCTTCTCTTCCTGAATTTCCCTCACTCGAGGAAGAAAGATCTGACAAATACTTATTTGGTGGTACCTACACTCATAAGGATGTTGGATGAAGTTCTTTCATGGTGATGTGATCTCAAGGTGACATTATGATTAATCTATCATTTCATCACTAGAATTTCACAGGTTATAAGGTAATCAAGTCTTGATAGATTGCAAGTTATTGTTACTATCGTCCAAATGTGTCCATCACAAATCAAATCTACTTAACGTTTTAACTCCCAAACTTTGTAACGAGTGTTAAATGTGACTATGGTCCACCAGTTACACAACCAAGGCCTCAAATGTATTCTCTAATTGTAATCAAAGGACTTTTTCTCTTCATTCAAGTAAATAAACTTGAAGGGAAACACCACCAAGTGGTTTATTGGACACCTACATGACTAAAAATAGCAGCAAATTTACATTTAATTTCCATATTTCTAAGTGGTTAATGGGGAGGGAGTGTGTACTACTCCTAGTTAAGTCATCATAAGTTTATGCTTTGGCAATAATTTTTTTTAAGTCATCTTAAATCTTCCTATGTCTAATTTCTAGGAGACTTTTGGTATGTTTTAAGGTAGGATGAGTGGTTGTGTCAATGCTCTAGTTCTCTATGACAAGGTTTCAACATCTTTAAATAGTGAAAGTTAGTGCTCATAGTCATTTGAAACAACATTTTGATTATGTTTGATGGTAGGATTTGATAACTTAAAATATCTCTACTTCTAAACAAAAATATCTCTAACAACTCTATGAGCTATAATGGGATGGCCACCATCATAGGAAAGATTCTTCATTCTCACTTTTAGGTGTTAAAATTTAACAATACCTTGATTGATGAAAGAGCCCAAAGAGCCTTTCTCCATGGTATCCAAGTACACATAGCAGTGGTCTTCTCTTATACGGTTGGACATGATTTAAAGAACTTAGCTAGGAATTATTCATTTAACCTAAGGTTTTCTCATAATGCCATCATTGGAAAAGTATGATCAAATTCTTCTATTATGAAGAATTGGTCTATGTGCCTCTAGTAATCACTATAAATGTTTGTAAGGATAAAATGACTAATTGCATCAGGTAGGAGAGAATCAACTTTGAGTTCTTCAAAGATTATATTCCTCTATTCATAATTTTTAAGGGTTGTGTGTGGAGGAGGTTATCACTACCAAGAAGGGAGGAGACCTTTCCTTGCATATGTTTGTGGTGGAGGTATTAAAGAAGAATTGTATGCCTCTATTTCCATTCATTAGATCTAGCTTATCCTAGCATATACTTGGGCTAAGTCTACAATTGCTTCAGACTCATGCGATGAAGGCTATGTGTGATGAAATCCTAGACCTCAACCAAGATGTGGGTACATTATGGGAGTTTTGCCAAGACCTGAGGCTGGTCGATAAAAATGTGAAAGACTAAGCTATTTTTTTTTTTCTTATCTTATACCATTTTACGAGAATGGGGATGCCAATGTACGAGAAGATCTTTGGAAACCAGGCATGAAAATTGCAAGTTAAAGAGAATGCGGGTGTCAAACTTATAGTACTCATTGTCCCTTGGTCTTCGATTTTCCCTGAGTGCCCTCAACCTCATCCTCGGTGCTGGTATTGACCTTGTTTTCACTCCTCCAAGTTCTTCCTTGGTGCTGATATTGACCTTGTTTTCACTCCTCCAAACTCTTCGTTGACACTAGTATTGACCTTGTTTTAACTCCAAACTCTTCCTCAGCGCTAGCATTGACCTTGTTTTCACTACTCCAAACTCTTCCTCGGCACTGGTATTTACCTTTCACTTCTCCAATTTGACAAGCTACAACCTGGTTTCATTAGGTTTCAGAGTATGTTAATTAAATTGAAAATTATGGTGCCATTTAGCTAGGTTTTAATATTCTACAATATAGTTAAGTATATATTAGCTATATTTTACATAATAAATAATATAATTATTAAACTTATTATAATTATATATTATATTCTTTAACAAAATTATTAAATATGTATAAAATTATTATAATTAATAATTAATAATAAGTATATTTTATATAATACAAAATATAATATATAATATATATTTAATATAATAGTAATATATATTAATATAATATTAATATGAGAGAGAGAAACTAAATTTTGATTGGTTGTTTCATGTCAACAATCCAAGGATGGCATGTGTCCTTGGGGAGTTATGCTCAAGGTAGAATTCCATTTGATTAAAGATATGATAATTCTCCTTTAAGACCTCTTCAATGTACCCATTGCACACTTAAGGAGACAAAGATAAATATAGGGAAGAAAATATAGAGAGAGAGGGAGATAATGACAAACATACAAATAGAAAGGGAGACAAGGAGATAGAGAGGTAGAGAGATAAAGAGATAAGGATGAATAGATAGAGATATAGGGAGGTGATTGATATATCTCTCCCTATCGCTCTCTATCTCTCTAGATCTCCCACTATCTATGTCACTCCCTCTTCCCCCCTCTATCTATTGAGCTATCTCTCCCTCTCCCCCCTTTTCTCTCATTCACTCCATCTCTCCCTCATCTCTCCTACTCTATATCTCTATCTCTATTTCTCCTTTTATCTCCCTCTCACTCCTCTCTCTATCTCTTTCTATCCATATCTTTCTCTACCTCTATCCGATCTCTCTATCTCTTTCACCATCCCCTCTATCTCTCTATATCACCCCCTTTCTATGTCTCTCCCTCTCCCTCTATATATTGAGCTATCTCTCCCTCTCTCCCTATCTTCTTCTCTCTCTCCTTTCTACATATGGCTCTCTCTCCCCTCTTCTTTCTCTCCCTCTTCTATCTATCTATCCCTCTCCTATCTCACCATCTCTCCCTCCCTATCCCCATCCATCAACTCTCTATCTCCACCTCTATTCCTTTCTCTTCCCATATATCTCCATCTCTCTTTCTCTCCCCATATATCTCTATCTCTCTATCTCCCCATATATTAACTAAGAAGCCAATGCAAGCATACAATAGTATATGTTGGTAAAACTATAATAGTGTTTTATTAAACTATAAGTAACACTTATCTTTCTAATGTCAAGCCTTCTTATAAAAATAGTGTTTTATTAAACTATAAGTAGATTATTGTCACCACTCTTCATTCAACATGAAATGCCAAATGTAGCAATTGTTTTGTTGCTTTTGTAAAGTTTTATTAACCAATCTATTTACTAGGTTGAATAAAGTTTTGTTATGACCCTTTTGTCTCTTTAAAATAATTAGACAACATTAGCGAGATCAAGAAGGGGAGAAAACTAAACTCCTTCAAAATAGGGGTAGTGGTGGGTTTGTTGGTTTTCTTTGCATACTATATACTTAGTTCCTCTAGGATAAATAAGTCACTTTAGATCATTTTCTTAGTTGTGTATCCTAACTAATATAGAGTAAGCTTTTTCATTTTAATTGACTACTACATAATAGTTTATGTGTTGAAAGAATTGTTTCCATTCTTTGTAGTTTTTACATTGGAATACAAATCATATTTAATTTCATGCCAATATACTTCTTTCATAAAGATATTTGTTTGAAATAAGTGCTTCATAACCCATATAATCAAATCATAACCTATCAAAAAGGAAATAGGAATTTTCTAAAGAAAAGAACAATTGACCCAATCATAAGTGTATGGCCTTCACAGAAAGGAGTGATCCACCTTAGCAATAACAACTACCTAATTTAGACCTAGTAGGTTCAACTCAACCAACCTATCAACTTGCCTTTAAGAGGCTTCCAACAAGTTTAGAATGACCAATTTAAAAAATCCAAACAACTCTCAAAGCCTGACAAAGAACAGAATTCAGATTTCACACTTTGACTTCTTGAATCCTTATAACAGTGCAAACCTAGTTTTTGCCCAATAACTCAAAACTTCCCCAAAACACCAAAGAAAACCTTAATGGTTTTAAACACCCATTTTGGAGTTATTAAACATACTTCAAGGGAAAGTACAAGTTATTTTGCAAATTTTACAATGATTTTGCACTCGTTGATTCCCGAAAGAAAACCTTATCTTGAGTATAATCCATCATAGTCACATATGATCACATCATTCTTGACCATTTGATATCATGAAAAACTTCCAAAATATAGTATTCAAATAACCCATATGGACAAGAATTTGTGCAGGTCTCTCTGATTCATAAATCATTATATTCTAATTTTTCAGCATATCAGCGAAAGAACAGAAATGTCACACCGATCGGATTACATAAGAAGATACAAATCGGGATGACACGGTCCATGGTCTCACCGATAAAGAGATTCGTCAGCAAGACAAGTTCCATCAGGGTGAAATGAAAAGGTCATACCGAGCATATAGGTCTCACCGATGAAGTTCCATCGGCAAGAAACCTCTCTTGTCTCACCAATCAAAGCACAAGGAGTTGTATCGAAAGGAGTCTTGGCAATATGAGACCGAAGGAATAATCATCAAGGGGACTTATAACATCGGGTAAATTAATGAATGTCTTAGTGATACACCATGTCTTGACGATGAAGACACAAACAGATCAAGATAGTCATCAGGGTGACTCTTTCCGACATTTATATGAATCAGATGGATAGATTATGTGATATCAGCATAATGTCTCCCCGACCAAAAGAATGTTTAATGAATGTTAATCAAGCCTAAATAAAATGATCACCCAAATTTTGAATTGTCTTTTTGATAGAAAATTGTATGTGATAGTGGGTAAATTTGAAGATCACCTATGCTCGTGTTCAAAGCTAGGATTACTAAAGAAGACATATCGAGGAGATTGGCTTATGGTCTCATCGATGAAGGGAATCTATCGCCAAGACAAGTCATCTCAGCATGAAAAATATATGTTGGCCCGAACGTTTAAGTCTCACTGATGAAGTTTCATTGGTGAGACCATCATTTCTTTCACCAACAGGAGCACTGGGAATATATCAGCGAGACATGTGACATCGGTGTAAATCCTGAATGTTCAGCCGATGCGCTAAGTTACACCAACAAGAGGATATCAGCAGGAGTTTTGGTGACATATTCAAAACCAAAAGAAAAGTTATTGGCGAGACTTATAACATCGAAGGAACCACTGAATGTGTTAGCGATACTAAAAGTCAGGCCGATGAAGAAAAAAATGAACCAAAATGATTGTCGGGGTGACTCTTGGTGATGTATACGAGACAAATGTTAACATCGGTCAGATGTGCAAAGTGTTACCCCAAACAATAGAGTATTTAGTGAATGTTGGTTGGGGCCTAATGTATAGATCGCTCAAAATTTGAAGGTGTCTTTCCAACTAGTTCATTTGATGTGACAGTAAGGAATTCAAAAATCTGTTACATTCATGCTTGGAGTTAAAACATTAATGGCACCGCAAAGTACAGGTAATTTCATAAATTGAAAGGAAATTGTTACAAAATGAACATTATTGCGAATTGGTAATGAAGGAAATGAGGGGACAAACAAAGGGCGAGAGAATTGTTTCAGTTGAAATACCTCAATAAAAACCAATAAGTCCTCTACATTTTAACTTTTTTCATTTCTACAATTTTAAGTGAGTAATATGGAAGCTACCAGCTCAAGGAAGTTGAAAGGTAGAAAACAAAGTGAAAGCAGTCATCCTAAGAGTAAGAAGAAAAAAGTTGAGTCTGGAATTGAGCCAAAGGGTGTTGAACAAAAGTTGAATCAGGATTTAATTGACCAATTGCCTAGCTCTGGGTCCAGAGGTAAGCGGTCCATGCAACTGAGGGCGGAAGTGGATAAATTGGATGACAAGTGCAAGCACATAGGAGATATTTGGACTCTAATAAGAGGCTATGAATTGTTTAGATTCCACTTTCAACGAAGAGATCATTTTGAGCTAGTTTGTAATCTGTGGCATCTAAATATGGGAAAATAGTTTTCCCTAATGTGTTTGTCAATATAGAGCTGGTAAAATTATTGGCCACCCACTATGACTCAAAACTTAAGGCCATATGCAGACCATCTGGGAAATCGTTCATATACATATCAAAGGCTTCAATATGTGAGGTTTTTAAGTTGGAAGGGTGGTGTAATGAGAAAATTGTCAATGAAGAGTTGGAAAAGGAGTTTTGGAGAATGGAAACCACTTACAAGGGTTGGAGGTTGCCCTTACATAGAATTAAACAAGATGGTAAAACTGTCCCACTTGACGATGGCGATGGGCCTCCATTCCATGTGGACTTATTCAAGCCCTATATGAGATATACCTATTTCTCGGTAGGACAAGTGTTGGCTATGGAAGTTACTGAGTATATGTCCATTGTTCCCATGGTAATTGTAGCCAACATTCAATGTCATAATTCTAGGTTATTCAACTATGCTTCATTTGTCTCCAAGGAGCTTGACTTAGCATTGGTGGCAATCAAGAATAAATCCCATGTTCTGTGCCTTAGGCATTATTCTCTTTTAATGCATCTAGTATTGTACTTCAGACAAGAGTTAGGGATTTGGCTAGAAAAGTTGAAGGTTTCACAGTTTGATAAAGAGGTCAAATTGTTACCCATTCAATTGTGGACTGCCATTTGGGATAGTAGGTTTGCTAATTCTAGTTTCCTATATTTTGAAGAATATTTTGTAAAGCCAGTATATGAATTCTATAGTCATCCTTGTGCGAACTCATTGTCTGACGAAATAAAACGCTTCCTAGACCTAAGGACTTCAATGGACCAATTGATCACAATTGGGGAGACTAGTATTGCTTGGAAGATGCTACTATGGTAAGGGTGTTTGGTTTTGAGGATTCTCCATTCATTTTTCCTAAAATAGTCCTGGATAGGATTGCATATTTGGAAATTGCAAGACAAATGGATTTTTCTAGTTTCATGAATTTTGGTTCACTTAGAAAACAGGCATTTATGCCTAGTACTCTATGCTTTGGTGATTTTACTGTGCTTGCAAAGGAAGGATATGATTTGATCCTTGACAAATTAATGCAGTATAATATGAATAAGGGTCCACCAAGAGAAGGTTTTGATCCAAAGGGATATATCAATTCTACCAAACAAAGGATAAACTTTAGACAATATGATCATGTGCCTTATCAGTTTGATGACATGATTAGAAATTTGGATGCAGAGGAAGCAGAGAGAGTGGTGGAGAAATACAACCAAGGGTTGTCGGATATAGGGTTCCCTTCTTCTAGAGATGAGGAAACTAGAGAAGATATGCCACAAGACCTACCCAGTAGGATTTCCAAATTAAAAACTCGAGATTACAACTGCCCTCCTAGAGAACTAAGTGTTGAAGAGAGCCAAGATACAGACACCAGCAAACAATGAATTTTTGAATTCTTCAGAATTTAGATCTTTCTTGCATAAGCAAAAGGGAAAGGATATAAGGGAGATAATTGATAATATTACACCAAGAAATGAGGAGTAGCTACTAAATAATTTGAAAATAATTGTGGATAGAGGAATGGCTAATATGACCCCTGACAAAGGAAGGAAAATGTTTGAGGATGTTGGATTTATGATCTTTCCAGGGCTAGATTTGAATTATGCATTGGTGTTTGATAGCTTCTTAAAGGATAATGGTGCCACACACAAGCTTAGTCCGAAGGGGGTGATAGAAATATATGTTGGATCCAAATATAACCCGGATGAAGGATCACTCATGATATGGGCCTTGTATCCACCTCATAGAAAGTTAGTGGTGATTGATACTGAGAAAGCATTTGGACATATCATGACTCTGAAGGTTGGAGAGGTAGATCATGTGGCAACTACAGACATTGGGATTAATGTGGAAAAACTAAATAAAGCCCAAATACAAATGTTGATAAAAGAAAAGGAAATGTACAAAATGAATAATGAAAGGATCATGAGAGAAAATGATCATTTGAAGGACATGCTAGGAGTCACAATGGGACCTCCTAAATAAATAACACATGGTAAAATCTCATAGGTAAAAGATCATTGGGAGGATTCAACTGCATATTCACAAGGTAAATATGATACACTCACTGCAATAATCAGAAAAAGGCAGGCCAACTTAACGATTTGGTTGAATAATCTATGGGGAGAATATTCAAAGAGCCATGTTACAGGGAAGGAACACAAGAGAATTGATGGAAGGATTGAAGAAAAGTTCTGAGAATTAAATGAAAGAGATGTTCTTGACAGTGTGGCCATTGGTATGGGTAACCAAATTATAAAGAGACACAGGGACTATTATGAGGAACTGGGAGAAGATACAAAGGGGATGGTTGATGTTATGAATATGGGACTGCCTACACTATTTGAAGATGGAGAAAAGTTGAAAGAGAAATCCAAGTGGATCAAAGAATGTGAATTGATGCTATAGGGAATTTTGGAAAATGCTATAGGGAAGGATTTGACATTGGACAAGAGCTACGAGCACAACGAAAGGATGATAAAGGTGGAAATATTGGCCAGGAACGCATTAGGAGATGTCGATACTCATGAACGAAAGGATTATCTAGATCATTTATCGAATTTTCATCTATGGCTAAATAAAGCCTAATCTCTTATTTTAATTAGTTAAGTAAAATAAAACATTTGTGAAGGGATGTGTCCCTTCCAAGTTTTGATGTATTTATATATGTTCCATAGTCATGCAATAGATATAGGCATTAGGAGATATTCAGTAGATAGCTTTCTAGCAAAATGCTTTCATATACAGAGACTCAGATGCATGTATTTTGATGGAGTAAATGAAGATATCTAAGTTATGGATTAAGATTTTGGTATCAGTTTGTTAAATTTATGCATTTATTTGATTGTCTCCATTTTGATGCTTCTCTATTGTTTAAATTGATATAACAATTTTATACTCAGTTTATCATTGTACATTTTCTATATATGTGTGATCTAGTTATTCAATTCTCTCAAGTAAGGATTAAAATATTTTAATCAATCACAACAATTGGGAAGTGTTAGTTGGATTAATAAGAAGAATCGCATAACTAGAATTTCCATTCTATCTCAAGAAGAGTTTGTCAATTATTCACTTGCACGTTTACACAAGTTGTAAATAATTTATGTGCCTGGCAGTTTGAATTATTGCCATTATTGAAATCCACATTTGCAGATATTCATTGGACTCCATATACCCAATAAGGCACTGGTCTCCCCTTGTATTCTTTTATAATTTTCATTATTCTTATTAATTTTACACTTACATTTACAAATACGCATACATATGCATTTACTGTTTTCATTTATTTCTCATGTAGTTTAATAGTTTGTTTGATTTCAAATTATGTGTTGAAGACTTTAGAATTTCAATTACATTAATTTATGGATATGTTGTATCTATAACACCATATGCTCTTTGCATTTATACTTGCATTTAGAAATACACATTTATATACATAGATATAGATTTCTTTAATGATATGTTGCATTTATTGTTCTAGGAGACCATCTAGTAATTGCATTTACATTTACATTTAAAAATACAAATACATACATACATACATATTTATGAACAAAACCATATGCTCTTTGCATTTATACTTGCATTTAGAAATACACATTTATATACATAGATATAGATTTCTTTAATGATATGTTGCATTTATTGTTCTAGGAGACCATCTAGTAATTGCATTTACATTTACATTTAAAAATACAAATACATACATACATACATATTTATGCATCCTACGCCCTATTCATGCATCCTACGATTACAACAGTATCCATGGGGCCTCTTACACAAGCTACAGTAATCACAAAGAATGTAAGAGCCCCTTTATATCATGTTTGGACTACAAAACCCTCAAAAATAGGGTAACCAGGCTGTATGCAAAGAAATGAAGCTTTCTAACTCAAATCAATGTCTTAAGCCCTCAAATCAGATTCAAATAAAAGATAACACATATATTCATGACATTGAATTGATTTCACATCAAAAAAAGGCTGCATGTGACCGTATAGTGCTGCATAATAAGAAAAATTACATAAATTTTGAAGAAAAACATAGATTTTTGAATGTCAAGAGCTTGTATTTTAAATCCTCAACCATCAACAACCATTACAATGATCACTTTATGTCTTTTAAAGGCCTTTACACCTCAACCACTGAACAAACACATCTACAACTCACTTTTTAATCTTTTATGATCACATGAAACATAAAACACACTAATTTCAAGGTTGTTAACATCACTATTGAAATGTTTTAATTTTTTGACCTTTCAAACATTAAAAAGTACATCATTAAATTAATTATGTAATGGTACATCATTAAATTAATTATGTAATGGCATAAAAATTAAAAACGTCATGAATGTCAAAAGTCAAAATAATTCTATCAATAAATTAATATCAAATAGATAATATAATCACATAACTCATACATTTCAATGTCATTGATCTTCTTCTTCATCCAACTCTTTTTGTTTGTATCATCCAATCCAGATTGACATTGTAAGGATTGGTCATATCATCATCATCATTGATATCAATTTCGATAATGTCATCATCCACACAGATATCATCTTCATGAACATTAACTCCTACATCATCATGATCTAGTTCCTCATCTTCGACATCTTTGTCAGGGACATCATCAACTAACTGTTGATCCTGATCATCATCTACATCATCTTCTAGTTCTTCGGTATCTTCTTCTTCCACCACATTATTCTTATTTATTTTACACTTACATTTACAAATACACATACATATGCATTTACTATTTTCATTCGTTTCTCATGTAGTTTAATAGTTTGATCAATTTCATATTATATGTGTTGAAGACTTTAGAATTTCAATTACATTAATTTATGGATATGTTGTATCTATAACACTACAAAACCATATGCTCTTTGCATTTACACTTTCATTTAGAAATACACATTTATATACATAAATATAGATTTCTTTAATGATATGTTACATTTATTGTTCTAGGAGAGCATCCAGTAATTGCATTTACATTTACATTTAAAAATACAAATACATACATACATACATATTTATGCATCCTACGCCCTAGTCATGCATCCTACAATTACAACAGTATCCATGGGGCCTCTTACACAAGCTACAGTAATCACAAAAAGTGTAAGAGCCCCTTTATATCATGTTTGGACTACAAAACCCTCAAAAATAGGGTAACTGGGCTATATGCAAAGAAATGAAGCTTTCTAACTCAAATCAATGTCTTAAGCCCTCAAATCAATGCCTTAAGCCCTCAAATCAGATTCAAATAAAAGCTAACACATATATTCATTACATGGAATTAATTTCACATCAAAATATGGTTGCATGTGACTGTATAGTGCTGCATAACAAGAAAAATACAGAAATTTTGAAGAAAAACACAGATTTTTGAATGTCAAGAGCTTGTATTTTAAATCCTCAACCATCAACAACCATTGCAATGATCACTTTATGAATTTTAAAGGCCTTTACACCTCAACCAATGAACAACCACCTCTACAACTCACTTTTTAATCTTTTATAATCACATGAAACATAAAACACTAATTTCAAGGTTGCTAACATCACTATTGAAATGTTTTAATTTTTTGACATTTCAAACATTAAAAAGTACATCATTAAATTAATTATGTAATGGCATAAAAATTAAAAACATCATGAATTAATTATGTAACCACATAAGTCAAATATAATTTATCAAGAAATTAATATCAAATAGATAATATAATCGCATAACTCATACATTTCAATGTCATTGATCTTCTTCATCCAACTCTTTGTCTGTATCATCTGATCCAGATTGACATTCTAGGATTGGTCATATCATCATCATCGTCATTGATATTATTTTCAATAATGTCATCATCCACACGGATATCATCTTCATGAACATTAACTCCTACATCATCATGATTTAGTTCCTCCTCTTCGACATCTTCGTCAGGGACATCATCAACTAATTGTTGATCCTGATCATCATCTACATCATCTTCTACATCTTTGGTATCTTCTTCTTCCACCACATTATACTTTACCAGCCTTCCTCTTGGATCATGTCTAACAACAAATGACTAACCCATTTTACCTGGAACCTCTGAGTAAAATACCTGCTCACATTGGCTTAGAAGAACATAGGGCTCATTTCCACTCAATCGACCTTATATTAACCATGGTAAATCCATTATCATGTTCAATAACAGTTCTCTCAGGATCATTTTCATTCAATCATAGCCTGTACCATAGGACGAAGAACAAAATTAATCTGAAGGACTTAAAGTCACACTCAAGTATATCATCCAAAATCCCATAGTATCAATTTTCTGAGACTTCTGGATGTATGTCGCTTCTAGATGAAACATTAGTCACCTGAAAGACTACAATTATACCAAAATCACAAGTTTTCTTGTGTCATCCAACTTTTGATTCAAAATTTATGACCATTGCACCACATAGCCTTGTGGTGTTTCACCTACAATATGTCAAACATGTAAAAATTATTGCAATATCGCCAGTTGATAAACATATTTATTTTTGGCCAAATGTATGCAAAGAAAACAATCTCAACATATATATACATCAATATAATTGAAAATAATTAAATAATATGGGTGATTAATATATTTATACATACCTTTTTATCTCTTAAACCATATGCTAAATCAATTTCCCTTTATGTAACATTGGAATCTCCATTACGATAAGCTTCTTTAACCAATGAAGCCACACCTTCCCATGTTAATGTGCGACCAGATTGTTGACATCGTTCAATCCATACTGTCATCCAATCAAGATTTTTTGTGACATACAAATGAAGTGCATCCCACTCTTGGCCATTTGTATAAAAAAAAATTAAAATTCACAAACAACATATAATTAGTTAAATACCACGGTATACGACCTTAATTTATAATTGATGCATATTGAAGATTAATAATTAAATAAGTACAATATACATAAAAACCATATGTAAAATGTATTCCAATTAATCTCCATGACCATCTTATAATTACCTCTCACTTTCCTCAATCTACCTTTCCCCATCAGGTACTCCCCTTCGAATTTGTTAATGGAGTTGGGATCCCAAATGCGATCTACATGAAGCTTTGTTGCAAACGTAGGAAGATATTCAATAATGTACACCATGGTCTAGTATACCATATATCCCTCCACCATAGAGCCCTCAGGATGTGCTCTTTGTCTAACCAAAGCCTTTAAAAATTTCAAGACATTGACCTTATGTGTACAGGTCCACACAATTCAATCTCCTCAACCTGGTGTATGATGTAGTGTTCTTATGCATTAAAAAATGTCGAAGGTAGACACTTTTGCATTTCACACATTAGACGAGGAATTTTTCTCTTCCAATAATTTATATCTTCTTTATGGATTTCTTTAGATGACAGCCATCTACAAGTGATTCAGGGTGCAAATATATTAACGAGATTTAACAAAAATATACAGTATATTACATAACAAATAAAACAAATGGCAATTATAAGATCTATAAAACGAATTGAACAAATATCACTACTTACCTCATTTATAACCTGCTTGACATTGTTGTCAAATTTTTCTGGGAGAAATAGAGGTAGAACGTACTACAATAATTATAAAATGATATTTTCATTATTTTTCCAAAAGTAGTAAACATAATACACTAAAAAGTACATGCATTATACAAGTGTGTATAATATACCAGAATAATTACCTTAATGAAGGTATGCTAATCATGTGTTTTCATCACTAACCCAAATTCACCTTTCTTTGTTATTATATTGTTTATGTTCGCAGCAAATCCTGTGGGAAATCGAATTTTTCGTATGACTTCTTTTATAGCATTGCTTTGTTGCTTTGTTAATAACCAAGGAAGGGCACTTATATTAATTTTGTCTCCATCGCTATTTAATTGAATGACATTTTTCATTGCATGATTGGCTTCCTAAATGTCACTACAAATTTTGACAATTTTTTCTTTGTCATGACTTCCATCCAATATTTTCTATAACATTTATATTATATTCTTTCTGATATGCATTGTATCAAAAAAATGCACAATTTGTAGCTACTCATAGTAGGGCAACCTGCTAAATTGTCTGGGATAACTTTTTAGTCCCTGTGGAAGTTGGCCATTAATGCCTTGGCAACATTCATGAAGCATATAAGTTAAACAAATTAACAACGACAATCATTGTCAATTACAGCATGAGTAAACACAACACAATATAAAAATATAAATTCAAAACATATCACATATGATAGATAAACAATTTGATCTGATGTATAATCTTGATGATTAATTCCATTATATTCCAACTTCCATAGGCGAGGTGTCATTCTTCGTTGTTTTGATGTAGTCTCTTTTTTCCCATTGAAAAGATGTTTTTCAGTAATTTGATACTTATGATTTATGTGGAGGAAGTGTCTATACTCATCAAACACCTACTTTCCTAAACTTGTTGAACAACGAGATTTCATCTTTGGACCACAAATTAGATATGCAAATTTTCCCTTTGTTTGAGACCTGCAAGATCATATATAATTGGATTAAATATGTCAATTTTCATAATTATATATAATGAATAGATTATTTAAAAAACATGCATGATATCTAATTCATAAAATTAAATATTGTTAAAGTGCAGTCAAACGTTATAACATACCACAAAAATGTGTTATCCCTGGGGCATCATGAATTGTACTTACCTAGTTGAATGAACATAAACATTACATAATTATTATAACCATTTTACTGCAATATATATAAATTAATGTACATGACTATTGAATGAAAAAAATATAAGTCATTATGCAACAAATAAGACAAATCAGATGCTACTACGTTAAAGAAAATTGATATAAACAAATACTTGGAACAATCATTAACAACATTATGTGCTCCCTCTTTATTGACATCCATGGAGGAATGTTATTGTTGATAACAAAAGCAGGCCACACTGAGTAAATAGATCTCAACTCTCCAAATGGACTGACACCTTCCGCTACCAATGAAAGCCTGAGATTATGAGGTTCTTCTTTAAAGTGTGGCCATTTTTCCTCCATGTCCTTAAATGCAGAACCATTCGCAGGAATTCGAAGAATTTTATCTCCACTTCTATTTCATGCATGGTAATCCATAAATTGCACTAAGCTTCCGCACCTAAATAATCATTGCAGACGTGGAATAATGGGAATATAGCGAAGAAGCTTGTGAGGCACCTTTTTTGTTAGTTGATCTATTCAATATCTGCTGCTATGACATTCTAGGAATTATGTTGCAAATTCATATTGTTTATGATATATAATATGATCATTAGGACATTCATCTATTGTTTGATACTCCATTCCAATATCTTTCATAATGTCAGATAAATCTCAGTATGACGTAAAATATTTGATGGTGGTAACAAAAATTCACCAATCAATCTACAATAAAAAATAATTTTCTAATATAAAGAATATTAATGGTACATATTTCATCCTTTATTTACTAGTGATGAACTAACAACAATTAAAATAGATGAAAAAAGATGACATATATGACATACCTTAACATCTATGAGATTGCTATGTTTGATAAACCATTCATAACCTTCAAGTTCAACAACAACAATACAGTAGAGAGAAGAGTTATTTGGGAGCCTTCATAAAGGGGCTCCTATACCTTCTCAAGTATAGGTAAATCATGAACATCATCAAAGTCATCTCGATCATCATGATCAGCTCTACCACTAAATGTGTCATGGATCAATGTATTTGTACCATCATCTTCAACTGTGTTTTCTGGTGCATGATCATCTTATTCCATAGGATCATTAACTTCATCTTCGATATTCACAACTCCATGTTCGTCCACTTGCAAAACCACATTCTCCAAGTCGTGATAATCCATATCATGTGCCCTAGGGCACCCCACCTTTATAATAATGATAGACACAAATAAACCATGATCATGATCAAGTGATTTTATATATATATAAAATGTTAAAACGATATAAACATTTACAAACTCAATCAATATAAACATATATAATGAACAACTTACCAATGGACGATAATCATGCCCCCCTTCAACGTGACCATGTTGCCTACAATGTTTCTCAATTTTTGTGATTAAAAGTCATCTTGTCTTTAAGCCCTTGTAGGGTGATCCCACAATAGCAGTTTTCAATTTTTGGCCAAACTAGACACTGAAATAATTTTTTTTAACTAAATCTTCACATTTGAGAACCTATAGCGGCTAAACCATGAAGAATTTGAAGATGATGAAAAATAGAGTCTCACAATTTTTCTGTAGATTCTAAAAATATTTTTCAAAATTTTTGGAATCAAATTCACTTCTTTTCCATCTCCCTGGCTGGTTTTTCAAAAAACAACATTTTTAAAAGTGCGCACCATATAACACATAACTTTTTTTCCATGAAGGATAAAATTCTAATTCTTTTGAATTTTTATTTTTTATTTTTATTTTGATTTCTAGTGCTTCCACTTGGTTAGACATTTTTATTGAATATTCTTCTTTAATCAAGTTTTGAAGTCAAACCAATTACAATTCGGACATAAGCACTTGTTGTATAATGCATAATTTTTTTTGTATATATCGAAATTCAATTTTATTTTTTGTTGGATCAAGGACAATATCTAGTGCACCCATATTTTTCAAAAAAAATTGATAATTTTCTATTTTTCACATGTAACAGAGACCTTCATTTTCGATGAAAAACCTATGTTTAATAAAACTAAAAAAACAAATACATAATAAAACCAAAACATATTAAAACTATATTTGTTGGATATAGTTTGTGAAAATTCCTCCATTTTCGTTGGATATAGTTCTGAGGACTACCTAATTCAAGTTGAGTTTGTGAAAATTCCTCCATTTTCATCCTCAACCCAAGCTCCAAAGTGCCAAAATTTAGGTTTTTTTTGTTTCTCGGGGAGGGGATGAGGAATAAAGGTGGTTCGAATGAACCCTTAGGGTTTCGAGCGAACCCCTAGGGGTTCGCTCGAACCAGGTTTCATTCGAACCCCCCTTCTATAAGGGGTTTTGATGGCTTTTTTGGCAGGAAAGTATTAGGAGGGTTCGCCCGAACCTAGGTTCTAGCGAACCTCTAATGGATTCGATCAAATCAATAGGTTCGTACGAACCCCTAAAATCATTTTTTTTTCCATGCATTCATTTTCTGTGACTTTTCCTTCCTCACTTCAATTGTAAACCACTATTGTGGCTTCACCCTATAATTATTGCAAGGACAATAACATTTCTTATCACCCTTTATTTTCAATCTAGCCCACAATCAATCAAGTGTCTCTTCATTTTGTTCTGGACTAATATTATCTGACATAATTTTTCTTTACCAAGCTTGAATATTTAGATCTTCAAAAAATATCAAACTCACACTCCAATAATTTTTATTCATAGACAGGTAACAAAATCTAATAATTCTGATATTTTACACCAAAAAAATTCGGTATGCAACCACCCTTGCAAAAGAGAAGATAGTATGAAGTTAATGACCCCAAAAAATACTTTAAAATGCTAATTCCAAAACTTATTAAATTCTTATTTTACTATGATTTCCAATCGTTAGACTCCTAAAATTAGAATATTGAACTTACACAACAAAATTTGAAAATGCAACTCTAAAAATGCACAAGTCTAAAAATGAAATCTAATGAGATGTTGCTTTAAAATATGATTTTAAAACCTGGAAGTACAAATCTGACTTCACAAATGAATTCTGGGAAAGGACAATGACTACCCTCAACCTGGCAATAGTTTCTTGAATTTTATTTTATTTTTCCCAAGAAAATTGTCCTTAGTTCTCCACAAATTGTTGTAAGTATCAAAAATTCACAAGCAGAGCAAATTCGTAAGTATAGAAAAACACTATCACAATAAATAGTTGAGCTCACATGTTCATCATAATTTCAACAAAAACTTTTTGTCACAATTTTGATGAAAAAACAGGTTCATCAAAATTTCAACGAACGTTGGTGATAAAATTTAAAAAAATTGAAAATTACACATTAAATATCACTAATACCCGACAATACATCTAATTATCCATCTTTCATTGGAAATTTTTGTCGAACTTTGCAATCAAATGAGTTAGTGCTAACTATCCTTCATAATCTTCAAAAGTGGCTCCTCGCATAACACCAGGAGTGTTCAAAGAAGCACAAGTTTCTATCAAAATAGTAAGAGTAGCTAGGAGTTCCAAGCATGTTCGATCTTTTCCAATCATGTATTTTAGTTCACTAATGACCCAAGCAGCCCTATCCATCTTTGGGTTCCTTTCCAAGTGATTTTCTAAAGCACCCAACCCTTTGCTAAGGGCAGAGACATATTTTGAAGGGGTTTGAACAACCTTATACTCGTCCACTGACAATGGTTTGGGAGACGTAGGAGGAGTGGGGATGTGATCAGTCTCATCGGAGAATCCCAATTCACCCCTTGACAACTACTCCTGAGCTCCCACACTAATGGCAGAACCAGAGAAAAGGTTCGTAGAGAAACTAGTAGTGGCCTTCATCCTTTCCATCGAAAGTTGTATATTTCTCCTAACAATATACTCAAAAGTTATGGACTAGGTTGTGATGCTCATAAACCTTCACAACACTCAAGAATACAACAGTTGCAAGGTACATGGGAGAAGTCTCAACACCAACAGATGAACAGACATTAGTTCACGTCAGGTTCACCAAAAATGTAAGAGAGGGGGACCAACCAAGTTCAAGGCCCCAGGTCATGGAAGGCTAAGAGCGGAAGGCTGCCCTAACTTACCTCAACTTAACGGGGTGTTAGGAAATGCGGAATGAGAATGATGAGGACTATAAATCCCTTCAATCACCCTATAGACCCAAAATACAGGATGGAGCTAGGCGAGCGAGCCAGTTTTCAAGTTCAACACTATGCCTCAAGAAGCTCTCTGTCTAAAAATAGAAGTGTGGTCCCGGGACGACAGCGCGGCACACTGGTGTCTCTCAAGTGTGTTGGTGTCCATACGGCTAGACAACTAAAGAGACAAGGTCAAACTTAAAAAAACAAGATAACGGCCCAACTAACTACTACTAAAGGGCCAAAATAACACTATAAAGTAAAAAAAATAAGCTCTCATTTGATAAGGTAAAAATGAGAGAGTTAGGGTGGCAAGAATGATCTCACAAAGGAATTCGTTCACTAGCTAGCTCTCAAAACCATGTTCAGCTACACACAAAGAAGAGGAAAATTGTTGGGTGGTTGTATAGGGGCCTGCCTCAGCCAGACCCCCGTTTAGGTGTTTCCACCTCCATGGACAACCAAGAAAGTGAGTATGATAAAGAAAGTAATGTAATGAAGAACACTAAAACACTACAAAACAGTAAATGTGCTTACTCAACCAAGTAATAGATGAGAGGAATAGGAAGCTTACCACCTCCACCAAGAGCACTCAAGGCTAATGGGGGAGAAAATAAGAGTACTCAAGCCTTTGCTACAATGGTGTTGTCCCACACTTGCTCTACTAAAGTGGTGGAGTGAAGTAGTTGTTGCTATGGAGTGAAAAAGTGTTGATAGAGCGCTTGGGAATGCAAGAACTGAATGCAAGAGTGTGAAGAAGTTGAACTAAAAGCTTGGAAGATCTGAAATGCATGTGGGAGGGAATTTGAAGGAGAGATGAAGAAAATGGCCATATTCATGCCAGTTGGCTAAAGAGGGTGTTACAAGTTGACTGCCAATGAGAAGTGTAACACCTCTATAGGTTCAGTTGCAGGAATTTTCTAGGGACGTAAGCATGTCACGCAGACGTCTACGCACTGCGTGCATGTCTCCGATAGAAATTACCCCATCGACACTCAAAACAGGCGCTAAGTGGAATGAAGACAGTAGGCTTAGGTGTAATTGAGCCTCCAAACTTGGTTTTCTAAAGTGGAGAGGGACAAAATGGGAATTTGTATTAGGGGTGCAAATTCACTCCTATACAGTTTAACAACAGAATAATTTAATCCACTTATTTGGGACTGTAAAATAAAAATAGATGAATTAATCTATTTTCAATCATAGGTTCTTTTAATCTAGAATCTGATAGAAAGATAAAGCATAATACATTGAAGGACACAAAAAAAATTCTCAAATAAAGACTAAAATAGGTTGCCCATAAAAAACAAGAAAGAGGAAAAATGCAAAGATAGCATACAGATGATTCATTTGATTTTTTCGATAAAATATCATTTAACTATGTCAAATGGATTTGGAAGGGATAAAGCATATTTGATTGACTAAAATTTTGAGATAGCTTATCCATCGTCACTGTGTGCATCATCTTCTCTTGGAATCTATTTCTACAATGCACCAAGCCTAGAATTGATTGGGGATGCACTTAAGGTGGATAAAAATTCATCAAATGTTTCATGTATGCTTGGCAACATGGAACTAAAAATAGATTACTAGCTTAAAGCAAAAGAAACAATTAAAGTAGCATGCCAACTTGTCTTGGTTGATGAAGAAAAAAAAAATCTTGATGAAGAACAAATGATTCAGATGGAAAGGAAAAAGAAAGAGGAATAACTTCGGCGGGTGATGCAAAAAGAGGAGCAATTTGAATGTGTGAAGGAATTATGGAAGAGTAAGCGTAAGGACAGGGATGATGTCGATGATGAGGCTAGTCAGTTTGAGAAGAAACAAAAGAAGGAAAAGAAGAAAAAGAAGAAGGATAAGGACCACAAGGTTTATAATTCTTATATGGAGGAACCTGATGTTTCCATGGAAGATGAGGCGAATTATATGAGTAATAAGGCACAAGATGATGCAAAAAATGCCCAAGTTCTTCTTGCAGCTGCAAGCCTAGAAGACTCTGATGATGGCGAGACAAATTCTCTAGTTTCAACAAAATCATGAAGGAGACATGCATACTCTAATTCTAAAGATGATGAACCATTGCAGAATTAGAGTTCGAGAGAAGATGATACATGATGATGATGTCTAGGCTTCTTGAGCTTTAACCAAACCTAGCTCCTATTTTCCAAAAGAAAAATCCCCAAGGCCCATGGGAAATGAATGGTGAGCATTTTATTTTCAACTTGGTTTCATTTCGAAAAGGGGACATCACATTCTACAAGATTTTTTTAACAACAAAATAATTTAATCCACCTATTTGGGACTATAAAATAAAAATAGATGAATTAATCTATTTTCAATTATAGGTTCTTTTAATCTAGAATCTAATAGAAAGATAAAGCATAATACATTGAAGGACACAGAAAATATTCTAAAATAAAGACTAAAATAGGTTTCCCATAAAAAACAAGAAAGAGGAAAATGAAAAGCTAACATACAGATGATTCATTTGAGGTTTTTTAACTATTTCAAATGGATTTGGAAGGGACAAAGCATATTTGATTGACTAAAATTTTGAGGTAGCCTATCCATCATCATTATATGCATCATCTTCTCTTGGAATCTATTCAAACTCAAATGCTCATCATTCATTTACCATGGGCATTGGGGATTTTTCTCTTGGAATCTATTGAAACTCAAATGTTCATCATTCATTTCCCAAGGGAATTGGGTATTTTTAACTTGGAAAATAGGAGCTAGGTTTGGTTAAAGCTTAGGAAGCCTAGACATCATCATCATATGGATCATATTCTCTCAGACTTTATTTTTGTAATGGTCCATCATCTTTAGAATTAGAGTATGCATGTCTCCTTCATGATTTTATTGAAACTGGAGAATTTGTCTCGCCATCATTAGAGTCTTCTAGACTTGCAACCGCAAGAAGATCTTGGGAATTTTCTACATCATCTTGTGCCTTATCACTCATATAATTTTCCTCATCTTCCATGGCAACATCAAGTTCCTCCATATAAGAATCATAAGCCTTGTTGTTTGTATCCTTCTTTTTCTATGTTTCCTTTTGTTTCTTCTCAAACTAACTAGCCTCATCATCACCATCATCCTTGTCCTTAAACTTACTCTTCCATAATTCCTTCACACATTCAAATTACTCCTCTTGTTGCATCACCCGTCGAAGTTCCTCCTCTTGCTTTCTCCTTTCCATTTGAATCCTTCATTCTTCATCAGCTTTCTGTTTTGCTTCATCAACCAAGACAAGTTGGCGTACTACTTTAATTGTTTCTTTTGCTTTAAGCCAATCATATATTTTCAGTTCCATGTTGCCAAGCATACATAAAGAATTTGATGAGTTTTTGTAATGCCTCACCACACAACCCCAAAGGAAACTAATACATCTAACATTTATGGAAGAAAAAAAAATTAAACAACAAACATGCAGCATAATATTAACATTCATCACTTGAAATGAAACAATACATGCACAACATAAATAAATCCCTTGGGGTTACATGACTGCATAACTTTTTGTATCAACATCCTACATTACATGAAAGATACTAGTAACCATAAGATAACATGAACATGGACAATACATTAATATTATGAAGTTACAATGCTTAAGGATTACATCATTATAATATTACTTCCCAACATGTATGGGAAAATTATGATAACATGGAATAGATAAATGATATGTGTGAGTACAAATCATGAAGACTGGTTCCAATATTGGAATATCTTTGGATTCTCTGCAACTGGAACAACTCTGCACAACTCAATCAGTGGTTGTGGACCCAATGGGGTGCATAGCACGTTCCACCCAACCACATGAACCTGAAGACCCACCCCCCGTGCTAGGAGAAGACAAGAAAGGCCTCAACGAAACCATCAAACGAAACAAGGATTACAAGGCTTCACAACAAGAACAAAAATAACATAAGGTAACCTCAGCACATGAATTAGCCATCACAAGATATAACCAACATAGGAGATACCCAACACAAGACAACATAACAAAACATCAACATACACATGCCAACATCTACTTCCAGAGGCTCAAGAGCAACAACAAGAGGGGAACAAAAGCAAACAAGGTTGTTGAAGGGTGGAGTTTCATCACATGGTTTTCTATGGGTTACCCTGGCATAACCTTCCTAGGCTACTAGACCCCCATCCTAGGTTACCCTGGCTGCCTCTACCGGTCATTGGACCCCCATACAAACTATGTGGAACTAACATACCTTTCATGAAGACAAGGCAGTTGGTCTTTCCATTCCAGGAGGTTATTTAAACTATGACAATATTTTAAATTTAAAGTGTTGTAGTTATGGTAGATTCTCAACAGAATCAAAGAGATTATTTAAACCTTAAAAACTTTCCATTATGCTCAAGTGATGCGGTTGAGACAGGCCGACATTAGAAATCAAGGGATTATTAAAAACTTTAAAATTTTCTATTATGTTCAAGTTCTTCGACTATAACAAGTTGTGCCCAATGAATTAGGGAGGTTATTTAAATCTATACACCCTACCATGTTCAAGTGCTACCGCTGTGACAGGTTACGAATGTGATAAGTCACGAATGGAAAAAGGGATCTTATTTATACATTTGCAACCTTCTATGTTCAAGTTTTACAGTTGGAATAGGATTTCTAATGGAAATCAAGTGCTTAATTAAACCATGTCAATATTCTAGTTTCAAATACCGTAGCAGCAACATAATTAAGAGGTTATTTTAAACTTAAGCTTCATGTTATGTTTAGGTGTCACCGCTCAATTAAACATAAGTCAATAACAATATCACTATATCGATCCAAGTATTGAGTATGCCTAATCATATAATTAAAACCACTACAAAGATGAGGTAAATCGAGGACCAATCACCAATTAGCTATGCAGTTATGATTTTAGACTCAGCGTAGAGCATAAGTCATGGCTAGATACATAGTTTCTATCTTTGAAACAATTTGATGCACTCGACGGGGTGCAACTAAAGTACACCAGAGAAAAGTGACATGCAGTGATAACTTAGCTTGCAACTTCCCCAAAATAGATCCACATGTTGAGTTATTACCACTATTGGTGAAACTAAGAAGGAAATTGGGCGACGCCAAAGATGAGAAGGTAAGATTTCGATTCCAAAACCGAACATTGAGATAAGGAATGCCTATCTATTTGGTAACTAGAGATAACAAAAGACCTTGAATAGTTTATATTTAGATTCCAAGGCAAACCTTAAAACCAACGATAAACCTCTACAAAGCAAGAGAGAGATGACCAATTAAAAGTTGAATGAATGTGGTAAAGAGCATGGTGCTAGATCACATTCGAAGGAAGTAGAGGATTACTCATGAACCGATATACATCAACAAATTGGTTTTATCCAATAAGAAATTCTTCACTAACCATATTATATGTTGTTTTTCCAAATTAACAAAATAAAGCAAAGAGTAATTCAGATACAGAGGCGGTACAAATAAGGGTTTAATTAAAGCTAATCCCAAAGTTTACACAGGGTTATTCATACATAATAAAATAATTCAATACCTATTGAAAACGCCATTTCCTTCAAATTTCTCAATAGAATTTTAAATTAAAGTTAGAGAGAACCTAGGAAACTTCAATTGTCTGAGCTATCAAATGGTGTTGATATTCCAATCAAATACTGCCAAAGCCCCAACATTATTCATTTCCAGCCTTCCCAAATTCTAAATCCTTCCCAAGAACCAGAAAACCACTTCAAGAGTTTCACAATTTCCCAGTAAATTATCAAACTCCCCCAATTTCAAAGAAACCCACCAAAGAAATTCACGACAAAGCAAATCAAGAACTATTTGGAAACCCTCTTCCCTTTCCGCCTAATGAAAAATGACTGGAAGAATAAATGGGAGCATTAAATTTTTTCTCATCCTCACCCCTACAACCGCTCACAGTCATTAATTCTTTCTTTAAAATTTCCCATGCTAGATCTCCTTTGTCATGCAACCATTATAGAAATTTATTTTCCACCGAAGAAGTCTCCCAGAATAACCAATTATTCTAACTGATCATCTGTTCATGATGCTCATGTAACTTTTTATTTAATCTTTTAATTTTATATTTATTTTAATATTTCTTTATAAAATCAATGTTTTAATTTACTCAAATCAAATAAGAGCATTAATTTTTTTATTAGAACCATCATTATATTTAAGGCATTTATTTTAATTACCACGTTATCTTTAAATTTCAGTAACTTTATTCTAACGTAATTAGTTAATCAAGTACAAATTTAACACAATTTAAAACAAATGTGCAACAAGCCAAAAATAACCAGATCTCGCAACGTAACAGAGAACAATGTTGCGACCTAAGAGATTAATCAAATCTCAATGACAACTAGGTTGAAACGCTGAGGGGCGCTATAGTTTTTATCCACCTTAAGTGCATCCCCAATCAATTCTAGGCTTGGTGCATTGTAGAAACAAATTCCAAGAGAAGATGATGCCTACAATGACGATGGATAAGCTACCACAAGATTTTAGTCAAGGGTATGTGTAGGATCATGATGGGCCAAAAAGTGGCGATATGATGGGTATGTGTAGGGTATGTGGTTGATGGCCCTTTTTTTACCCAAAATTGATGAAACGAAAAGGGTTTTTAAAGGAGATTCTCAGCTTTCCACCAATAGAAATTATATTTTACTTTGAATTTAATAAATTAT
Organism: Sequoia sempervirens; assembly: GCA_007258455.2. Taxonomy (NCBI): domain Eukaryota; kingdom Viridiplantae; phylum Streptophyta; class Pinopsida; order Cupressales; family Cupressaceae; genus Sequoia; species Sequoia sempervirens. Next base: position 699,618,908 of record VDFB02058242.1, on the reverse strand, counting down.
TATTATTCATTTTCTATTTGAATTATGACTAAAGTCGTGATTGATAGGCTGATTGAAAAAACATTTACAGTTTTCAAACAGTATCACATTTTTTGAATCTGAAACATGCATCACATTCTATGCTTCACATAATTATAGGATTAAAAAAAATGAATTTCATGAAGTTTTGACCAAGTTAAGGTGGTCGACATACAAATTTTATATTTTTAAAGTTGTAAAAAATTATAATTAATATTTACTTGGAAAATTTTATTAAAAAAATGCATCACATCGACGGGACATGAGTCCTTCAATTTATATATTAAAATATTATAAAAAAGTATTATCATTTTATTGTGGTTAGTGGTCGACAAACACCTACTTCTTATTTTTTCCCTAAAATTTACGCATTCACCTGCATTGAAATTTTAAATTTTCAACAAATAGATTTTATTTATTTTTTTAAATAAACCTAGTAGTTTAAAAACTACATTCAATTTGCTATAGATTCTATTTTTACATATTTTTGAAATAATATAGACAACTTATTCAAATTTTTACGTCAAGTTGCTTAAATTTGATTTTTCTAAATTTTTCGCCACTTAAGGGCTTGTTTTTTCCACGATGATCATGCACATACCCTCAATAAAATATGATTTGTCCCTTCCAAATCCATTTGGCATAGTTAAATGAGATCTTATCAAAAACCTCAAATGAATCATTTGTATGTTATCTTTTCATTTTTCCTCTTTCTTGTTTTTTATGGGCAACCTATTTTAGTCTTTATTTTAGAACATTTTTTGTGTCCTTCAATGTATTATGCTTTATCTTTCTATCAAATTCTAGATTAAAAGAACCTATAATTGTGTCAGGCCCAAAAATTTTGCAACATTTTTTTTTTATAACCCAAATTTGTAACCTAGCACTTACTCATCACACACTCATTACACAATGATACTTCTAAGGTCCATCTAGAGTTGAACTCAAGGTTTTATCAAACTATAAGTATTTGTTGGCTAACTCTAAAATCAAATGTAAGGGTGTTTGATTTAACTTATTTCAATATCTTCGATAAAATATGGTGTTCAATGATGTCACCATCCATGAGCTTATCATTACATTTGGATCTTGGCCCATGTGCCTCCCTAAGGTTACATACTATTTTGACTTGGTCAATTAGGTTTACCATAGAGTAGATAATCTTGATATAATAGTTTGAATTCTCCTGCAACCTAAGAAATAAATTTAAAAGTTATAAAATTTAAAAAAAATATAACATTTACAAATAAATATATTTTAATTCTTTTACATATACAATTATTAATTTCCATTTTTAAGAAAATGAAGAAGGAAAACAAATAAGGAGATACTATATTTTTAAACACTTCATATATTCCATGAACTTTATCCTTATATTCTTGTTAGATCATTAAAATTGTTTCTTAATGGGTATGGGAATATATTCCCCTCTCTTTAATTTAAGGAGCAATTATAATCTAGAAATTATATGAGCCTTTTAAATACTAAAGTGCCTTTTCACGGTGGAGGTGAGGGGCCCTCCATGGGAATTTTATTTTTTTATTTTCTTCCAAGAACATAACACTATACTTTCTTACAAATAAATGAAATATTTAATGTTGTTTTTTTTTATCTTCCCTTTTTTTTTTCATAGCTTAAATCCATATTTATGTGCAACAATAATGATGTTGATATATTTATCATTATTATCTATTATTTACTATCATTTATTATTTGTTTATTGTTAAGATATAAACATTTATGTGCAGCAATAATAATGTAGATATATTTACTTTATTGATACGGAATCATCTTGATATAATGGCAGCTACTCGATTGTCAATACTTTCAGCAGCATTATAATTAAATCTTCTAATCTAACTAGTAATGATGCTTTTATTATTAAACTCAAGAAGAAAATGTTTATTTAGTTACAATGGATTCATTACTAAAATATAGTTGTTAACAACTAAATTACAATAGTAATTTTATTATTTAGTCTTTGATGCTACATTATTTTACCAATGAAACCATAATATTATTATTAAAAATTTCCAATAATAATGTCCTTTTATTGATCATAATTTTAAATTCTCATTAAATTGATAATAGGGTCAAAATAAATTGTAATTGGATTTTCCTACAATCTCTCCCTCTACTCCACAAATCAATTTATCGAAAGTTAGTTTCAATAACTACTATTATAAGTAATTTTTATGGTAAAGATTTCTACATTATTTATTATAGCAAAGTAAGGTAATTCCTCCTTCCCGAATTAACAGCTTCCTCTATTTGCTACTATTTATGTTCTATCTATTATATATATTAATATTCTTTTACATCATATATTGATAGAAATATCATTTTCACTATTAGTTTCAACCCTATAATACGATATAGGCAAAAGCAAGAGTAAATTAATAAGATCAGCCAAATATTATTAAAAATTAACATCCAATATTATATTTCCTTATTCCGCAACTATCGTGATGCCCAACATATTTAAAAAACATTTTATTAAACCATTTCTGATATGTTTCAGTGAATAGGATAAACTCCATCATTCGCTTGGCTGTCAACAGGTATATGATAACTGCAGGTTTTTTTTTCTTAATTATTATTTCCAAAATTATTACTATTTTAATAGGTCGAATAGATACTATAATTTTTTAAATTGAATCATTCTTAATAGTTATTTTCTTACTCCATCAGCTGTGTATATATATTTTGTCTTAATCTTCTTCAATTTATCACTAGATTTACTATTCTAGATTCACACGGTTAAAGTGTCCATCTAAAAAACATTACTAATCCCTTTATGACTTCGGAAATAAAATGCTTACCTGGATATTTACGTTGCGCCCTTTCCTCCTTCAAAATGCCATAGACTGACAGAACTATTCTTGATTGACAATGACAAATTAGTTACATCATTGAAATTATTCTCCAAATCTGACAGAACAATAATGTGGCATGAAATGAAATGAAATGAAATGAAATATTTTAATGACGTCCACGAGGCCAAAGAAGCCTATGGGACCCAAGATCAGCACCGGAACAACACACAGCACAGCCTTAGACACAATGGAGGTGCCGTTCGAGATCAGCCCTTCGAGAGTGAATTTTGATGATGAAGTTTGCAATTTTGTCGAGTCTTGAATCTTCAAACAAGGTATTTAAATTGTCAACCTGCACCGCATCCCCATAGCTGGCCCGGATGTCTTTATAAGCTGAGCATTCTATGATAAAGTGCCATTCTGTCTCCACCATACCTTCGTTACAAAAGCGGCATATTCTATTTTCCCACTCTTCTTTAGGAACCTCCCACCTACCCGTTTCACACCTAAGATGGTGTGAACTAGTCCGCAATTGGGCTATCAACATTTTTGCTTTCCATTTGATATTCGCTCCTATATAAGCCTTTTCTTCATGGTCCCTTGTGGGATTGAATTCTTTGATATAATAATCCTTTTTACGCCCTGTTTTTTTCGTCCATATACCATATTTAAATTTTTCCCTCACGTAATTTTTTATTTCTCCATTTGTGTTTGGACACTCATGCATCACAATATCCCATTTCTTCATCCACTTGATATTAAGTTTCATCCATGTGTTCTTTCTTCTAGTTAGCTCCTCTTTCATAATTAGCTTAGGCCATCTATGATCCTCCATATTCTGGACCTTCTTTAAGTAGCTTAATAACCGGGTCATCGCTGAGGCCTCCAGAGGAAAAGTACCGGTCTCAGCCAATAAAATTTCATAAGGCACTGCAGTCTTAAGCTTGAGGCTGCATATAATTAGATGTTTTTGTATCCTTTCCACTTGTCTCCATTTCTGATCTGACATGCTGCTGCCCCAGATTTCACACCCATAGAGAATTACCGGAGTAACAAGAAGACCAAAAAGCGTTCTTTTAGTTTTCCAATCCCATAATTCGGCATTTCTACATCTATTTTGCAAAGAGTACAACGCTTTCCAGCCTCCTTGAATTCTTTTTGCTCTACATGTTTCCCAGCTAAGCTTGTTGTGAAAATCAAGCCCAAGGTACTTATACTCATCCACTATTTCTAGTGGCTTGCCTTCAAAGATAAATTCAATCTGCTGTTTTTTTCTTCGCAGTGAGAAGATCATTATTTTGGTTTTTGAAGTGTTCACTTGCATCCCGACCTCTTGACAAAACGATTCAAGGGCCTTCAAATGTTTTCTCAAATCATGTGCAGTTTTAGCAATTAATATGAGGTCATCGGCATATAACAGTAATTTTATTACAAAGTTGGCCAAAAGGATGCCTTCCCCACCAACCTTGTCAATCCATTCTTCCAGCTTATCAATGTAAAGCCCAAATAGCGTTGGGGAGAGCGGGCAGCCTTGTTTGACACCAATGTCACTGCCAAAGCATTCTGACATACCATCATTGGTTCTGATTTTAGCTTTGACCTGCTCGTAGAGCCTATGAGCAGCCGCCCTAAGCTCATGCGGAACTCCCAAATCCTCCATTCTCTTCCATAGCTTGTTCCGAGGGACCGTGTCAAAGGCTTTTTTAAAATCAACAAAGCAGCAATAGGCTTCGTCTCCTTGAATGTCCCAAATTTTTTCAATCAAAAATCTAAGGGTAACCCCATGATCAATAGTGGAGTGCTTGGGCCTAAAACCAGCTTGACCTTTTGCTCTTTTCCCCTCTTTTTCAGCCCAGCTGCTAATCCTGCGTTCAATCATGCTTCCAAAAAGTTTCCCCATAAGAGGGTTAACCATAATAGTTCGGTAGTTTGATGGGTTATTTATGTCACCATTTTTGTGCAAGGGGATAACAACACTAGTGGTCCATCCTTCTGGGAAGCAACCTCTAATTTTCTTCTCTTCTTTCTTTTCTTTCTAAAAATTGTAGCTCTCCCATCAATCTCCATCGACATTGAATTTGGGACTCAACCAATCACGTAACCCAATCCTGAGCTTATGTAATTTATTGTTTCTCTTACTAGCATGACCTAGTAGTTATTCTAGAAGGTAGACCATTCAACTGCAAGCCCAAACTATCACTTCTAAAGCCGAAACAAACAGTGACAACTTACCATCCACTGAAGGGCGTATGATATATATATATTATATCTTTGCAGGTAGGTCCATCTAGTATCTCATCTTCCATTTTTTTTCTATGATTCATTATGGCGCCCTTATTCGGGATAAAGCTAGTGGAGAGCAATATCTCCAAATGTGTGATGACAGTGCTTCGAGCTGCTCTAACTCCTTCCAAGGCCACATTTCATTTTATTGTGTTCCCTTAGTCTTTTAGATAAAAGAACACAAATATGAATTCTTGTTTAATTTCATTACCTATTGTTTTCTTATTTTGTGATATCGATGGTCTAAAATTGGGGCCTGTCTCTCACTCATAGCAGTGACCTCCTAGTGCACAACCTGGATGAGGGCTCGACACTCTCCCAGTCGCCCTTTTGAGTTCAATATTTAGATTAAAATTTGAATCTTATAATTTACTCCTTTATCTATTTATTTATTTAATATTGTCTCCTCTATTGTTTAGAACACACTGGCACAAAAAGTCCAACTTGATCTCGTTAACTACCTAGTAGATTTCATCGTTCGTTTTATCCTTATTTTATTATGGTTATTATTATTTATTTATTTATTTTTGCAGATTTCATGAGAATTTTGATAGATTCACTTTTTAGGTAAAAGTCTCATGCTATGGGTTGCTTATACAAACTATAGTACAACCATGAATTCTAGATCATTTAACAACCTGTGACACATTCTTTATTTTCATTTGGAGCTATAAGGAGGACTGTAGACCTAACAAACTTGAGATAAACGACAGTAAACCTAGCTTATCTATTTCTTTTGTTTTCTTCCTGATTTTCTTCTTAGCTCTGTAAAACATCCCTTGTCAGATGAAAATAACACTTTAAATCTTATTTTAATGGAAAAAAAAAAAAAAAAAGTATGTGTATACAGACTCAGTTAACTTTTTACCATAATTGTTTGATTTTATACATGGATAAATGCCATTTCTAGTTTTTTTTTTTAAATTCTTATTTTGAGACAGAATTAATTTTAGTTGCATCACAGTTACAACATACATATAACTCATCTTAGGCCCACTTGTTTCCAAAGCAAGCACAACACAAAATCATTCAAGGCCCATTTATTACTGTAGTAGCTATAAGCAGAGTTTCATTCAAAACATGATTACTTGCAACAGCTAATTTCTCATATAATAATATTATGCAGAAATTTATTTTAACTACTCCTTATTCTTGCATTCACAAAGAGTTTGAGATCTAAATGAGTAGTCTTCCTTTTCACAGTAACAAGGTAAAAACAAATTACTTCTATAAACTACTCACGATTCAATTGATACTCAAGATTAAGAAACTAACATGCAAATGAAGTAAACTTTGCTCTTTCTATTTTTCTTCATCTTACAATGGAATACTAGCTATTCCATGTTACAACTAAAAATTAAGAATATAAGAGAAATACAATTAAGAAAGACTTGCTCTCCACCCTACCATAATGGTGTCATGGAGCCTCGTGGGCTCTAGCCATACCCCTGAGCAAGGAATTCTTTTAGCTCCATGATGATAAATGGAGACTTTTCTTATTTTTACAAAGGAATAAAACTAGCATAACACAAATTTCATGCATCTAGATTCTCTACTCTCTATCTTCAGCCATGATCCATACACTATGACACCTTCTTACAACCAATAGACAAGGGTAATGGAAAATAAGAACTTATCTCTTTTCTTTTAGGTGAAGGGATTGAATTCTCTCATCCATCTTTTCTCTCCATGCTAAGCCATCTCGATCAAATTATCTCCCCAAAGTAGTGGACTCCTCTCCTCCTCTCATTCTTTATGCCATCTCCACTAAAGTTCTCCAAGAGAAGTGGGTAATACCCCTCTTATTCTTCCTCTCAAAATATATAGGGGTTTCAACTTGCATCCTATGGATGGGGAGGTGTGGAGTATACCTACCTCCATCAATGAGAGTCTTTTCCTTATTGAAGAAGAAAAATGCACTTGGACAACCCCTCCATCTTTCCATCACATCCTCTCTTCAAAACTCGTCACTCCCCATAATGAGGACTTTTTATAGGTCAAATCATGTCCTAGGGGCACTATTGCATGCCTACTTGACCCCTACCATTATGGTATAGACCCTAGAGGGTTTATTTTTGCATCCCAACCAAGGAAATTGACCAACAACTCTCTTTAAAGACCCATTTAAGGATCTATCCGAATTTCAACTTGGATAATGGTTTCTAGACCTTATCCCACAACTTACAACTCACTTGACACACAAATAAATACTCTCTCAACCCAAAATATAAATCATCTCTTTTATATCAACCCTTACCACCTTACTCTGTCAACTTGTTAACTTTATTTCTTTCTAAGCCTCAAAAGAGGGTCAAATTCATCACCTCAAGGAGATATCTTTTTATCTACTCAATGGTTTTCCCTTCTCGTACTAACCCTTCCTTTCCTGCACATTGCCAATGAAATCATAAGCAACAATCATATACCACATTAATCTAATAGCTGAAATAAGATTTAATTTTGCAACCATTTCATTTACAATTTCAACTCATATTCATAATTTACAATTTCTAACTCCTTCACGATAGCATAAGTAAAATGTTAGAATGAAACACAAGAAAAATATCAGATAATCACACTATTTTTCATCCACAATACATCTTACCGTCTATTTAGGAACACAAAACATATTAGAGTTTTACTAACCAAATGCAAGGTGGGGCCTTACAAATTGAAAATAGATTAATTCATCTATTTTTATTTTACATTTCCAAATAGGTGGATTAAATTATTTTGTTGTTAAACAAATCTTGTACAATGTAATGTCCCATTTTCAAAATGAAACCAAGTTGAAACTCAAATGCTCATCATTCATTTCCTATGGGCCTTGGGGATTTTTCTCTTGGAAAATAGGAGTATAATAATAACTCAAGAGAATCTTAATGTCATAAAAGGGGCCACTTAAGTGTTGGCACAAAGACCAGGAAATGTTTATGCTACAAATGGGGCAACCATTGTGATAGCTGAAAGGGTTCAATTTGATATTACAAAGGAAATTTTTACATAGGTACAAGAAGCTATTGCAGGAAACATTGTTGTTCAAATGCCTAGTGTGTGGGTAAATCTAATACATGTTTACTTTGCACAAGGACAGTTTGTGTTTGAAGTGAAGATGTTTATGCTACAAATAGGGCAGTCATTGTAAAGTGTTGGCATAGAGACCAGAAAATGTTTATTCTCCAAATGGGGCAGCCATTGTGCTAGCTGAAATGGGTCAATTTGATATTGCAAAGGAAATCTTTACATAGGTACAAGAAGCTGCTATAGGAAACATTTTTGTTTAGATGCCTAATGTGTGGGTAAATCTAGGACATGTTTACTTGCAGAAGGACAGTTTGCGCTTGCAGTGAAAATGTATCAAAATTGTTTGAGGAAATTTTGTTTTAGCACTGACACCCAAATTTTATTATGTTTAGCTTGAACACATTATGAAGCAGAATAGTGGCAATATTGTAAAAGAACATTATTAAGATCAATAGATTGTAATGATGGTTTCGAATTACCTTTGAATTCATTGTAGAGGGCATCCCCAAATCCAATTTCGCTACATACGGCCTCAGCGAATTCAATTCGTTGCAGCAAACTCTAAATTCCTTTCCCACCTTTTCAGAAGTCTCCAGGTCCTCTCCAAATCTTTATCACCCATTCAAGTAGCTGCTACAACTGATCAAAATGCTTTAGTTCCAAGCTAATGAATGAAGTGAGGTCTACAATGAATGAATGAAATGAGGTTTGCAATAAACATGAATAATCGCGCCAATACAACATGTACAATACGTCATGCCAATAATTGGCCAATTATTTTTTAAATTTTTTGTCTAATTTGTATTTGATGACTAACTATTTAGTCATTTTTATTTCTGTGACTAAATAATTATTTAGTCAACAACCAAATTAGTCACGTATTTACTCATTTATAGCTAAGTTACAAAAAATGAGTAGAATTTAGTCATTTTTAGTTGTTGTGACTTAAAGTTGTAGTCACCTAGTCATTTATTTGCCAAATTTTGCTGGTGAGTTCTTCCTCTTCTTCAAGCACAAAACTCACTCACATATATTCCACCACACTTCTTCAATATCGCCACACAAGTGTATTCAACTAAGAGATGATGCCTTCTTATTTTGAAGTAACCAAATCTAACCCTGGCTGCAGCACAGGAAAGATGCCTTCATGTGGTAACACCATCTTTTCTCATCATATAAAAGGTGGCTTATGAAAGTCCTTAAAATTTGTCTTTGTAAACCAGAGATTTTGATATTTAAAGATGAAAACTTCTTTAGTTAAGTTCCCCAATGGAGTCACCAAAAAATTGTTAGTGAACAGATTTTTCCTTTTTAAATTTGAATATAAATGACTCTATGATGCCCAAGAAAGATGCATAAATTCACAATAGTTGGAGAGATTACCACTGCATTGGTAATCTTCCTCTAAATTTTGGTTGACGTACAGTTCCCTCTTCTGATATAATTTTGTATTTTTTGAATATATAAACTCAGGGGTATGCTTTTAACTAGAAAGTAGGAAAGGCAAGCTAACACTTGCTCATAGCTATGAAACAAGCATGAAGGGAAATGCTTGAAATTAAATTACTACTAAAATGAAATGGACTAGCAAATGAATAGTATCATGACTCATAGATCAAATTACTAACATTTGTTGACCCCACTCAATACAATTTCAACCATTTACTACAATAGAATGAACTAAATGTCACTGAATAGCACATTCTCAAAGGAAAGGAATATCCAAATGCTTGCCAGAGCTCATAGAATTTCTCACAAACATTAAAATCTAATTCAAAATTGTTGTACACAAACACATTCACAGAAAATAAATTAAAACTAAAAAAAATTATCCTTTATTAAGATCAATTCTCACTCATGCATCACAGTGCAAGGGAGATCAAAATGTCGAACCTTTCCCACATCTTACAACTAAATATTTAAACTTTAACATTTGTAATAGTTAAGATTTCTTGAAACTACTTCTTGGGAATTAACCACTGCCTGGCTGAATAAAAGGTTGGCCAAAAACTAACTAACCTTGTTAGATTATGAAAATTCCTTCTGTATACATCCAAATTTGACCACTTCCATATGGTCAAAGGCATCTTCTTATTCATCCCTTTACTCATCTACTTCATCCTCTTTTTCGGTATTAATTAAATCATTCATTTAATTAATATTTCATGTCCTACATAAGGTTTCCAAAGTATTTAATTTAATAAATACTTTTACCCTCTTTCCTCTCTAAATTAAATAAATATACTACTTTATTTAATTTAGTCATATTACCTCTTGGAATTTAAATTAATTTTTAATTCCTCATTTTCTCTCTCATTGTCACATCCTCCAACTTTTGCAAGTTGGTCTATAATCTCTTTTAACCATCTAACCCTCTTCTAATCATAATTAATTTATAGTTAATATGTGCACACCCCTAATCACCATTAGGGTCACATCCTCCATAATTTCCCACTTGCCTCTAATATGTCATTAATTTGTCTAATCAGGTACTTGCACAACCGTAATCAATTAATTAGGTCAACCTAATCTCCATGTCATTTATGGAATATGTCCTAAGTCAACCTTATTAAAGGTTTTCTCATTTTGGAGAAGGCACTCCTTTCCCCATGTGAATTTTTAATTCACACTTAATCCCCCAATGCATTTCAAAGAATTTTAAATTCTTTCTCTCATTCCCATGTGGATATTTGAGGAATTTTTAATTCCTCACATGTCCTCTCACCCACATGGGGAAAAGGACCTCCTTTATGAGGAGATTTTGTCCAAATCCCAAGGTACTATGCAGTACCTCCATATCATGTACTCTCCTTCCAACTCACTTACACATCATCTTTCTCAAGCCACTTCACATGCCACATGTCAAGATGTGAGGGTTTGTGAGTTCTCAACTCACCATAGCCCTACATCTTAGCCATGTTGGTTTAATCTCAACCATCCATTTCCCTAGAGAATTCAAAATTATCTATAAATACTCCCTCTTTTCTCTCATTTTGGGAGGAGATCATTGTGCTCGCCAAACTCTTGCAAATTTTTCATTTGAGTCATACTTAGCCAAAATATTTGCATTTGCATCCATTCTCACCCATTCTTCATCCATCTTACATCCCACACTTGCATCTTTTTCCATCCAAGGAGCATACACAACATCAAAAATCAAGGGCCAACCAAAGGATCGATTCAAGACAAGGTAAATCAGCTCCATTTGTTATCTTTACTTTGTTTTTGAATCCAACTAGGCTCATCTTGAGGTGTAGGGTGTTTATATTTGTTGTTTGCACTCTTTTTTTTGTTGCTCATTTTTTAACATGTATTTTCACTGTTCACATTTTTGGCACGCACGATGGGACCCACAAATAGTCTGTATCTTTCACATTTTTTATTTTTTTACTTTTTGTAGGTGCAAGTTGCAGAGGGGCGGACCCGACCTACAGAGAGGCAAACCCGACCATCCAGGGGCGGACCCGACCTTGAGGGGTGGACCTGACCTAACAGACAGGCAGACCTGACCTCCAGGGGCAGACCCGACCTCGCCCAAGGACGGACCTGCCCTCCACAAACTCTAGGAACTAATTTTTTGCATATTTTTCACAGAGGGGCAGACCTAACCTCCAAACAGGCAGACCTGACCTAATAGACAGGTGAACCTGACCTCTAGATAAGCGTACCTTCCCTCCAAACAGGTGGACTTTCCCTCCAGACAAGCGGATCTGACTTGGACAGCTTTTTTCAAAAGGTGAAATTTCTTTTTTAGCACTTTTTTTGGTTGTTTTAAGTGTTTCTAACCCCCTAACATGTCTTGTTTGAGTTTGTGCAAGCATTTGATCGAGATTTGACGAGGAACACTGACAAGATTCACTAACAATTTTCCTTGCAAGGTTAGTTATTTATCAACTGCTACTTGTCATTTTGCATAACTTAGGCACATAGCTTAACTAGAGGTGTCAATTAATCTTGGTTTCCATGCTTGTTAGTAAGCTATTTGACGTATCCAATCCCCTTGCACCATTTGGCAATCCTGGGTGACAAGAAATTGTAGCTTACCAAGTATTTGTGTCTCCGTTTTTTTCTTTTATTAGGGGACCTACTTGGGGATTTCATCACCCCAAGGGACGATCCCAACCACAAGTACTAGTGGGGTATATAAAGGGGGGAGAGTGAAATTTGTACATCAATCCAACCACGTTGTAATTGGCAGAGCATCGGGATGACGTGAAGAGTTGGTCTAAGCCTCTAGTATCTCGCTAAGGTTCCCAACTCACGCTTGTAATGGGTTGGTGTTCACGGTATGGGCCTCATGTATCAGGTGTATATCGAGGACTCCTTAGCAACCATGTTCATCCTAGAATAGAATACTTTGTCAGCTATACCCCTTCTACTAGTCTTAGGATTTTGCTATATGAATTGTCTTCTTTGTGCGAAACCAATAATTTTTTGTTTAGTTGACTCAGTTGTATTCTTTTGATTGATGTTTGTTGTGTTTTAGGTCCTTTTCCTTAGTCATCCTTTCAAAACATAAGTTTAAACCTATCTAGGGGTGGACTTGCCCTTCAGGGGCAGACCTGACCCATCCAGGGGCGGACTTGACCTTTGAACCAACCCTTTTAAGCCTATTTTAGCCAATTTTGACCAACTTTTGTCTGACAGACGGACATGCCCTTCAGGGGTGGACCTGACCCATCCAAGGGTGAACTTGACCTTTGAACCATCCCTTTTAAGCCTTTTTTAGCCAATTTTGACCAATTTTTTTCCAACAGGTAGACCTAACCCATCCCAAGGGCGAACCTAACCCTTGACCACTTAGTTTAATCATCTGTTTCATCATTTGGGACACCCGTTTCATTGTTTCACATGCTCGTTTCACTGTTCCAATCACTCGTTTCCCCCTTTCGAGCGTTCGTACACCCATTTCAAGGGTCCATTCTCCATCCAAAACATTCACCCCCTTGGTTTGAGCATTCATCGCCTTGTTTGGTTTGCCCGATTACCCATCTCGAACAACTATTTTTCGCTTGTTTTCAGTTTGAATAGCTATTTTTGGCCATTTTCAGTTCCAAGGGCGGACTTGACCCATCCAGGGGCGGACCTGCCCCCTTCCACAGGTGGACTTGACCTTCAGACAACTTTTTCGACCCTTTTTCTAGCCTTTCTGAGAGTCATTCCTTCATTTGGGATTGTCATTTTCATGTTTTGAGTAATCATTTGCCTGTTTCGAGCCTTCGTTTCCTTATTCTAAAAGTCAACCTCCACCATCGAGCATCCATTCACCCATTTAGAGTCCTCATTTATCCATTTTGAACCCATGCTCACTCAGTCATTCTCCTCATTCTAGATATCATTTCCCCGTATCGGATCACCGGTATTTCATTAAACTTCGTTAAAGCAATTATCCAGTTTGACCTAGGTGTTCATCTTTGTAGACACATGAAATTGACATCATGCATTTGATTAGGTCATATTCATCCATTCATCAAATAAATCAAGTTCATTTGATCAATCTCCTAAAGTCATCAATTTAAATTAAATAAATCAACTTTATTTAATTTGATCCTATCATTGCCGGTATTGGCATGGTGTGATGGTTTATAGGTGGCATTGTTGTTCTTGCCACCAGGGTTCAAACCCCGTTGGGGTGGTATTGTTGAATGGTTGTATCCGATTCATACTTCCGGTCAAAAGCATTTACCCCTTGAATAAAAATAAATAAAAATTTGATTCTATCATTATCCCCCTTAGCTAAATAAATCAAATATTTGTTTAACTAAATCTTTATCACCTTTCATCTCCCTTTGATTTGATTTAAATCCCTAAATCTAAGTCAAATGGGTCAAAAGCATCTAACATCATCTTAATTAATCTAATCCATGATTAAATGCTAATCCTAATCATTTGTATTCTCTAGATTTTTCCACTTGCACATGAAAATGCATTTAATTGATTTATCAAAATCTTTATTTACTTTCAACTTGGCATAAAGGGAGAATATTCCTCAAGTTTGAATTTGAAGGAAAGTTGACTTGTCCCTTCCAACATGGCAATAAATTCTCTCTTACATGTCCACCACTTAGCATTTAACTCTCAAATTCAAATTTGAATCTCCCCCTCTTTGGCACATTGACCAAAATGTACTCCTTCCTTAAGCCTATCACAAGTTGACAAGTGGTCTCTTCTCATTGGTCAAATATTTATCCCACATTTCTCTATTTTGAGCACTCTTAGCATTTGACATTTTATAAATGGAAGGCTTCATTCTTCAACAAATCCTCCACAATCCCATGCAAAGTCACTCTCTTCAATTGAGAACTAATTTTTCCCACCTCATATCATGGAGTTTAGCAAGGATTGGGAAAGGGCTTCTTTCCATAGAAGCACCAATCCACTATGAGATATATTTGGATTCATGTTGTTTATATGCTTATTTGGCTTTTCTTATTGTTTTAATTTCTCATTTAGCATATCAAACATGATGCAATATTTCATAGGGATATTAGATTTGTTGTATTTTGCTTGATTTATTCTTGTGAAGGCTTAACATATTACAGATTTAGTATCCACATATGGCGCTAGAAGGAGGGAAAAATAAATAAATAAATAAAAATTCATGACTTTACGGTTAAAGTTTTCCTACCATTGAAAATTTTATCACTATGATGCTCTTCCTAATCTTATTTCAATGAGCTATCATGCATATCTTGTTTCTTTTTGCTATTGCTAAATTTTGTTGTCCAGTGTCTCTGTTACTGGTATCAATCTAACATAAGGAAACACCTTCTCAAATACGTAGTTTTCAACATTATAAAATGAAGCATTAGTGCAGATTCATATTGATTCAAGCGTTAAAGTCTCTGCCACCATTTGCTCAAAATGTCATGTCCAAGCATTTTTCTCTTTATTGAGGCATCTTATTAAATAGTTTAGTTCTTTCCTTTTAATGTGTGCCCTGCTCCAAATCTTTCATTTTGCAGGTAGTAAAGAAACTAGAAAATGTTTGAGAACTTGGTCGATGCTAGAAAAGGTTGTTGAATATAGTTTTACACTTGTCATTCGCATTTACGCTGAAAGCCTTTCAAATTCCTTTCAGATGTGTCCTCACACCTACCATTTTCATTTACTTCAAAAGCTTTTCTAAATACCATTACTGCACGGCTTTGTATCTACCCAATCGCATTTTCTCAAAAAGTATCTAACAGTTCCCACACATTCTATCTAACAATTCGCATACCCTATCTGTACTTTCGCATTTTACATACATTGTGCAACCATATTAGCTTGTTGTAGGCGCATGGTCAAAATCTCTTCTTAGGCACTCACTAACTATGATTGCAATTCGGATAACTAAGACTGCATATTATTCCTGCACACTCATATACAGGATATCTTATCCTCGCACTTTTCATTGAGAGGCTGGTGTCTCTTCATATGAGATTGACTGGTGTAGACAGTCTGGATATCAACTACCATGCAGCCTCTTACTGACTGTCCCTCACTTCATAAATGTGTCTACAGTGATAAAAATAAGAGAATGTGAATAGTAATGAAGGAGATCCCAGTGGCCAAAGCTGTAGGCTGCTGTTGTTTCATCATATTGTTTGTACAATGATATACTTGCTTCCTCCACCTTTTCTTGAATGCAATACAAAGAGAATATCGACATTGAAGTAATATTGTAAGAAAACTAGCTCTGTATTCTAATGTTCGGTCAATTTGGAAAGCATCGAAGTTTTCTTGGTTCAAGGGTGAGAACCGTGCAAAGGAGTCGATGGAATGGAAATCTCTACATTCAGCCTAATAATGAAAGAGGCAAATAAAAGGATGATACAAGATACTGTTGTGCTAATATTTTCTCGTTAGATAAATGATGCTCGCTAAATCAGAGAAGTGAAGGGTTAGTATGCGGTGGTAGTAAACAAACATTGGTACACGCAATCCTCACTACTGGTAAACACTGGTACATTTCTTATTTCAATCTATTAAATACTTGACTTTTTCAACCTGTCTCTTATTACGTATTGTAGGGAAATTTCCCAAAAGTGAGTTTTGTCAGTGGCAAGTGGAGAAACAGCTAACCCTCAAGGTTTGTGTGCTTAGTTATGTGTATGCTTCTTGTGGGAATCATTGATGGTTGCGCTATTATTTATCACTTAATGTGTTGGATAGGACAGTAAACTCTTTTCTTTGCTTCAAAGTCCTTTTGTGTTGCCTTTACATTTTTTCTGTCAGAGCGTTGGGATTTTTTTTTATATGTTGGGAGAATGCATGAAATTCTCGAATACGGGTGCTTGTGTACTAAAAGTTTTTTTATGATGCCTAAATATTGAAAACATTTGTCTGCCACATGCCATCAAGTAAATCAGTTTTATTTAAGAATTCTTTAGATGATAAACAAACAGATGAATATCTCTTGGAGGTGTTGACATTTAATGTTTTAAATTATGTGCCAACATTTTGACTTTGTATGACTATGCTTTACTATGGTGAAGGCATTCTCACTATATATGGGGCCATTTTAAATTCATATCAGTGCATTTTAACTTTTAATGATGGTTTTTTCACTCCATATATAAACTGCATTATATATCTTTTGTTCTTAAAGGTGTTCCAAGTTCCTTGGGAAGGATAAATAAATTGTAAGGCACAGTGTTGTCTCGTAAAAGGATTATTATGATATTTTGGTAAACAACTTGGATGGTGTTTTGATGACAAGGTACAGCCTATGAAAAGGCCATTGATTGTGTTGGAAAAATTGGGAGCTACATTATTATCTTCCTTTTGAAGTCTACAAATATACCATTTGCATTTTCATTAAGTGGTTTTTACAAATATCATTTCAGAAAGCATCATCTGTGTTCTGGATGTCGTGTGTTTGGGGTATTTCAAATAGTAGTCAAAGAAATAAATTGAATTAATCTCACTTCTCAAGCTACTGACATAAAATAACAAATGATGTGACTTGGTCTTTAAAAACATTTGGTGTAGAAATATAAGTCATAGTTTTGAATGTTCATCATTTCTTGAAGTACATGTGCTTGTGCAACTGTCTTGTCAATTGAGTTATTGAAAATTGCTTAGACTTTTATCATTTTTGTGGCTCGTTGTGCAAAATCAATGGTGGTCTTTTGATTTAATCTGATCATTGTTTCAATATAAAACTTGTGGATCAATTTTTTCTCATGCTTGATATGAATTGATGTATAAAATATACTACCATGCTTGTTTATTTTGCTATCTTTGATCATATGGGGTTCCTTCAAATTTTATTTTTTTTAATGTTATAACCATTATGTTTTTATAGGTACTTCTTACCAAGGCGGATAAATCACAAGCGAAATTGAGCTGGAAAATTGGGAATTGAATTTGAAGTTGACAAAGTATATTTAAATACTTTAAAGGGATTCCATTTCATGCTTTAATTTTCTGTTTTGAATCAACTCACACTTTTTCTTTGGGCTCTTAAAAAGAACATTTCAACTTTTGTGGCCAAGAGGCTTAAAAAGAACTTAGTCAAACTCGCTAGTTTTACAATTTTAGATTAACAAATTGAACAATCAAATCTTCATCTTTCCTTTGGTGCTTAAAACAAATTGAATCATTGCTTTGAAGGATAAAATGAATGTGTATCTTTATTGTTTTGTAATTATTTACACAAAGTAATATCATCAAAAGACGTATGTGCTTCTCTCACACCTCACGGCGATATTGAGAATCAAAAGGCTTTTGGTGACATTAACTTATGTAATTAATTACCCACACACTTGATTTTGGGAACTAAAATTGAACAAAACACTTTGTGAGTGTGAGTAAACCTATTGCATTTGTTCTCCATTTGTTTCTAAACAAAGGTTGATCGAACTATGAATATGTTTAATCGCTTTTGTCTATCTTAGAGGACCTATCTTGGGGAAAAAGTACTCACCCAAGGGAATGACTCAACCAGTAACACTTTGAACTCGAGACTATTTCCAGTCGGGATATAAATGTGGGTACTGGAGTAAACGCTAGTATCACGTGGTTGACTCCGACAAGATGGATCTGAAAAGGGACTCTCGCCGTATGGTTCAATCTCCATGAATGAAAATTCTGAACTAAAACCCTTTTTTATAGTAACCAACCATTCCATCCAACGATTTTATCAAAGTGGTGCATTGGAACTTAGATTCCAAGAAGTTACTTGCCATGTTTGATCTTGGTTAAAATATAGAGGTTAAGACTTCATTCTTAACATACCTTTATCTTTTTTCCTTGGTTGCATGTAAAATCATCTCTTCTACTATGAAGGGCATGAGGCAAGCCCACTAAGAAAAACGTACCAATTGAGCTAGGGTGTTATAATGCTTGTGAGTCAGTTTGAAAACATAGTGCTTTGATAGAAAACATTGGAAAACCAACATTCAACATGAGCATGAAATCTCCAACCCTTTAGGAGAAGCAAATATCCTTGAACAAATTCATGTGTTATTGCTTTCCCTTGGGATTCGTATCCTTAGAGGCTTCTAAACATTTGGATTTCATCTCAATTTTCTCCTACTAAAGTCAACTTTAGGTAACCTTTGTCTTGATTTCCTTGATTTCCACATAATGCACTTTGTGGGATGAAAGAGAATTAGGACATTGGACATCTAGTTTCAAAACCTAATCAAGAAGTGTTTGTGGTAAAAAGAATCCATTAAGAAAAGATTAAATCAATTGGACCCCACACATGTGCTTGGCATCTTTTGGTCATATGGTTTTCATGCAAACATTGGTTTTTTTATTTTGAATTACTCTTAGAGAAAGGAATGTTCTTCACTTTGGTCTCGTAAACAAGTCCTTCCTAGGTTCATTTAGGATCAAATCAAACACTTCATCCATCCCAAACATTTATCATCTTCATCCCACAAACAACTTTAGAGCTTTGGAAACATCATTCTAGACTTGGGTAAATCATCAAAATCAAAATCACCTTGTTTAGTTAGGAGTATGGGAATGCATCCTTTCTCATACCTCTAGTTAAATTAGCACCCCTTTGAAAAAGTTCATCCTAAGATCAAATATAACATCTTAGGGTTTACAAGTCCATTATCCAAATTCAATCAAACCCATCAAAATCAAGCCCTAATTCTAGCATTGATACAAAGTCCCTAAACATTTGACACTCATATCATTCACCCCTTTTCATCCTTCATCTCATCATTGGTCCTAAACACCTTAGAGGTCACTTTTACAACAAGGTCAAAACACAGGAGGAACATGGAATATAAACTTGATCCATACATCATGAGTAATCCAAGTCAACCAAACTATCAAAGCCTTACAATACCAATTGATTTTCAAAACTCACATTTATGCAATCCATACATGGGATCATTATCTCCTACAAACCTCAGTGGTACAAAAAATGTGAGTCTACCCAATCTAAATCTTGAAACACCTTTTTCGATGGTAGATTTAAATCAAAGTCCAAACTTACAAGTCTATCCACCAAACAATCAATGCATGAGTCTTCAAACGAACAACATCATCCCATCAAATCCCTACATGCCAAATGAGAATGTACCAAGTACAATTTTACCAAACATGAGCATTTTGAGTCCAAACTTGGTAAACTTTGGGATGGATATGTTTGCAAATCATACAAATATTGTTGAAAGTCCAAACAAGATGTTAACGACTTTGTGTATTAGTCCAAGTCAAGGTAACCCCATGCAAAGTAAAAGTTACCTAAATCAAGGCAATGCGATTCCCACCACCAACAATGTTCAATTTCAACCTATCATGCCAAATCTGAACATCATCCCAAATCAGAACATTGTCCATGATCCCATGAAAACACCACAAGTGTACATCCCAAATCTGCTTGAACAAAAGCCAAATCAACTATATCAAGGGAGTCAAGATCAAAATCAAGATCAAATTTGGCGAGATCAAATTGCTACACTTACCAAAATAGTTGAGTCATTGCGCCAAGAGATATCTCCACCACCATTACCCATATCAACATCATTCCTTGGTTTATTTCCCCTTTACCTAAAGTACCCGCACCAACTGCCAATATCCAAATCAATCCACCTAACACCAATCAAGTCATCACATCAAATCCTTTGAATATACCATCGACATCGCACCTACAGATGGTATTTAATCAAATGATAACATCAATCCTGACAAATCAAAATATGGTCTCCCAAGGACCTATCACCTTGTTCATTCTGACCATTCCTATCACCTCAATCACTCCAACCACCCCTATCACACCCATCATATCTCAAATTCCCTCACTATTGTATTGACGCCTATGTATCTCTCAACCACTTGTCACTGGCATCCAACAATTTTGAATCCTACCACCACTACCACCAAAACCAAATGAAGTAAGATTAATATAACATTTGGCGCTGGGGTACTCAAGCCTACCAAAATTCCATCCAACAATATCTAGCCATGCAACAAGCAACACAAGCTCAACAAGTGCAACAAGTCTCAAGCTACCTGCACAAACACAAGCACAAACACTTAAAATATTAAATCATTAGATGGGTCGATGAAGATCAACAACCAATCGGTGATAGCATTGACAATTCCTACCACAATTTGTTGAAAGGAAGCTGATCAAGATCTATATCCACCAAATTGTTACATTGAAGATGTTTCTATCTCATTCAAAGATCAAATCAGCATAGATCAAGAGTCACTTTTCAATCATGATCAAAATCCACCAACAATACTCGACAATGATCCAATTCAAGAAATGTCAACATCACTTGACCCTATGGTTGAAGACATTCACAATCTCTTTGCCACAATTGTTGAAAAAAATGTTCAAGATCTTTCAATTAAGGAGCACAGTGAAGATGTTTCTACCCTATCCAATGATCAACTCACCATACATCAAGAGCCACTTTTTAGTGATCTATTTCAAGGAGTGTTAGAATTATTTGATCCCATTGACATAATCTACAATCCATCGACCAAGGATCATATTGAAAATGTCTCTACATTGTCTTATGAGTTAGAGGACATATCTTAAGAATTTATTCCAAAGCATGATCATCGTCTTTTACCAAGGTCTAGCAATGGTCCTTTCCAAGACATTTTGACACCCTTTGACCTCATGGTTACACATACTGAAGGAACCCTAAACTTGAAACTTGATCCAAATTCACTCAAATATCAAGAGGATATTGAACCACTTACCATGCCTAATGATGGTGTCCAAGAACCCTTTCTAAGGAATCCATCCTTTGAAACTGACCCATGTCAAGAACTTGATCCAAAGCATGTCGAAAGCAACTCCGAAATCATTCAAGATCAAGAATTTGTATCTTCAAGATACTACAATAATCTAATGGACACTCTACTATCTATGCAAGATGATCATATCCATGTAGCACATACTCCTCCATCTACCCATGAGATGCTTTCTGCGGATGGACACGTAGATGATCTTCATTCAGAACAGGATTCCTCTACTCCTGACATTATTACACAAAAAGAGAAAGTTATTGATTCCTACAGTCAAACTGAATTATCAACATCAGGATCAAATATATCCCAAATTCAGACTAAGGACATCAGGTATGCAGATATCTAGTATTATCTGCTCAAGGAAACAAGTCAGATAGAACAATATAATTCAGAGTTAGCAGAGCAGCAAATTGAAACGTCATCTACGGTGGTCATTTATCAGAGAATGCATTCTAAACAAGAGCTCTCAGAATAGGCAGAATCAAAGCATGAAGGTACTACTACCACCATACTGGGGGCAACTTCATCTCAAGCAAATGTCAGCATAGGGAGCACGAAGAATCCTTATGATAAAACCAATGCCAATACTACAACCAGTCACATCATGAATCTTCATCCACCCATCACCCTATCCATGAATTGGGACCAACATCAAAAGAAAGAGTTAAATCAAATCAAGAAGAACATTATCAAAGAAAAAGAAGCTAAGAAGCATAATGGACAAATTGATACGCATGGATACCAAAACATACAAAGAAAGATTATCCCTATCAAACTCCATTAGTCAAAGAAACTATGGGGAAAAATAAAAAAGGGAAAATTTTCCATCAAAGATGTCCACAAAATCAAAAGAAGACTTTCCAAGCAATGTACAAAGTATATCAAGTAGTTGGTCCTAATTCCATGCACACTTTTGTATCCACCCATCATTGCTCATCTTCCCAAGTTTGGAGAGTTAAAGGTTCCAAATTGTCAACCAATCCATCTCTTATCCCTAAACACACTCCATCCACAGCTCCACGCATGATATCCAATTATTACATTGACCAAGTGTTGGAAATGACCCTTCATCATAAGGATTCAGAAGGCACTCTATTGCGATATGTGCACAAATACCAAGTTAACTTTGGTATCAATAAAGCAGATCAAGAATCCCAAAATTTGCATTCAAGTGCACGTATCTTAGCAAAGCAACTTCTTCAAGCAGGCTATCAATGGCACATAATGATAGAAGCATCTACATCAGCAACACCTTGTGGTTCAGCATGAGCTTTAAATCTTTCACAGAAAAATATAAAAAAATTCAAAAAATAGGAAAACAAAAAAAAAAAAAATCAGAAAAAGGATTGAAAATAGTAAAGACAAAAATCATCCTCTAGTGAAAACCACTACAGTGACGCTTTGGATAGGTACCATGATGAAAACATGGAAAACAGGCATCATGTGTGGAATCGAGCATCTACGTACGCCAGTCCAGGAGGAAGCATTTTATCCCATCCATAATAAATCCAACACCCCATCCATCTTATCCATAATAAATCCATCCATCCATGAGCCATTTATCCAATCCATTTTCATCCATCTACATCCATCATCCAAGTTATCTTGATCTTGATGAAAGTTTGGGGCACACTTTACACTTGCTTATGGTAAACATCTTGACATGGGTTGTTTTCATTGATCCTATCTTATGCAACATTATCTGAGCCATGAAGCATTATCCAAATGAGCATTCTTTATCCAAACACCTTATCTTATTGCAAGATAATCCTTGGCATCCTTTGCGTGCTTACCATATCCATCCATCTATATGCCTATCCAAGCATCCATCCATGACATTCCCCACATTGCTAGACACTGGGGGTAGGTATTTACATCTTGCTTCAGGAATAAATCTTGATCTATATCCTCTACCTTATGCGGTGATCTGAACATTGGCAAACCTGAAATAAAATTAGTCCACCACTTGTGAGCAAAAATCCAAATCACTAGCCCACGACACATTTTGACGAGAAGATGTTCCTTATCCAATTTTATCTTCAATCGAACATCTATCCAAACAATCAATATTAGTTGCATCTAATTTGCACGTCAACATCACATCAAATCATTCGAACAACTTTTGTTCCAAGTCAAGCTTCATCAATCATGATCAATCAAATCCAATCAAAAAATCATCATCTCAAGATATCCTTGTGGTTCTCAACACTATCCTTGCATTTTTGTGTATCTTCAACCATGTTATCATCATCAATCCCTCATCATCTTGGGATATCCATCCTAATCCTTGTGTTGCTTAACACTATCCTTGCATTGTTGTGCATTCTCAACAATGTTATCATCATCATCAATCCATTGATTTGATCAGTCAACCTTAGCTTGGTTTTCAACAAAATCCCAAAATATAGCGTTGATAGCATCAAACATATCCTTATCCAAATCGTCAAAATCATGCAAAAATCCAAAAAACATCCAAAACATATCAAAAACCAAAAACACTCAAAAAAGTCAGAAAAACATCAAAAACATGGTATTTGAACTACATCATCTCTGAGCTTAAATGTAGGAAAGGCTGATCTTTGATCAGCCCCCTAGACATCAAAAATCCAAAAACATTCAAAAGACATCAAAATTCAAAAACATTCAAAAAACACAAAATCCAAAAACATTCAAAAAATCAAAAATCAAAACATTTGAAAAATCTTGAAAATACCAAAAACAGCCTCAAAACATTCCAAAAACATCAAAAACATCCAAATATTTGAAAAAATCCATTCATCTCATCTCACTTTCACTCAAAATAATCATCCATTCATAATAAAACAATTTTCACCTTCATCCTTTAGCAACACAAACAAAAACAAAGTACAACAATTAGAAAAAGCAGGCTTCAAACATAAAATCAAAATCGAAGCAAGAAACCTTGAAACGCAAAAAGCAAACTCTTGATCATTTTCAAACATGTTAGTCAACTTTATATCAACAGCCTATCAAACAACTTATCAACCCATTATCATCCTATACAATGCATGTCCTAGGATATATCGTTCCAACAATGGGCATCATTTTGAATATCACTTTGGATTCTTATCCTATCAAAACACATCCCTTTGGTTGAAGGTATGAAGAACATTGGCTTGTTTGTATACTTGATCTTTTCTTTTGATTTATCTTATTGCACTTATTCCAATGACCTCTCGATGATGTCTACTCAAAATGATTTAGAGATAAAGGAATGGGGCAACGATCATTATCTCTTGTCTGTTGTGCTTGTTTGACGTTCTTGTAATATAACTTGGTGAATACTTGCTTTGTTAGGTACGTCCTAGCAAGGTTTATGTATGTCAAGTGTGAAAAAGAATACTCCTATCTATTTGTCGAGTCAAATTCCATCGCACTAGGTACAACGCCATCCTGGTTCTTTATACCTTGATGCATCGTATCTATGTGTATTATCAAACATAAGGTAAGTAGCCCTTTTAAAATCCAAATCCTTGATAAGAGAATCATCATTTATCATCATCGTCATCTCTAATAAAGTTTTTTTAGATCATGGACTTGTTGGATCCTCTTGTCATCATATTATTTCTTCTTTCTTCTCTCGGTGCTAACATAACATCACCAATGCATCCATCATGCATCCATCTTGCATCCACAAACTGTCAGCATACCACATATCATTCATATCATACATAATAGGAAACACCGATCATTTCACATGCATTACATTCACATCATCATCATAATATAGATCTGTTAGTCTAAGCATCTCATAAAAATCATACATTTGCATAAAATATCTACTACATAATCATATAGGCATTATCGCATCATCCATCTCATCCATCATCACATCATATCATCATTGAAGATTGGTTATTCTAAGCGTCTTGAAACCATCTCATTTGCATCATCATCATAACCATCCATTTTGAACCTCTTTATCATGAGATCGACCCTCAAATCGAATCTTTTCGCTTGATCTCTCGAGGGGGCAATGTACTAGTGTACTTTCCGCTGGGGCATTCGAAAAAAATCAAAAAAAATTTGAATTTTGATCGCGGCAAGTTTATTCTTTGAACCAACGTAGCAAGTACATTGCTTCAAAGAGGGAAAAAATGTAGACACGTGAAATTGACATCATGCATTTGATTAGGTCATATTCATCCATTCATCAAATAAATCAAGTTTATTTGATCAATCTCCTAAAGTCATCAATTTAAATTAAATAAATCAACTTTATTTAATTTGATCCTATCATTATCCCCCTTTGCTAAATAAATCAAATATTTGTTTAACTAAATCTTTATCACCTTTCATCTCCCTTTGATTTGATTTAAATCCCTAAATCTAAGTCAAATGGGTCAAAAGAATCTAGCATCATCTTAATTAATCTAATCCATGATTAAATGCTAATCCTAATCACTTGTATTCTCTAGATTTTTCCACTTGCACATGAAAATGCATTTAATTGATTTATCAAAATCTTTATTTACTTTCAACTTGGCATAAAGGGAGAATATTCCTCAAGTTTGAATTTGAAGGCAAGTTGACTTGTCCCTTCCAACATGGCAATAACTTCTCTCTTACATGTCCCCCACTTAGCATTTAACTCTCAAATTCAAATTTGAATCTCCCCCTCTTTGGCACATTGACCAAAATGTGCTCATTCCTCAAGCCTATCACAAGTTGACAAGTGGCCTCTTCTCATTGGTCAAATCTTTATCCCACATTGCTCTATTTTGAGCACTCTTAGCATTTGACATTTTATAAATAGAAGGCTTCATTCTTCAACAAATCCTCCACAATCTCATGCAAAGTCACTCTCTTCAATTGAGAACTGATTTTTCCCACCTCATATCATCTTCAAAGCAGTTTCATATCAACATATCATGGATTTTAGCAAGGATTGGGAATGGGCTTCTTTCCATAGAAGCACCAATCCACTATGAGATAAATTTGGATTCATGTTGTTTATATGCTTATTTAGCTTTTCTTATTGTTTTAATTTCTCATTTAGCATATCTAACATGATGCAATATTTCATAGGGATATTAGATTTGTTGTGTTTTGCTTGATTTATTCTTGTGAAGGCTTAACATATTATGGATTTAGTATCCACAATCTCTAATCGTCATCTATCAAAAGCTGACTTAGGATTGTCATCCATCCTAAGTCGGTCATCCTTGTTGGCCCAATCAATCCACTTCTATCTTAAGTTGGATTCGGTGCCACTATCATATATCCATCCTTTAGTTGATTAATCAACACCTAGCATTACCAAGGATCACTCTTGAACTCGGTTTTGGATTCTGGTCATCATCATTCATCCTACCATCCAATCTTATTAATCTATCATCAATCCAATTCAATCCTTACATCATCAATCACCCAGTCGATCTAGTCAATCCAGTCTAATTTTACCAATTTTTCACCAATTAACCCAATCTAATCTCATCAAACAAATCCACTTTGGTCAAATCAATCATCCAAACCAATCCTATTGAGCCACACCCTTGTCAGCTAATCCATTGGGTCAGTTCTTTCATCATCATCTAGATCATCCTAGTCCGTTCTATCATCTTGCATACCCGTTTAGACCTGGTCACAGACAAGGAAAATGGCCAAGCAACAAGCCCAAAATTCCCAACCAAACATCCCACGAGATCCCAACAATGAGGCTAATGTCTCACAAGATCCCAATAACGGTACGAATATCCCTCGAGATCCTCAGAATGGTACATCATCGCAGTCCAATATTGATGGTCAAAATACATCACCACCCATAGATGAGAACATGGTCAGTCAACCCGAACTTACACTTGAGGAACACTTTAGTAACCCTACCAATGTGCAAATGACAAATCACCTTCTCGAAGAACATGGGGAAGAAATCTTGGCCCACTTAATTGAAAGAGGTGTCAAACCTCCATCAGGTATCGACCTATCCAAGTATGGCGGTTCCACATCTAACATACCCCAAGATTCACAAAACGCACCAGGTAGTTCATACATCCCCAATGCACCTATAGTCAAGGGTTGGCAATGTCGTTCTCTATCACATTAATAATCCCCCACACGCCACAATCTCAGTAGTGGGGACTCCTCAAGTAACTGATCCCAACAATCCTCTTGCTTACAACATGCCGCAAAATGTTCTGCAACCTCCACCATTAATGCTGACAACACCACCCCTTTCAAATTAACCTCTCATCAACACTAGGGGCAGCCCTTTTACCACATTTCTTCCACCTCCGGGGGCTACAAACCTTCCATCACCTTTGTACACATCTCAATAGCCTCCCCAATCTAACATACCACCTCCATTACTACCGCAAGGTACATCCCAACCAAATGTTCCCTTCGGTACCCAACAACCTCCTTTGCAGAATGCCTCTACATTATCTCAGTTGCCTCATCAGCAACAACCCCCACATAACCCCTTGATCTCTTCACAACAACCACCACACCAATCACAAGACAATCCATCCTGACCTCTCGCCCAGACCATGTCCCCCTTCCTTGCATCCATTCTATGTCTGCAAGTTCAATCACAATACAACATCCCATCTCGGCCCACGCAAAACCTAACATCACATCAACAACCTCCCCAGCATTATTATTATCACAACCAACAGCAGTCCCAGTAATGACTGCCTTATGTGGCCTCCCAATAGTCACAACAGTACCTTCATTACCAGTAGGCCAATCTGCAACATCACATTCAAGCTCCTCAGCATCCTAGTGCACATTTTTATCAAACAAATTTGTACTATACCTCGCAACAACAACCCCATTACCAAAAAAATCCCTCAACATACCAACAAGGGATGTCATCATCTCACTATCAAAATCCATACCTCAACCTTCAGACACTCTCTCAACAGGATCCTTCATCATCCTACCACCCATATCCATCCAACCCAACTTTGGCTCTCACACCACTAGTCAACTCAAATTTGTTAGAAATCAAAGCTGCTCTGAAATATCTTCAAGTTGGGACTAGAAAAAAATCATTCAAATTTGAAGACATATGTCCCTATCTGTTTGATCCCTCCATCTCGTTGATCCCCTTCTCTAAACACTTTGAAATACCAAAATTCGACAAATACAAGGGGAACAAAGATCCTAAGGCCCACTTGCAAGAATTTCACTCCCAGTGTCAGGAAGTTATGCACAATGACAACTATCTCTTGTGCCTGTTCCCATGGAGCCTAACAGGAAATTCCCTAGAATGGTTCATGAGTCTAGAATGAGGGTCCATAAAATCCTTTGCAGATCTTTCAAAAAAAATTGTTTCTTACTTCTCCTTCAATCTTGAGAAGGACATGAATACCTTGGATCTCCTCAAAGGGAAGCAACGTGAAGGTGAAACCTTTGCTAGATACCTTCAAAGGTGGTGTGCACTAGCAAGCCGAATGAAAACACCTCTCAAAGAGAAAGACATGGTCACACTCTTTGTGGAGAACTCTCATCCCAACATGGCTCATAATTTTAGGTTACACTGTGTCACCACTTTTGCTAAGATAGTGGAAAAGGGACCCATCCTTGAACGCACCCTTATTGCCAAAGGGCACATCAAGATACACAACCATGACAAAGAAAGGCCATCCGGTGATAAGTCACTCTTTTGGAACAAGAACAGAAACGCAATGAATGATGGTGTCACTAACACTAAACATGTTCAAGTGGCTAATACATCCCAGAGACAACAACCATCTATGCCTAATGCCATATTTGTGCCATAGGGGGCATCTCGTCCTCCTCAACAGTCAAATCATAATAGTCAAGGGAATGGCAAACACCAGTATACTCAATTAGGAGAACCCTTGAGTGTCATCTTCAATAAGTTGTTACAGGTCAACTATCTGATCATGTACCCTGTCACCAAACCACTTGATGAATCCAAGCCCAAACTTGCCTGGTTTAGGGAGAAAGAATATTGTGAATTCCATAAAATTAAAGGGCACACTCTGAATAAGTTTCAAGGTCTCAAAAACTATGTCCAAGATCTTATCGATCGAGGAGATATCAAAGTCGACGCCAGTCAAGCTTCATCATCTAATGCTCAATTTCAGATATAACAAAACGCCTTCCCTAACCATAATCAAGGTGCAAGCACCTCCAACAATAATCCCCAAGACAACAACACAAATAACATAAGCTATAAAAATGTACCCCTCAATTATGATGGCATTGTCCATTACATTGAACAGGTAGAACCTCGTGTGTCTATGATACATGTTAAGGCTAAAGACCCCCAATGTGTTGTTTCTACCCAACGGTCCCACATTACTGTCCCTACAGCCTCCACATCTACCCAATCGAATCTTGTAAACTCTCAGTACAACATTCTTGATCACTTAGGAAAGACCCCTACTCAGATCTCAATCTTGGATCTGCTTAAGTCTTCTCCCGTACATCAAGAAATTCTCAATAGAGCTTTACAGGAAACTCATGTACCTAATGACATTGATCCCACACGGTTCCAAGATTTAGTAGGACATCTAGATTTATCTTACCAGATACACTTCAACTAGAATGACATGTCAAATATTGATGTCAATCACAATCGTCCCTTGCATATCGAAGACCTAGTTTCCCATCATAAAATAAAAAGGTTCCTGGTAGATAATAGCTCTGCCCTCAATCTATGCACTTTGAAATTCATAAAATAGGTGGGGTATACTCAAGCAGATTTGAGTAATCAAATCATCACGATCAAGGCTTATGATAATGCAGAAAGAAATTTTGAAGGAATTATCAGTCTTCCCATCCAAGTTGGACCTGTAGTTTAGTACACTACCTGTCATGTCCTTGATCTAGACTTACCTTATAATCTCCTCCTCGGCCATGCATGGCTCCACGCTATGCAAGCCATTCCCTCCACATACCATCAATGCCTAAAATTCTCAGTTAATGGACAAGAGATCACCATTTATGCAGACCCTCAACCATTTGAATACTGTCGCACTTTAGAAGCATCACTTCCCCATTTACATTATTATCCTAGGGTCAAAATGGGGACATCTCAGTCATCATCCTCCAATCCATCATCCACCACGACAATCACTCCATCTTCTGCCACTATCACCACACATGTATGGCCAACCTTCATAGGCTACTCCAAAAGAAGACAAGGCTATCACCTTCAGTGCAAAAAACATTCCCACTACCACTTTCTGGTCTCCTAGTATAAAGATTGATGCACCAAAAGAGGATATCAGTCAATGGGTATACCATGAAGGACCCCAACCAGATCCTCCTCTAAAGGAATAATTTTAGGAAGTATACCCTTGGTCAGCTAAGTTCGCAGAAAAGCATAACTATCAAGGTGGGGACCTAGGTAAGGAAGAACAGGGACGGTTGCAACCTATTGATGTATCAAAGCTGCCAAAGAATATAGGCCTTGGATATGACAAAAAGCATAAAGGCCCTACAATGTCATTTAATACTTCCAATAGTGTTAATGTGGACAATGGTCCCTTGAAAGACATACCTGAGGAAGAATCCATCATACGTTCATACGATGATGTTGATTACACAGATCTCTCATCCATGTTTGATTTCTTATCCATCTTTACCATCAACCTTTCTCTTCGCCATCCCGAACTCATTGATTGGGACCTACGTGATAGCACACCTGCCAATGTCTCCTTGAATACATATGTAAACCTCATGGGATTGGGGGAAGATGAATGCTCCAGTCGCAAAAATAAAAACAAGGAAAATAGAAAGTGGTCATCTAGTGAAAACCTCCTCGAGGCACTTCCTGACCTGGAAAAAGTAAAAATAAATGATGCATCTGACAGTGAAAACCTCGAAGAGGCACTGGAGGATGGAGACATTCATCTTCCCCTTGTGGGAACTCAATTATCCACACATAATCCATCCTAATCGAAGAGACTCAAGAAGTTAATCTGGGTACTGCAGAAAACCCTAAAATCACCTATGTGGCCAAATCTTTATCAGAGCAATAATATTCAGTCATTCTTCAGCTACTTCATAATGGTATCATTAACTTTTCCTAGTCATACTCAAACATGCCAGGCTAAGATCCTGCTTTGGTAGTTCATCATTTGGATGTTCACCCACATGCCAAGCCTATCAAACAGAAGCTCCGAGAAATGCATCCACAGGTAGCATTATTAGTCAAGAAGGATTTGAAGAAATTATTGGATGTTGGTTTTATCAAGCTAATTGACTACTCTGATTGGATCTCCAACATAGTACCTGTTGCCAAACCAAACAAAGACATTCAGATTTGCACAAACTTCTGGGACCTTAACAAAGCCTGTCCAAAAGATGACTTCCCACTGCCTAATATTGACATGTTGGTCAACTTGACTGCATGACATGAGATGTTATCCCTTATGGATAGTTTCTTTAGTTACAATAAGATCCAAATTGCACCTGAAGACCAACACAAGACCGCTTTCATGACACCTTGGGGTACTTTTTGTTACAATGTTATGCCCTTTGGTCTCAAGAATGTGGGGGAAACATATCAAAGGGAAATGACTGTCATCTTCCATGACCTCATCCATATTATCATGGAGGATTATATCGATGACTTGCTAGGAAAATCCAGAACTCGAGCAAAGCATCCTATCATCCTAAAAAAGATATTTGAGCATTTAGAACATTACAAGTTACGACTAAATCTAAGAAAGTGTGTCTTTGGTGTTACATTAGGAAAATTGTTGGGTTTCATAGTCTCTCGAAGGGGTATTGAGGTTTATCCTGCCAAAGTGAAATTTATTCTGGATATGCCACCCCCGCGCAATCTAAAACAATTAAGAAGTCTCCAAGGGAAGTTGCAATCAATCTGTTGGTTCATAGCCCAGCTTGTAGATAAGTGTCAGTCATTCACCCATCTTCTGAAAAGAGACTCCACCTTCAAATGGAACCAACAGTGTCAA
This sequence comes from Sequoia sempervirens, assembly GCA_007258455.2. NCBI lineage: Eukaryota > Viridiplantae > Streptophyta > Pinopsida > Cupressales > Cupressaceae > Sequoia > Sequoia sempervirens. The sequence continues at coordinate 699,586,624 of VDFB02058242.1, read as the reverse complement.
ATAGGTTTTGATAAGATCAAGGAATACTTGGCTCATCCACTGATCTTGATGCCACCCATTCTAGGGAAACCCCTCCTGCTTTACATCCCCACCACTTCAATCGCATTGGGGGCATTATTGGCACAACATGATGAATCATCAAAAGAAAGAGCAATCTACTACATCAGTCGAACATTAGTCGGCTATGAATTAAACTATTCACCCATGGAGAAAGCCTATCTGGAAGTGGTCTTCAGTACACAAAAACTCCAACATTACATGCTCAACCATCCAGTCAAATAAATACCAAAAATTGACACGCTAAAGTATCTGTTATCTAGAACCACTTTAACTAGTCGCATGGCTAAATGGTTCATGCTCCTAAGTGAATTTTACATAGAGTACGTGGATCACAAAGTCATAAAGGGACAAGTCATAGCTGATCAGTTGGTCAAGGCACCCCTAGTGGATGCTTACCCTCTAGTCACCAAATTTCCAAATGAAGAATTTTTCACAATTTTAGAAGCACCTACTTGGACATTGTATTTTTATGGTTCATATACTCATAATGGATCAAGTGCAGGAATTCTACCGGTTACCCTTCAAGGTGAGTACATTCCAAAATCATTCAAGATAGCATTTTCGTGTACCAACAACATAGCTGAGTACGAGGCCCTCCTCACAAGCCTCTGAATTGCAAAGCAATGGCACATAACTCACTTGAGGGTCTTTGGTGATTCATTTTTTTTCATTAAGTAGGTTAATGATGAATTCCTAACAAAAGATGATAAGTTGTTACCCTATAAACGCATGGTGGACAATTTTAAGAAATATTTCACCTTCATACAATTTGACAAAATTCCCAGAGTACAAAACAAAGCAACTGATGCAATGGCTACTATTGGCTCCCTGATTGACATGCCTAAAGACCAAATAGAATGCAAGTTCTAACTTTTAATCCCAGCCTATGATATCCCTAAGACTGACATGGTGTGCGACATTGTGGGTCCCACTTCCCCATGGTACCAAGATATATATGCTTATCTGCATGATAATATTCTACCCCCAGACCTCACACGCAACCAACAAAAATCCTTTATTCAACATTCATCCCAATACATTATCATCGGTGATACACTTTATCATCACAGGTATGATGGGATCCTCCTTAGATGTTTGAGTGAAACCGAAGCCCATACTACACTAATGGAGGTACATAGTGGTGTTTGTGGGGTTCATTCAAATGGTATGGCTTTGACGAAAAGGATTCTCTGAGCTGGATATTATTGGCCTACATTAGAGCATAATGCTTGTGAATTCGTGAAGAGATGTCTTCCCTACCAGCAACATGTCGATTTGATTCATGCTCTAGCACATGACCTTCAGCCCCTCCTAGCACTATGGCCCTTCTCTCAATGGGGTTTGGACTTGATTAGCAAGATTTACCCACCATCTTCTGACGGCCATACATTCATAATTACTGCCATTGAATACTTCACCAAGTGGGTGGAAGCAATGCCACTCTTGCAAATCACCGGTACCCAAATTTCAAAATTCATCCTTTACCATATTCTTTGTAGATATGGTATTCCATCCACCATCCTATCCGATAATGGAAAACCTTTTAAGAACCATGCCATGAAAGATCTCTATGACACCTTTCATATCCAGCATCGTTGGTCAACACCTTATTACCCCCAGGGTAATGGTTAGGCAGAAGCAACCAACAAGACCCTTATCTGCATCCTCAAGAAGGTTGTCAATAACATTGGTCGAGATTGGCACCTCCATATTCATCCCGCCCTCTAGGCATATCGTACCTCCATTCACACCCCTACAAGCACCACCCCCTATTCTTTAATGTATGGTGTCGAGGCCATCTTTCCAATCGAAGTTGAGATCCCATCACTGAGAATTTCTCTAAAGAACCTTATCAGTGAGGAGGATGCCCATGTTGCACGACTTGCAAAGCTGGAGTTACTTGATGAAAGATGAATCAAAGCCTATGATCATCTGCAAGCATATCAAAACCACCTCAAGCATAATTACAACAAGAAGGTTCATCCTCGATAGTTCTAGGTTGGTGATCTTGTCCTTAAAGAGAACCAGCACACCTAGAAGGACCGAGATAAAACAAAATGCAAATTTGAAGCAAACTGGTTCAGTCCTTATATCATAGCTGCTAAATATGGATTTGGGGCATACATACTTGCTACCCTTGAAGGAGGTCCCCTTGAAGAACCTATCAACATCATGCATCTGAAGAGGTTCTACACCTAAATACACTTGGTAACTCTACCTGCAAAAATCAAAAAAATTAAAATTTAAAAAATTTAAAAAATTCCAAAAAATAGTAAAGAGAAATAAATTCGTCCTATGGTGAAAACCACTTTTGGTGGAACCTTGGATAAGTACGGGTGGTGAAAACCTAGTAATAGGTGTCATCCATAGAGGGATTAATCATTATCTACCTTGCATCCTAGTTATTTTATGACTTCATCTATTCTATCCTTTCATCCCCTCCCATCCTTATCCTTGGCCGCTTGGTATATCTTGATTGAGCATTGGATGATCTACCTTGGCTATCACTCATCCTGAGCTTTTTTGTTATCCCACTCTGAGCTTGTGTTGCTCATCTGATCGTCGGTTGGTTTGTGTCATCACATAGGATCATTCATTGTGTCGGTCTCCATCTAAATCTCATCCTGTCACGTCAGTCTTCTCACTCTTAGTCGAACTACGTTGCCCCTACGCTTTCACATAGGGAAGGCTGATCATTTGATCTTCCCTCAGGACATTCGGGTCCTCCTATGATGGTCCTCCATCATAATTCTCCATTATTCCTCTTTCCACTTTATCCATGGTCTTTTCTTGAACTACGAGGGCTCTACGCTTTCACGTAGGCAAAGCTAATCTATGATTAGCCCCTGAGCCCCTAGGTCTGTAGGGTGTGTTGGTCCTTTATTTTGTCTTTGCATCGTGTTGTCAAGAGTACCCTTAGCTGATTCTTCACAAACAAGATCCTTTAGTGATAGAGAGTCTGATTAATGACAAATATCTTGTGTCAACTGGGTCATTTTAGTTTAGTATCCATCATCGGTCTCAACAAGATGCATCCTTCCTAACAGACCACATCAACCCATCCATCTTCATGATCCTATGGAAAAGGAATTTTTTCTTTGATTATGATTTCTTTTCATGCTTTTGGCTTTTGTTTATTGTTTGAGCTCCCTGTCCTCGCTTATCAAAATTGTCATGATCCATCATATGGCGTATTTTGATGAGTTAACGAAGGGGCATCTCTTGATTGTTTCTTTTATTGATGTCTGTTGGGTCGTTTCCACGTAGTACCCACCAGGACCCTTGGGGTCTTGTGTTACGTTGGGAACATCCCATTGTGCTTGTGGTTATTCCAATACCTAGCCTGACCAAGGTCCTCGTGACTTTGGGGTGTTGGGAGAACCTTGTTTGCTATGTTTGTTTCATGCATTGGATGCCAACTCGCCTTGGTCTTATATATCAAGTTATTCGATATCTTATGCTATAGCAAAACTCAATGCTCTGAAGATGGAAAATTGTGTTCTTGACTGTATTTCATTTCATTACATGCACCCTTCATTCAGCCTTGTTCATAACCCATGACTTGTGATTTAGGTTGTGCAAGCTTTGATTCTTTTTCCCTTGGTTTTCCTCTCAAGGTACTAATGGTTCTTGACAGGTATGGTGCCACACCCATATTACACCTATCGTCTACCCACATTCCCATACAAGTTCTTATTGACATATAGGTTTGCATTATGTACACTCATGTTTCATTCATATTGCAGGTCACATTTGTAGATACAACATATTTTATTTTTCATAAACTGATTAGAATAAGTATCTTAGTTTCATTTAGTGCATACATATCCATATTAACATTTACATGATACATGTGTTACCATACTATTAGAACCATCCTAATTACATTTTATACCAAATATTCATAATCATCTATCCACATAAACATAAAATATCCTATACATGTGCATACATGCATAATCATCTATCCACATAAACATAAAATATCCCATACATGTGCATACATGCATAATCATCCATCCACATAAACATAAAATATCCTATACATGTGCATACATGCATAATCATCCATCCACAAACATAAAATATCCCATACATGTGCATACATGCATAATCATCCATCCACATAAACATAAAATATCCCATACATGTGCATACATGCATAATCATCCATCCACATAAACATAAAATATCCCATACATGTGTGTACATAAATTAAATCATCCATCACATAAAACATAATGCATAATGTCAATCAGGGATATTGAATATCATAATCAAAATAATACAATGTACATCTCGTCATAATGTCTTAAGCATAATCCACTACGTATCCATCATATATCATCAAATAAGGTACAAAATCCAGAGATGTAGATCACCTCTGATCTCTATTGATATGTACTAAGCCTCCATCCTGTACCTGTCAAAAAATTGGTATCCTGTCATCTACTCTCTGACTCCTCTACTATGAGTTGCCCACGTCTGATCTCTGCTGAGAGTCAGACACTGGCCCTCTATGTGTAGGGGTCCCTTAGTAATCACGGGTAGGAATCCCCAGGTACCCACCATAAGGAGAAGGGTTCCACCAATAGTCACTATAACCTCTAGTACATGTCCCTAATGACTAGGATGGTACTGGCATCTGACGTACCTATTTGATGTAGTGCATTGTGCACTGCGTTGAATCTGGAACGGCATGCTCATACGCACACCTCCAGTAACTCGCCTCCTACATATAATCATCTCTCTGCCCAGCCTGATGTCTAGTGGAATTATGCTCATTCCTATACCTATCTCAATCTACACTAATGGGTTTCCGCTCATGTCCCCATGCCTCCTGTGCTAATATCAGTTGTTGTACTTGCTCTGTGGCCCTGTCTCTCTCAGCCTTTGTAGCCTGTAATTGTGTCTATAGCCCCTGTACCTCTACCCCTGGCTCAACCCTCTCAACCTGTGCTGCCTACAGCTGAACCTGTGTTGTGTCTCACTCACTCTATAGCATCTACATCCGCACCTCTATGGCATCTCTCTCCCTATGTGCGGCATGTGCTTGAGTCACCGCTGCATCCATGTCCCTTTGAAGGGCCTGAAGTCTCAACTCGGCTGCATCTCGCTCTCTCTGAAGAGTTGATACCTATGACACTGCCGCATCTCTCTCTCTGAAGAGACTAAACCTGTGCCTCTGCCACCTACCTCTCACTCTATAACACTTGAGCACATTTTTGTACCACATCTCGCTCTGCCTCTACAACATGTACTTGTGTCTGTGCCATGTCTCTCTCTATCTGCAACACATGTATATGCACCCTCATCTCCTCTTCTCTCTGCTACATTAATCCCATATCTCCAACTGTCTACTCTAAATAGTACACTTTGTCCCTGAGCTCATCCCGCTCCTGGTACAGATCTGCTCTCTCTCCCCATAATCGCTCTAGCTATCTCTGCAAACCCTTTATATCTCCTACAGTCCTTGCCTCAATCTCTATCGGCTCCTACCCTGTCCCTCCTCCAACAGTATGTCATATCACCTCCTCAGCCACCAAATGGTCTCTCTCCCATCTCACTGCATCCTCCTCTTCAGGCTCCTTAGCCACCTCCACTCGCAACCTCTCTACCTCTACCTGCAGGTCAACCACCTCATCTCATGCCTCATCCCTCTCTCTCAACAATCTCCTCTCCACATCTGTTACCATCATGGCCAGGTCTGAGTAGTCCCTCTCGCTCTAGGTGAATCGTTCCTGTAGCTCACTCATCTCTGCCTCTAACCTGATCTGCTCCACCACTATCTGTCATAATCATTGTTCACTAAGTCATAGTCTCTCCAGGGTCCCTCTCAATACCACTATTGAATCGTCTCCTCTAGGCGGTGTTGTCGATAGTGGTGGGATGTCATGTACTTTTGCATCAATATCCATCCCATGTGGCTCATACCCCTCACTCTCTATTGATGCCTCCATCTCATCCACATCAATCACCACAGGGGCTCCCCCTCCCCCCATCATCCTCTCCTGCTCTCCACTGGCCTTGGCTGCCCCCTGTCTCTGTCATTCCTACCCTCTTGTAGCCACATCTATCTTCTATCCCTCCTACTCTCCACTAGCCTCGACCTCCTCCTGTCTATCCTGCTGCCAACCTCCTGGGGATGCATGTGCCTCCTGTATCCTCTCTCTCTAGGCCTTCGGTCCTCTATCTTGTTGTGCCGCAACCCTGACCTCATCCTCTCCCTCGTCTGCTCCATCTCCTCCTCAGGCTCTACGTCGTCATCTCCTCGTCCTCCATACCTCACCGGCTCCTCAGCTGCTTTGACCACCTCCTGTCCTCATCCCCGTCATCCTCCTCTCTCCTGACCTCCTCTCCATTGTACTCGTGGACCATGTCCCTCTCTCTCCACCCTCAGTCGTCTCTCATCCTCTAACCTGAAACCTAGTGCCCCCTCAATCAGCACCACGGGTGTAATCCATGGAGGTGGATGTCGCCTAAACCACTAACCATACCAATCTGTTATCCCTGCATCCGTCGGCCCCTCCCTCCTACCTGGGTATGGAACAAACTGAAGTGCCTCCAACTCCTCCCACACTGTATCTAGATACAACTCATCCCCCCATGGCCGCTCTCGTGTCAATCGTCGAAATGACACTCGCCTCCCGGGAAAATCCTACCTCGTCACCCAATCTGGCCTATGCAACTCCACTACATGCGAACCCCTCCCAATGATATAGCATCGGGTAAAGAAGTAACCCCTGTGTGCCTCCTCATCGTCCCTCCAGTCCCTGAATCACCGCAGCATATACAGATGCCACACTATCATCTTAGCCTACACATCATCAAATCATCTCATCCACACATCCACATCTCTGACATCCTGATATTGCAGTACTGCTCTCACCTATGTCCCTCATCCCCAAGCCACTGGTGCTCTATCATCCTGCTCTCATACTCTCAACACAATCGGCCTAGTCACCCGGATGTGTTCTCAGGCCCACACCTGTAGCAGTGCGACATGTGTCATGCTCAGCACCTCTTGATAGCATATCACGTGCATATCCATGTACAACTACGCCAACATACAAGTCTCCCATGCAAACTAACCCTCTCGGCCCTCAATGATGTGATGGATCAACTCAACAAACCTGAGATGCAAGAATCTACCACTCCAGTGTAGTAGCAATATCCCGCTAGGTACAACGACAATGTCGGTGCCCTGTAGGACAAGCATCTGTCCACGTCCAACTATTGCCACTGAATCGGTAGCTCATCATCACCAAACACAACCTGCATGGACTCGTCCAATGCCTTTCCCTCTACCTGACACTCGCTAACCGGGAGCCCTGCTATGGGGAACCTCAGAATCCACCATACGTCCTCTAGAGTCACCGTCATCTCCCTAGTTGGTATATGAAATGTCGATATCGTTGAGTCTCAACGCTCTATCAATGCTGTCAGCATGGCCCTATGGACCTTAATCATCAGATAAGATAACATGTGGAACAGTCCTACCTCTGCTAATGCCTGACGATTTGCATCTGTCATCGCCGCAATACATCTACTCAATACCTCAGACTGTCTCTCCCGTGTCCACAAACTCTCAAAATTCTGCATCCATCACATGACCACTATGTCATTTTCTCCTTTTCTTTTGTGTCATTTTTCTTCCCTTTTCCCTTGCCCTAGGATTCCCTTACCTCCCCTTTTTCTTTCCTCTTTTCCCTTTGTCGATCTCGTTGGATCCCGACTCAACCCTTGGCCTCACCCGAGCCCTCGAGCGAACCCGCCCTAAGTGCAACGGACCCACCCTGACCTGCGGGCAAACCCGCCTCGGCCCAGGCGAACTCGCCCAGGTCTGCGGGCGGGCTCCCACCCCAGATCGGCGAACCCGCCCTGGCACAAGCGGACTTACCCAGGCACAAGCATATCCGCTCTTTTCTGGGACCCGGCAACCACCCCCCCCTTTTTTTTCCCACTCGCTACTTGGCCCTCTTTTGGGGTGTACCCAACTAATTTTTTCTCACCGACTAAACCCAAAATCCTAGTTTTTCCTTCCACCCATTTTTCATCCCTCCCCCCAATAAAACCCATATTTTCAAATTTTTGAAAAACTTCAACAAAATGAAAAAAATCACAAAGTTGGGTTTGGGGCTAACCTGGCATGGCACGACACACTTATTGAAGAATCGTTGTCTCTCGTCCCCCGGGTGGATAATGTCACTATCATACTCTGACATCGTGCACTTTCACCCTCTCCCTCTCTTTTTCTCCCTCTCCTCCTCAATTGACAGTTGTCCAAATGAGGAGAGGTAATTCTTAGAATTACCTTTTATAACTTTTTTCCCTCCTTTTTACCTTTTTTAAAAAATCAAGGAAATGTTTCCCCTTTATTTAGCCTTTTTTCCCCCAAATAATCCATTCACCCTCTATCTTCTCAGGGCCGCCATATCCACACTGTATACCTATTTGACTCCGTTCAAACACCAATCCTCTTGGTTTTTTGTGCTCTTTCCAACGACATATACCACTCCATACTTTCAAGAAGTTGCCTAAGACCCCTTTTCCTTCGCCGTCCACCTTCTCAAGGGAGCATACCCTACCATTCTATCTCAATCTTCCATCATAAGCCTTCTCTTGTGATACTGGGGCATCCCCTTTAATTTCCCTTTGTTTGGGAAGCTCATACAAACTCTCCCATGCTAGGACATCTCTTTTCTGATCGCTTCCTCTATAGAGTCATCTGCATTTTATTTTCTTCGAAACCCTATTATGCTAATAGTGTTTCGAAGAGGGGAAAAATGTAAACATCCAAATTTGACCACTTCTATATGGTTAAAGGTGTCTCTTTATTCATCCCTTTACTCATCTACTTCATCCTCTTTTTCAGTATTAATTAAATCATTCATTTAATTAATATTTCATGTCCTACATAAGGTTTCCAAAGTATTTAATTTAATAAATACTTTTACCATCTTTCCTTTCTAAATTAAATAAATATACCACTTTATTTAATTTAGTCATATTACCTCTTGGAATTTAAATTAATTTTTAATTCCTCACTTTCTCTCTCACTATCACATCCTCCAACTTTTGCAAGTTGGTCTTTAATCTCTCTTAACCATCTAACCCTCTTCTAATCATAATTAATTTATAGTTAAGATGTGCACACCCCTAATCATCATTAGGGTCACATCCTCCATAATTTCCCACTTGCCTCTAATATGTCATTCATTTGTCTAATCAGGTACTTGCACAACCTTAATCACTTAATTAGGTCAACCTGATCTCCATGTCATTTATAGAATGTGTCCTAAGTCAACCTTATTAAAGGCTTTCTCCTTTTGGAAAAGGCACTCATTTCCCCATGTGAGTTTTTAATTCACATTTAATCCCCCAATACATTTCAACGAATTTTAAATTCTTTCTCATTCCCATGTGGATATTTGAGGAATTTTTAATTCCTCACATGTCCTCTCACCCACATGAGGACAAGGACCTCCTTTATGAGGAGATCTTGTCCAAATCCCAAGGTATTATGTAGTACCTCCATGTCATGTACTCTCCTTCCAACTCACTTACACGTCATCTTTCTCAAGCCACTTCACATGCCACATGTCAAGATGTGAAGGCTTGTGAGTTCTCAACTCACCATAGCCCTACATCTTGGCCATGTTGGTTTAATCTCAACCGTCCATTTCCCTAGAGAATTCAAAATTCTCTATAAATACCCCCTTTTTTCTCTCATTTTGGGAGATCATTGTGCTAGCCAAACTCTTGCAAATTTTTCATTTGAGTCATACTTAGCCAAAAAAATTGCATTTACATCCATTCTCACCCATTCTCCATCCATCTTACATCCCACACTTGCATCTTTTGCCATCCAATGAGCATACACAACATCGGAAATCAAGGGCCAACCAAAGGATCGATTCAAGACAAGGTAAATTAGCTTCATTTGTTATCTTTACTTTGTTTTTGAATCCAACTAGGCTCATCTTGAGGTGTAGGGTGTTTATATTTGTTGTTTGCACTCTTTTGTTTGCTGCTCATTTTCTAACACGTATTTTCACCCATTCACACCTTCATTGATTGATGTTTTTAGGGATGGTTATGATTACATCCCATTTCCCAATTGATATGATAGGAGGATGAACCATTGCTTACTGTGAGAAAACCACGTGAACTTCTCTCATTTGAAATTTCTGCCAGGTTAACTTCCCAGTGACTATTGATATGCCACCTACGATCATTCTAGGAAATTCTTTAAATGTTGAGGACTGCTTGAATCCATTTCACGAGATCTCCATCACATCGCATTGCTTGAATTAATTAAGTTTAAAGCAATTTGTATGTACTTCAACATTAATTGCTTCAAATAAGCTCTTCCAATTTACCTTTTTCACTCAATAAATCCTCTACACTGGTATTCATTCTACACAATGCTAATTACTTCTTCAAGTATTTCGAGCTCATTGAGTGATGTAGTCATGGAAAATGACTTTCTGGTCATGGAAGATGTCGAATGTAGTGTTGTTTGTAGGTTGGTGTTGGATCAACTAAGGGAGGTCTTCCTCATCCGTATTAATGTGGAAGAAGAAGTCATCTGCAAGATTATTGGTGAGCACTTCCTATCGCAAGTGCATGTTCACAACTCCAATCTACTTGAGCACTTTTTATACAATATTGTGTACACTTCTGGTCTTTTTAGATGGGCTTTGCAGGCTACTAAGCATCTGGTTCACCCACAGTATCTGAAATGTGTGGAAGATTCCATGTGAGGGCTTTCCATTCATCTACACGTGGGTTTGATCAATGATGCAATATGCATCTCTTGTGCGATGCATAATGAGAGGGTTGGCCAAGCTGTTACTTTCTTGTGTATTGGCATTAAAAGTAACAATATGGAGACATTTGTTCATTATGTTGAATACAGCAAAAATATTTTCTCTCCTATGTAAATTCAGCGAATGCAAGAAGTGATTGAGGCTATCAGAGTCTTCATGTTCACCCTCTATGTCTAAAAACCCCTGCTATGAAATCACCCTCTTTTTGGCAATGTAATAAGAAGTTTTTGTTGATATATATATATATATATATTTGGCTTTCCGAATCATTTTGTGTTGTGGAGATCTTTATTTTCTTTGCATTTACTGGTTACGACTTTTAATTGTATGCCCATGTGGAATGAATGGAATGTTGCATTTTCTTGTAAATGGTCTTTTCTCCTTTACAAATTCATCCTCAATAATGAAATAATTTTAGCCTCAAATATATTGGTTAAATGTTTCTAGGTAAGTTTTGAAAAAGTTTTGGAGTCTACCACAGTTGTAAAAACCTACCTTTGTGTTGTTGTATAGAATAAACTTGAAATTTCAAATCCGCCCATTAGTCTTTTATGTAAATCACTTAGAGAATAATCACAACTTATTTTACAACCTCGATGGAGATAAATAAGTTTTGAAAACCCTATCAGGACTAACAAAGGCTTCAAAACTTTACAAAGTTTTGTCAAACCTTTTATATTTTGTTGATGTGATTCTCTTCTTTGATTACGTGTCTTGTAATGTTTTGAGCCCTAAAATTGGCCCATGAAGTTTCAAAGTGAAGCTCATGAAGGAACATGTAGGTTCAAAGCCTGAATCAAGGACTGATACAGATTTGAAAACTCCGTTAGAGATCTACAAACACACACCTTTAATTTTCAAAGTGTTATGAAGGATATTTTTAGGGGGTAGAGCTAAAAATGACAATAACATAATTAAATTAAGAAAACATATAGGTATTTCTACATTGATCTTATGAGAAGAAAATTATAGGAACTAATGTATAAAAAAACTAGTAGCATTATGACATATAATCAATATTTATAAAGGAATGAATGAGAGAATAATAATAGATGCAACCATAAGAACAAAAGAGATATACATATACCCTAAAAAAATCCTTTTGGTAAAACCCCAAGCTTTAAAGTAATAAAATCAATGTATTCCTAGCAACAATAATGTTCTAATATTATATTAGACTTTACTCCTTCCATGGGTATCAACACTCTTCAATCCTGGAAGAAATTTGACAACATAACCTTTCAAGTAAACAATAAATAATGCCTTCATCTCAATCCATCAATATATAATCTTGAGGATGGATAAAAACCACAAAATGACAATACAATGGAACCAAAAAGCTCCCAAAATACCATGGTCATAGTTCTAATGACCCACTAAAATAGAATGTATCCCCCCATACAAGTATATTTGACTCCTACTAAAACTAGTGCATATGATTCCCAAAAAATTCACAATGGAGCACTAATTACATATTATACCCAATAATAAGGGAAAATGATCTTACAAGTCCACTATAAATACCCCTTGGCATATTTTCCTTTAAATAAATACCTTATTATTGACAAAAAAACATAGATTGGAGGTCTAAGATATTTATATGATATGTTATAGTTTACCCTAGTATGATGGATAAGGAAGATAAATAAAACATGTGTAGTGAAATATAGATTAATTTTGTGGAATGTAAAACACACAAAGTAAATTAATCATAAATTCATACACTATTCATGCATATATCTATAAAAGAGGGAAAATGAGAATTTAGCTAAGATGTATTAGCTAAATAATTTTTGTAATGAAATAACTTGCACAATAGAAGAATGTGATAAGAAATATGCTGAAAATACTTGATAATAACTAAGAATAACAAGCCACTTTGAGGGGGAAAACCTCCAAATATCTCCAATGAGAACATAATTCACCCTATGATGATTCAAAATAAGACTCACTACCTCCTATATATACCTTATTTATTCCTAGGATATCACCCAAGTTGGCTTAGATAACCATATATAAGCCCTAGGACAACATAATTAACTATATAACAATATAATAATGATAATATAACTTAATTAAGAGTCAATATATCCACAAGTCAACTATTTGTAACCTGGTGTACTCTAATATGGAGGGTGTAGCATGCCCCCCTCTTCAGAGAAGCATTTGTTGCATAGGTGGTTGTTGTTGCACCAAAAGATTGACCTATTAATGCCCGATACAACTGTTAGGTTTATACAAGATCCAAGATCCACAGGAGGCAGTTAAGCCATGTCATGAACCCAAGCATCGTACTACACAACACAAGGAGACCAACAGTGAAATTCTTGCAACAATCCCCCCAACACAAGTGAGGGGTTCGAACCTATGAGCTCGACTCTAATACCAATTGTTGTACAGATGGTTGTCGTTGCACCAAAAAATTGACCTATTAATTCCCAATACAATTGCCAAATGTATATAATATCCAAGATCCATAGGAGGCAGTTAAGCCATGTCACAAACCCAAGCGTCACGTTGCAGAACGCAAGGAGACCAAGGGCGAAACTCTTGCAACAACATTGTCCTCAATGATAATCATGTTTGGATGCTTATGAATGAACTATTTTTCCTTCCATGTGGCATCTTCAATTGGTAAATTTTTTCATTGGAAAAGATACTAAGTGAGTGTTCTAGTCCTTAGCTTCCTTGGGTATTTTTGAAGAATAAACTATGGTTCCAATATGATTATTCCTTCTTCATCGAGCTCAAGTAATATTGTTTAAGTAGGGATGTTATTCCCAATTACCTTCTTTAAACAAGAAACATGAAAAGATGGATGTATCTTTGTTGTTGATGGAAATTAAAGCTTGTAGGAAACACTACTTATCTTTTACAAGATTTGGTATGGGCCATAATATTTTGGAGACAACTTGTTATTCTTTGTTTGTTGCTTCAGTGAAATTTTCTTGTAAGTTTGCAATTTCAAGAATACCCGATCCCCAACTTCAAAACTTATTACACTACAATGTTGGTCCACTTGTTGCTTCATTCAATTTTGTGTCATGGCTAGATTCTCTTTAAGTCCTGAAAGTACTTGTTGTTGATGAAGCATGTAGTCCTCCACATCATGAACTCTTGGTGACACCTTCAATGATGATGTGATGGAAGGAGGATGATACCCATGCAATTCATAAATGGAGAAATTTTTATGAACTATGGAAGGAATTGTTATACCACCATTCTACTAGAAATAGCCAATCTACCCATTGATATTGTTTATCTAAAGTGAAACAACGTAGATATCCTTCCAAATACTTATTAACAACTTCAATTTTCCCATTAGATTGAGGATGATATGAAGAACTATGAACCAATTGAGTACCCGAACATGAGAATACATCTTTCCAAAAGTTACTAGTAAAGATAGGATCACAGTCACTAACAATAACCTTAGGTATATCATGTAGCTTTTGAATATTCTAAAGAAATTATTTTTCCACTGTACTTGTAAAAGAATGTGAGTGTAATAAAATGTTCATATTTAGTGAGATGATCCACTATTGCCATGATGACATTCTCACCATTAGATCTTGGAAGCCTTGTGATGAATCCCATGAAGACCTCTTCCCAATGTTGGCTAAGAATAACTAAGGGTTGCAAGAGACGAAGTGTCTTAATTGTCTCCCCTTTATTTCTTTGACCAACCAAACATTGTGCCACAAATTTTTGAACATCTCTTTTAGCCCTTCCAAAAAGAAGTCTTTCTTGACCTAATGATATGTCTTCAAAAATCCTAAATAACCACCAATTGGAGACTCATGGAGCTCTATGAGAATTTTGTTTGAGAGAGGAATTTTTGCAAAGATATAATCACTCTTTACACCACAAAGTATCTCTTTTCCAACAAAACTTATCTGAACTACTAGGATCACTTTGTAATTGTTGAATAAGATTACTTGTAGCAACATCATTCTACCACTCTACTTTGGCTTCTACTACCCAATCTTCTTGTAATATTGAAATGATGCACAATAAAGCTTCATCCTTCTAATTCTTCCTTGATAGTGCATCTACAACAATATTTTCCTTCACTTTCTTAAATACAATCTCAACATCTTATCCCAACATCTTAGTGATCCATTTTTGTTGCTCTTGAAGAGATAATCTTTGTTCTAAAAAAATTTAGGCTATCATGATCTATCTTAACATTGAAGTGTCTACCCATTAAATAAGGCCTCCATTATTTTACTATATGAAGAATAGCTAGCATTTCCTTCTCATAAATAGCTTTTAGTTGATTCTTACCCTTTAATTGACAACTCTCAAAAGAAATGGGTTGACCCTCCTGCATGATAACTACTCCTATACAATTTCCCGAAGCATCATATTCTATAATAAAATCCTTGGTGAAATCTAGAGTGGCAAGCACTGGAGTTGTACATAGCCTCTTTCAATATCTCAAATGTTGCATTAGCATATTCATTCCAATGAAAAGAATCTTTCTTCAATAAATTTGTGAGGGGTGCTACTATATGACCATAATTATTCACAAATATTCTATAGTATCCAATCAGTCCAAAGAAACCCCTTAATTTCTTAATAGTTTTAGGGGTAGGTCATTCCATGATAGCCTTAATTTTGTTAGGATCCACCTTTACTTGATGTGAAACTATGTGTCCCAAGTACTCCACCTTATTGAGACCAAAAGCACACTTGCATGGCTTAGCATAGAGTTGATGATCTTCAAGAACTTGTAATTATTGATCTACATGTTGGAATTTTTCTTCCCATGTCTTGCTATAAATCAATATATCATCAAAGAGCACTAATATAAACTTCCTCAATAATTTCTTAAATATGGAATTCATCAAACTTTGAAATGTAGATGGTGCAATTGTAAGACCAAATGAAACTTATAATGACCCTCATGAGTCCTACATGATGTCTTACAAATATCTTCTTCCTTAATTCAAATTTGGTGATAACCTGACCTAAGATCTAACTCTACAAAATACATAACTCCATTAAATTCATCTAGAAAATCATTAATAATTAGAATAGGAAACTTACCTTTGATGGTGTACATATTGAGCACTCTATAGTCTGGGAACATTCACCAAGTTTCATCCTTCTCACCATACGAGGAGTAAGCACTTTGGCTATTCCTGATAGTTCTTACCTGTATCATCTCCTCAACAATATTTTCTATCAATTAGTTCTCCTTAAAAGTATATTAAATTTTGACTCTAGGCTCCTCTATTAATTCTTCAAAAAATCACTAAAAATATGAGACCAATTCTGTAGAATTTGGAAGCTATGCACTTTCAAAATAAATTGTGTAGAAACCCTATTTATGCAATAAATCGCTCAATTCTACTCCAACTCATTTGAAATATAGACTATATCTTCTTGAATATGGTCTTCAAAAACCATTTAAAAATCAGAGAAAAAATTACTAGAATATGAGAGATATGTTCTTCCCAAAATGACCTCCAATATTAAGAAAACACCTTGCCTCTATAGTGCCAAGATCGTTCTTTGATACCACTTGTAATGAAATAAATTGCATAGTAGAAGAATATGATAGAAAATATGTTGCAAATACTTGATAATAAATGAGAATAAAAAGCCACTTTGAGGGGGAAAACCTCCAAATATCTCCAATGAGAACACAATTTTCCCTATGATGATGAAATAAGACTCACTAACTCCTATATATACCTTATTTATACCTAGGATATCACCCAAACCAACTTCGATAACACTATATAAGCTTTAGGATAACCTAATTAACTATATAAAAATATAATAATGATAGTATGACTTAATTAAGATAGGCACAAGCCGACTATTCATAACCTATTGTACTCTAGTATTAAGGGCGTAGCAATTTTCCCTACCTTTTATATTAGGATTGCACTAATTTATCACTACTTGGTAGAAAAAATCTACAATCCTATAAATTCTTTAATAAAAAGATTCTTATTTATACTAAGATAATGGAGGAATGCTGGTAAATGACTATTTTATGGAAAATAAAATAACATTTTACAAAAGTAATTTACATAAAAAAAGGATAAAAAGAGGAACTTCGAGCCAAGTGGAGGAAGCCACTAGCCAATATTCTAGTGTATTGTGTGGACATCCATGCATTGCATTGTCTATGCAAATAGAATACATTTGTTTTTAAATGTATAAATATGACTTAAGCTATCCACCTAACTTGTAAAATAAAAAATAGAAATGCACCAAAAATACTATAAAAAATTTAAATAAATACACTAAGATTTAAATGATTTAAATGAATAATCAAATTAAATTTACAATCAAGCACTTACAAACCTCCAAGCAATTGGGTTCTCTCAAAACACCTATAAGAACAAGGAGAAAGAAAAATGTTTGGGGTTGTTTGGAGATTTTCCTCAGTCAAATCCTTGCTTTGGTATTTTTACCTCCATAATATCCAAGTTGGAGAAATAGATAGAAAGAGTGTGTGTTATTAATCTAATTGTATCTAGAAATAAGATTAGTGAATAATCAAATTAAATTTACAATCAAGCACTTACAAACCTCCAAGCAATTGGGTTCTCTCAAAACACCTATAAGAACAAGGAGAAAGAAAAATGTTTGGGGTTGTTTGGAGATTTTCCTCAGTCAAATCCTTGCTTTGGTATTTTTACCTCCATAATATCCAAGTTGGAGAAATAGATAGAAAGAGTGTGTGTTATTAATCTAATTGTATCTAGAAATAAGATTAGTGACAAAGTAAATTGAAGAAGAAAGGGATGTGAATATCCCAACGTGCTTAGGGCATAATAAAGAAATGCTTGCAATAATAATGAACAATAGTACCTATAAATAATTAAGAAAGACAAAGAGAGAAAGAGAGATAAAATAATGTCTTAAGAGAAATCAAGAAAGCTTTGTATGTACTTGAGAGTACTATGAGAGAGCTAAGATATTTCTAGAAAGAAATATTAGATTCAAAAGTGAGAAGAGAACGGTGGAAAAGTCATTTTCAAGTAGTTTGGAATCATCTTGAGTTGTTTCAATTGACCTAGGAAGGTGATAAGTGGAAATTCTTGGAAACAAACACCAAACAAAAAATTGTTGTGGGATGATAGCATGATGTGGAAACATTTGTCTAATGTGCTAGTTTCTATATAGTTTACTCTCAAAAATGATGAGACTAAAAAACATAAAGGTAAGACAAAGGTGATAGCAAGAAGGGACCATGGGAAAGGAGGTCTAATCACCTTGATAAGGAGAAAGGTTGATGCAAGGGCTAAAGTGAACCTACAAGAACACTAAGGGAATGGAAACCAAAGTGGACACAAAACATAGAGTGAAATTGCAAGGTTATACAATTTTTGACACTATAATATCAAATCCCAACAACCCTCATATATTAATTATACCATAATTTGGTACATGGCCATACATTATTCATCAAACTCTCAATACATACTTTTCCTCTCATATAATTATTTATCTCATACTCATACTCCCTTTTTTTTGTATATCTCTCTTTTTTCTCTAGTTTATATCCTTTATATATGGTTTACATTGTCTCTGTTACACATCATTATGTGGTGCATATACATGTATCCTTATATATTGAGATTTGTCTCTATTCACATTTATTCATTTTTTTTCCTCTTTAGTTTTGTTGCAATTCATCTATGAGTTTCACATTATTCTATTGGCTAGTTTTATCCTATTTGAGGATGTGTTTTCTTGCTACTCACATTTGGCACACTTAAAACTATATATGGAGATCCTTTGTTCTATAAAATTTGAAGTACAAATAAATATGAATATACCAAAAACTCTCTTTTCTCAATTTCTCTTGAGAAAAATCCTTGTACTTGATTCCACTTTAGAATATTCAAATTGTAATTGTATCCTTCAAAAAATTGAATAGAATATGACCTGTTAAGAGATTGCACAAGACATGGTGAGTAGCAGTGCCGAAGAAGTGCGAAAATCGGTAGGGATCCAGAAAGGCAGGAGTTGGTGTGACATAGCGGAGGAAGAAGACCGCTAGTGGGAAAGACACTCTAAGGAGAAATTTTGAAACCAGGTAGACCATGCCCCACAATGGGTTTTGGTGAATGGAAAATGGGAGGATCGTTGTCACCCCTGGTATAGGAAAAATGGAGACTGCAACGTGCCAATGCAGGGAGAGAAGCCTGGAATCATTCAAGGTAGGAGAGCATATGGGAGACCCCCTCCATGGATAGCCTCAAATAATGGCAACAGGGGGGAAGCATCAAGGAAATCGGGAAGGCGAAGGAACCTAAGCAAAACAGGGCCCGGAAGTGGAATTCAAAAACATCAAAAAGGAATGGAGGGTTTTGGGAAAGTCGTGACCATAGGTCGAACCTCGACGGCAACTGGAGAGCGAGGAAGCCAAAGAAACAAGCAAGAGATCTAAAATATACCAATACCTCTGCGCTCTAGCATCCGCAACCACCATGGAAGTCGGGTGATGGTAGGGCAAGAAGGCCCCTTGCATAAGCCAAAAAGGAGTCTCGTAAACTGCACTAAAGCACGACCATCGTGATTCCTTCAGCCTTGACCGAGGGCAGAAGGGAAAAACTGACGAAATGTGCGATTTTAGGGAAATGGTGGGGAGGCAAGTATTCCAAGGAAAAGACGGCTCTCTGGTGGAAGGAGGCTTGGAGTGGTGAAGTTGAGATTAAATTCCTATAGGAGGACTTCTTTATCCTGGAATGTGCATCGAAACAAATAAAACATGTTATCCTGAAGAAGAAAGACTTAATGTTTGAAGGCACAGGATTTCACCTCATGCAATGGCAACGGAATTCTAATCCACAAGACTTCATCCCTGATAAGATGCTTTTCTGGATCGGTCTACCGAATTTACTGTCAAAAGTGTGGTGTGAAGCGGCCCTGATCTACATAGGGGACACCCTGGGAAAAACAGCCAAGGTGGATGAGGTGACGTATCACTCAGGTAACAATGGTATGATGAACATCTATGTGGAATTAGCCCCATGGAACTCTGTCGAGGAAACTCTTGAACTTATACATGCAAAGGGTCGTTTTTACTAGAAAATTTCATGGAAATTCATAGAGGAACAAATCCAGATCAGAAAAGCTTGGGAAAATATGACCTTCTGGGAAAATTTTAACTCTGACCCCAAAGGAAAACGAATCTTGGAGAATGGTGAGGGTCCTTCGAAAGCACCAAAAGAAGATCAAAAGCTAGAGGAAATGCCAGTCAGGGAGAACAAAGCCACATTGGATGAACCCCCCCAAGCAAATGCGGAAGTCCAAGGCGGGTTGGAACCCAATGAAGTCTGGAGAATGACTGGGGCGATAGAAGAACAATCTCAGTTGAGAGATTTGGAAACCATCATGGAGGTTGGCAATGACTTGCGATTAATGGAAAGAGAAGATGGAAATTCTCAGGTGCACCTCTCCCAGTCAGAATTTTAGGAGGAAGAGGAGCTAGGCTAGGAAGGAAAAAATATGCAATTGGTCCCGTTTAGGGATATAAAATGGACATTGGTTGAGCTAATCGAGGAAGAAGAGAAGGCAGACCTAGAAAGTGAGATAGAGGAATTGAAAGTGGATCCCTGGAAGGTAGGGGAACAAGACGAAGAAGCACCTCCAGACATCCCAACCGATCAAGAATCCCCTAGAGGAAACATGCGGGTGAAGCAAACGTTGGAAGGGAAGTGTAACCCAGACTATGGGGACAAAAAGAAAGTGGGAAGAAAATCGAAGGTTGAGAAGAGAGCCATGGATGGAGAGGCTCCAGGACAACAAAAAAACTCCATGCTACTAAGATCAGGGAAGGGCAGCTCCCTTCCCGGGGACAATGAGGATCTATAGCTGGAATGTTAAGGGCTTAAACGCCCCTAACAAGCAACGCCTTCTTAGGAATTTTCTTTCAATCATAGATATAGATGTTTTGTTAATACAGGAATCCAAACTAGGAAGATTGGAGGCGGAAAAAATTGCACGTTATCACAAAGAATGGAAGCTGCTTTTTGTAGACGCGTAGGGAGCATTTGGCGGCCTAATAACCTTGGCCAAGCCACAGGCAGTCTGTGTAGAGGAAATAGCGACAAAAAAATCTTGGCTAGCTTGCAGAATTAAAAGCTACAGAGCCAACCTATCCTTCACATTGATCAATGTGTATGGGCCAACCTCTGTGCAAGGAAAGAGAGTGACCTAGAAGGAGGTGGAGGACTTAATGCAGCTTGAACACGAAAGTGTTTTCATTGTAGGAGGCGACTTCAAGGCTTTAATTTGTAGTAGTGACAAAAGGGAGGCCAACACTCAAGGTCTCAATCGTAGATAGACTTTGTGGATTTCATTTCGAGAAATGCAATGATGGAAATTCCAATGCAGGAAGGATCATACACATGGACAAACCGAAGATCAGGGTTTAACAATATAGTTGAGGAAACCTTGGCAGATTCCATACCCAGCGGTAACTACGAGATTCCAATCCAGCCCAGATACTTATGAACCCCAGTGGGGATGGATCATTCCTTCATTGAGGATAGAAATGAAATAAAGTGCCATTAGTTAGAAAGATGGTTCTGATGCAACTACATCCCAATGATTAGAAATGGTAAATGAAGTAAAGAATCTAGAGCAATAAATTATTTAGTGGTTAAATTAAAACTAATAATGAGAAATTAAAAACTGGAATCAACACAGAACATGTTTAAAAGAAAGAACTAAATAGAAAGTGGTAGGGAAACTAAATAGGAGTCATTACCAGCCGGATATAGCAAGGACTGTACAGGAAAGGAGCCTCTGAGAGATTCGAAGTGCAGCTAAATAGAGAAAGCAAAATGGGAAGAGCTTTAGTTTCGAAGGAGGCAATCTGAAGTTCTTCAGCAATTCCACATAGAGCAAAGGGAAATAGAGTTCCAAA
This sequence comes from Sequoia sempervirens, assembly GCA_007258455.2. Classification (NCBI taxonomy): domain Eukaryota; kingdom Viridiplantae; phylum Streptophyta; class Pinopsida; order Cupressales; family Cupressaceae; genus Sequoia; species Sequoia sempervirens. The sequence continues at coordinate 699,564,829 of VDFB02058242.1, read as the reverse complement.
ACAAAGATATGAGTGATGGGTAAGAAGTGCTTGATCTGAGAAGTGGTCAACTTCTTCTTGAATCACTGCCTCAATAACCCGGAAGAGGATCTTATCTACATGAACAAAATGCCTTTCTCAAGCAGGTCCCCAGGCTAGTAAGTGAAGAGAAAAACAGAGTGCTCCTCCAGCCATTCATAGAGGAGGAAATCAGGGCCGCCACCTTCCAACTCCTGACCGAGGCCAGTGCTGGATGGATTTTACGATACCAAAGTGTTAGGGCTCTAGGAAAAGATCTCATGCAGAGGCATTAGGAAGAAACCCGGGGAGACTCTTTGAGACATTTTGAAGGAAGTAAATAACACATTTCTTGGCCTGTGAGTCCCAAAGAAACCAATCTTCGTTAGAGTTGCATCCCATACGTTACAACACCTATGAATCCTCCACAAAAACAATGGCGAACAGATTCTCTTATACCCAGCCTGATTTATAGAAACGGTAGAGCTTTATCGGGTAAATTCGAGAGCCAGCTATGAAAGTAATTCGGCTACCTTGATGTGACTGGAATGTGATAAAACACGACGCTGAAAATGACTCGATTGGTGGCTTTCTGCCAAGGCTGGAGGCATGGTTGAAAGCCAAACCTTGCGTCATGGATCTTCCATCTCCCACCTCGTTGGCGTAGCTTGTGGTGAGCCAGTATGCCGTTTTGCGGCCTCAAAGTTAGAGGCAGAGAACCATCTCATTCCTCATCGATAGTGATACTCTAGGATGCTCTTTAAGTCAGGCAGTGGAGGTCGGCAGGATCGTAGGGCTGCAAGTCACAAGGGGTGTTCCTCCATGCTCACACCAATAGTTCGTGGATGATACTCTGCTTCTTGGCACTCCAGAGGAAGAAGAAGCTCTGGCCTTCAAAGACATCCTAAACGAATATGGTAAAGCCTCAGGCCAGGTAGTAAGTGAGGCTAAGTCAGAAATTTTTTCCCTTAAATGCTCTAGGTGGCTTTCGAGATACTCCAACCGGGATTAGTCAATTACCAACCACTTACCTTGGTCTCCCTCTAGCCACTAGTGTCAGCAATTGTAGATTATGGGACCCGCTGGTTGAAAAGATGGAAAACCGCATGTCTTCATGGGGCGGGAAATGGTTGTCATGGGCGGGGAGAATCACAAAGATCAAGGTTGTGATCTCAGCAATCCCAATATATCTCCTCTCTTACCTAGCTCTCTCCAAGAGCAAAGCCACCACAATAAATCAGGGTATGAGGAAATTCTTCTGGCAAGGATCATCAGAACAAAATAAATACCCTCTCATAGCTTGGGATGCTATATGTAAAGCAAGAAATAACAGTGGAGTGGGCATACGCAACATCCTAAAATAGAACCAAGCCCTGGGCGCTAAGCTAATATGGAATGTCTACACCAATGGCGAGGCAAAGTGGGCAAGGATTTTGCAGCACAAATACTTGGTAAACCAAGATTTGAATAGCATTTTGCTAACAGACCACCTCCCGCAGGGCTCAAGAATCTGGAACTTCATGAAGGCATGCAGACCACTCATTCTCATCTCTCATGGGACATTAGAGATGGTAGGAGTGCGAACTTCTAGGAGGACTCCTGGGGAGGCTTCCCGAGTATAGACAACATTACCACAATGGCGCAGACAAAAGCAACGCTTCAACATCTATGGGGCTCAAAGGTAAGAGACTATATGTGTGAACAGTGGTGTGACGAGCGCTTGTTATGGTCTTGGAGAGACCTAAACATAGTGGATATAAAAGGTGCGGACAGGCCAGTTTTGTTGGATATTCTAAGAAAGAGAAGTATACAGATCAGACTGGGAATGGACAAACTAATCTGGGCTAATTTGAAGTCAGGGAACTATAGACCCAAAGAAGGCTATATATCCCTCTGTGCAGAGGAGAGAAAATCCACATTACCACTAAAGCTCTGTTGGAGTAAATCTTGCCTCCCAAAGGTAGGCACTTTTTCTTGGGAAGCAATGCAGAACAAGATTCTGACAGCAGACAAATTCAGGAAATTGGGCTATGCAGGCCCATCATGGTGTGTGTTATGTAGGAAGGTAGAAGAATATGCTAATCATATACTAGTGAGTTGTCCCTTTGCGCAGGCATGTTGGAGATGGCTATGTGCCAAACTAAGATGGTCATGTGCATTACCAATCGACATCTTGTCACTTTTCTCCTACTGGCCAATACTTAAGAAAGGATCCATGTACAATGTGCTTTGGAAGCTCTGCCCATCTCTCATGGTGTGGGAGCTATGGAAGGAAAGGAACAGGAGGCTCTTCACTGATAAAGCTAGAAGCTTTCCCACTTTTGTCTGTTGCCTTGAAGTTTCCATAGTCGAGGCAACAAATAGCAGAATAATGTTAAGATCAGGAGATGATATTCAATTCACGGAATGGGATGCGCAGATGAGGAAAAGTTGGCTTGGTTTGAAGATTCCTAAGCCAGGACAAGTGAAGCATGAGAGGAAACCTCCAAACAACTCGAGTGTGGTGTGGCAGCCACCCCAAGAAGGCTAGTTCAAACTGAACTTCGACGGTGCATCGAGAGGCAACCCAGGCATTTCTGGGGTTGGATGCATCATCAGGAACTCTCAAGGTCAAACTCTAGCTACGCGATCAATCCCATTGCCTGAGGGCACAAATACGGTGGTAGAGATGCAAAGTTTGATATGGGGCCTCTACCTTTGCAAAGAACTGGGATTGTCAAGGGTGGTGCTGGAAGGCGATTCAATGGTGATAGTACAAGCATTGAAGTCTGGGAAGCTCGACAATTGGAAGCTCCAACCAATATTGGAAGAGGCTCTAGAGGCACTGCATGGTCTCTCATGTTTTGAGATCACACACATCTTCAGAGAAGCAAATGTTGAAGCAGATAAGCTAGCAAATGATGGTGCGGATGGCCTTAAGAGCACGGTATTCCTCCCCCCTAGAGTTACCTGATTGTATTCCTGAGCATCGGCATATTACTCCACCTTTCTTAGTTGGTCGTCTTTGGCGATGGTAGCTAAATGTGGGGTTAGCTCTAGCCCACGTGTTCCCAACAAGTGAAAGCGAAGCTTTAAGGTGGAGGTCGAGCTTTTTATGCCTTAATACTGGCCTGACTGGAGTCCCCTGGATACAGACACTTTGTGTCCAGTTGGCAATTGTAAATTGAATTATGATCATTAATACAATTTGTCTTTTACGTACCAAAAAAAAAGAGATTGCACAAGACAAAATTGAATAAAAAATAGCAAAAACTAGTATTGTTGGTCTAAACTTCAGAAAAGGAATGTTGCATAAAAACGGTGGTGAGTTGATTTTTTCCAAATTTGGAAAAATGGATATAGTAGAAACAGGTACCCATTCCTAATTTCAAATGAGAAAATTAGGAACATATACCCATTTCTATTTTAGAATGGGTACCCTTTCTATAAAAATGAAATCCCCAAGCCACTTTTTGCTCAGGTTTTAGGCTCGAGAAAGGTTCAGTAACCCAACCCTTAGCCTTTGACCTACAATTAAAAAACTAAGGCAATATCAATAGAAATGTCTAACTTTGGCAATATAACTGATGGGTTTTTTTAGAATTAATTTATGAAATTAAAACTCATTATAGATCACAATGTCTAGTTTTCAAATATATAATATTTTTTTATGATTGGATTATCTTTTCTATTTTTTAATTAATCTATAAGAAAATTGGTCCATAAATTTAAAATATCAAGCTTTTTTGTTTTTTAATAATTTTTAATCTATTAATTTTTTGTAAAAAAAATAAGACATCAACTTTAGACAATTCTCTACAAAATGAAAAAAATTCAAAAACCGATTAGTTTAGGTCAAATTATGGTGTTCATACACATTTTTCAAAAACAACAATTAGGGCCAACAAAAAATATTCAGAAAAAAAATTATAAAAAAATATCTTTGTTACATATCTTTCCCCAAAAGGAATTAGAGAAATATTTTTATTTAGGTCAAATTATGGTGTCCATACATGTGCATGGTATGGTACAAAAAAGAGACTTCAAAAATGGTTTTTATACATGATTAAAAATTAATTTATATCATCTGGGTATTAAAATAAATTACATATTTGGAGACTAGACAAAATACTAAACTTCATATTACTAACTTATTTTAAGATTCAGTGTGTAAGTGCTTCAAATTTTTAGCCCAACAATGACAAATTCTGAAAAATGGGAAAAACACTTCCACTTTTTGAGCTTTTTATGGACCCAACTTCTTGCAACAACCCTAGGGTTTGAAGAGTCGAAACACTTGTATTAGGATTATCTAGATTTTGTGAAAGCTTGGAAAGCAAGTAGAAATCCAGTTGTGATAGAAGCAAGTGGTTGGATTATTTTGTCCAAGATGGTATGTTATTCAAGGGAAACCAATTATGTATTCCTAGGAGTTCAATGCAGAAGAATTTGATTAAGGAGAAACATAGTGACGGATTAGCAGGACACTTTGGCATTTACAAGGCAAAGGTTGTGGTGAGTGAACATATCTATCAATCTCAAATTTAAAAGGCACTACAAATATGAAGGAAAATCAACAACTTTATCTTGATTTTATTTAACAACAAAGTGCAATAGGGGAACATATAAATGATAACATAGATTTATTGAGAATAGATCTTTATTTGACTTCCTAATATACCAACACAAACCTTTTGTTAGGGTTTCCTAGATAGCTTGTTGTTGTGGGTGATTGTAAGAGTATTTTTGGTCTACAATTGCCCTTTTGTGAAGGTTGAATATTTTTGCTGCCTAGATTTGCTACCTTAATGTTGCCATGTAGTGGTGTGATCAATCCTACATGATATTGATGTTTCCTCACACTTCTTGTGATGTTTAGGACTACTATTAACTGTAGATATGGACCCTAGATGCCCAAAAACATGTGACAAGGCAATCAAATTGGTCGGTAGATTCCCTAGTAACAAGTATTATGGAGGTCAAATCTAAAATTTGTCCTCCCTAATGTGTCATCTCTAAAATTAGACTCATAATCACTCCTAAATCCACTATGTTACTACCTAATTTCACCTTCCAACAACTGCCTTCAATGAAATTTGTTAATGAATTTCTAATCAACGCAACAGGGTCTCCGTCCAAAATGTTGTTTGCTGGAAAATTCTCTCAAAACCCTCTTCTCCTTCGCCACCACAAAACTATAATTAACAATTTCAAATAAGCTCAACTCAATTCCTTAAAGGAAATTGCACCAAGGATCGGTGAGGTTTGTGTCTCACCTATCCAGCTAACTTGAGGATTTCGTCCCAAGCGTAGGTATTATGCAAAATTGCAATGACCAAAATAAAAACTAGATGATGATAAATGTCAGAACATTCCCTCTTTTATATCTATTTGTCATTGGGCACCAAAAATCCCCAAATCGGCTCCAAAAGAAAAATTCAAATATTTAAAATATTGATTTATAATGTTGGTTGACCTAGCTAATTTATTTTTAAATATTTATTAATTTATCTTTATTAATAGTAATATTAATATTATTATTATTATAAGATTATATACTATTATTAAATTAAAATATAATTGCTCCTATAAAAAGGGGACATGACAGACCTCCCGTCTCAAATATTGCTTGTCCCCAAGCAATGATAACTCTCGGAGCACTGCTTATCAATCCTGGGCCATACAACAAATATAATATCCTCTTACCTATAGATCTGGAACTGCTCGTGAATAATATCATCAATCCAAAACATGAACTTTGCAAAAATTTCGACTGAACACAATAACGTGGCTACAGAACTGAGTTCCTTCATTCAATTTCAAGAAGGTAAATACTATAGATTGCCCTGTGCTAGCTAAGGGCTCTTCAGCAATGGACTAAAAGCTCACTATGCTTTTTTCTTGTAATTTGTTGATACTCTTGAACAAACTTGTGTATGTGTATGTAGCCATGCCTGATGCACCATAAGCAATCTCACTTAGAACACAAGCTGAAAATATATCTATGCGACCAACCACAACAAGGAGACCTGCAAACCTTATAATGGCTGCAATCAATTGATAAAGTTTGTGACTACCAACATTGATAAACCAAGGAAGCATATGGGGGGTTTGTTTATTTATTGGCACATTTTCCAAGTTTCTAATCAATTCTGATTCTTCTGGTTGCAAAGCTTGGGATTCCAACTTCTTGTTTGAAGTTTGTGGAAGAGAAACACCAATTTCCTATGTAGTGATGTCAGAACCCATTTGTAGATGCTTCGTTGACTGGGTTTTATGATAAATCAGATCTTCAATCGGATCAGTGAATGTTGAAGTATGGCTCAGGGATTGTCTCATTACTTCCAAAAAAACGACCTCTCGTAGCTGGCAAGTTAAAGAGCTGGCAGCTAACACCTTTGGGTCCTACAAAGTACATGGCAGCAAGCAACCCACGAGCATGTATTAATGCAGAAGTTTTAAATCTTCCAAGTATTGTTTTAATCAACCTTTCCATTAGTCTGCTAAAGACCCAATTTCGTTCATTTTCTTGCATAAAATTCTCGTTTGATGATAATAGGACTAATAGAATATTACGACCACTCAAAGGGATAGTTGCCCAATCATCACAAGCTAATGCTAATAGACATCTAGCTGCTTTCTATGATCTTCTTTAGATATTTTATTGCTTGGCTCTGAAACTTGAGGATCTATGTGAATGGATACATTTCTTGCTCCATTTTTAGAAAGAGCCTCCTCATCCTGAGTCGAACTACTTTTGTTTGCCTTTTCATTATTTGTATCTAATCCTTTATTAGAGTGGGAAGGCAAACCCATAGATGAGTTGTGACGGGTGTGTATGGATGTCATGTGCTGAAAATTCTAATTGAATGTGGTTGGATTAAACAATCAATAATAAGTGCTAAATAATGGAATAAAATAAACTTAGATAAATCTATATTTTTTCCTTTAAAAAGTTAAATTAAGTATTATCTTATTTGAAATATTTGCACACATATTTAAAACATATAGCAATGCAAATGTAAAAAGAAAGTTGCTATCAAATTGACAAAAAACAATGTAAATGGAAACAGAATATTCCCATCCAATTAGAAAATCAATATTTATCTGGCTTAAATGTGATGAGTGAGATTTTGGAAGCTATTATCTGACTAATTATTTATTAATTTATTTATTTAACTACCCTAAGTATTTATGTGAAAGTAGTGTAATTTTTTGCAAATTTAAATGAGAAAATCTTGAAACACCATCCTAAATACTTCAATTCACACATTTAATTTTATTCAATTCTTAGATTTATTTATATGTTTAATTTGATGTTTATTTTAATTATTGATCCTAACTCATTAGCTAAATTAATTATTTGCAAAATTTATTTATTTGACTAACCTATGTAAAGTAGTGTAAATTTTTGCAATAAAATTTCTTAAAGAAATCTACAATAAAATTTTAAGTAATTTTCATTTCCATATAAACATGTCTGCCAAAAACACTCAGACATCCTCCCAAATGTCTTGTCTGCCAGGTGATATTTTAAAAAATATTAAAATAAATACGTTTTCATTTTAAAAAATATAAATATACAAATTTCTAAATATATTCGAACAATACAAATTAAATGTTTTTTCACAAAAAAGTTGCCCAAGCATTTCTTCAACGGTCAAATTTCCATGAAACCCTCGGATGATGATTCACATTCATTTCATTTATTGTGAGCAACATTTCAGCCAATTCATTTATTCATTCAATACAAAGATAAGCTTTGCCTTTTCCACCGTAAAGTTTTCTGGTAAAATTTTGTTGTTTAGCGGCATCTGACAGGTTTTCGGTTGAAAGTCCCCACTGTATAACCTATCGGCTAATAACCTCCATAGAACCCATATCAGAAATAGTATTCATAACAGCATCAGATTTGTTTTCAATGGAATGCTCTTGAACTGTTTGGATATCAGGTGGATCTCCAGAACTTATTTGATAGACATCATGTTTAAAAATCTGCACTAGACTCTTTGTTCCAGATAACCTTCTAGATAGTCTTGGACTCAAGGAACGGGAACTTGAGAAGACAAAGGTGAATTATTAGTAGGGACATTTATAGGCACCAAAAAACCAAATATATAGTTCTTGCATGACACAGGAAGGTGGTCATGAGCATGAGGAGTTGAGGGGTAACCAAGGTCCATACTTGTAAAAGCCTCAGGAGTATTAATAGGTCTGGGTGATTTCATTTCAGAAATGCCCATCCTTTCTCCTATATCATTACCGTGAGAAAAATCTGATAGCACAAAAGTAGAGGAGGTTGATATGTCAAAATCACATGCGATATGTAGAAACCCTAAGTTTCCCCTGATTCTAAATCCGAAGGTTTTTGTTTGTTTTTCTGAAGTTTTTGGTTTTTTTGGTGTTTTGAGCATAAATGCAATAATGCGATTTTGCAATAAATTGGAAATAAATTCTATAAAATTATTCAACTCTGGAAACAATGAAAATACTGATGCCAGTCTATTTATTTGTCTTCTGGATTTATTACAAATGAGATCCCATTACATGCAATCTAAAAAGCAATGATTTTTAATGAAAGAACATGGTTTGTTGCAGCAATAAATGATCCTCTTGAATGGTACGGCTGTGATGAACTTGCCCTTCTCCCTCTGTTTAACAAGCTCAGAAGATCCCAGGTACCCTAGCGCCCAAACTGGTGAAGACTGGAATCCAGAATGATAGGCGTTTTTACCAAGAACAAGAACACGCCTTTTTAATGATAGTACGACTAGGTACAGCAGATGGTACGGCTGCAGCAATAGCATTAAATGCAAAGAGTACGGCCCTTTCTAATAATCTCCAGATCTAAGAGGAATAGGTTCCTACTGTAGAAAACTCCTCTGGTTGGATATCCCTTTGAAACTTTGAATATTTTAATATTTGTAATGCTCTGTAACTTCTTTTGAATGAAGAAATCTCTCTGCTGGCAATAGATCGGATGATATTTCACACCCTCTGAATCGCTCTCACTGGAGATGGCTTGTTCCCCAATGCACTGAGACTGAAACCCTTGTCTTTCGTGCTCTGGTTGAAGACTTCAACAATTTTCAATAAACAATAATCATAATGGCTTGATTTTCAATGCAAAGCTTATATCTTCTTGAAAAGTGCGAATTCCTTAAAGATAGGGATTTTTAAATAATTCGACTTCTCTCTTTAAATTATTTCAATAGTCTCCGATTAAATTTTAATACTAAAATATAATTGTCAAATGGCCCCTTTCTGATGATGGCGACCCCCTTTACTAAAATCACTTAAGTTATAATAAAATATTATAACTTTATATTATAAACTCCAATTAATTAATATTTAATTAATTCAATTAAATATTAATATTTCTCTCATTATTCATCCGATGCACGAGCCATCTGAAGCTGATGAATAAAGAAGTGATTCTGAACGCTAACAAATCCATACTGCTAAAAATAGCAGGGGTCCCACACTGAGTGCCAGATACTGCTAAAAATAGCAACTCAGGCCAGAAGTGTCCGAATGAGTCCGAACAAAAGCCAACTGATCAAATACTGCCAACTGAAGCTGAGCCAAGCTCCAACATGACCCTCTATCCAATCTATCAGCCTACGAGGGTCGTATAATAGGCTAATCATGTGCTCGGAGAGATGTCAACTAGAAGGGGACATGACAGTCCGCCCCTCCTGAAATTGTTTGTCCTCAAGCAATCTCAACTCCGGATGCTGCAGAATATCCTCGCTCTCCCATGTAGCATCCTCAACAGGAAAATCTCTCCATTTCACTAGATATTCCCTGATAGTCCTCCTACGCAACTGTCTCTCTCTATACTCCAGGATAGACTCAGGTACTAAGATCAACTTTCCCTCATCATCTAAGGGAGGTAGAACTGCAGACGGTACCACACGATGTCCCAATGCCTTCTTGAGGCGTGATACATGAAATACATTGTGTACCCTGCTCTCTGCCGGAAGCTCAAGCTCATAAGCCACCTCGCCAACTCGCCTCAAGATCCTAAAAGGACCGTAATACCGTGGCTTAAGCTTCTCTGACCCACTCTTCCTAAGAGTGGACTGACGGTAGGGCTGCAGCATGAGGTAAACCATGTCACCCACCTTGAAATGTCTCTCCGTCCTCTTCTGATCTACGTACTGCTTTTGCTGATTATGTGCCTTGGCGATATTCTCCTTGAGAGCCTTCATAGTATCCTGACTCTCCTGTAACAAGTCTCCAGCACTCGGCACTCTACTGTCACTCAGTAGCAAATCCAAAAAACTCGGCGCCTCATACCCGTATAATGCCATAAAAGGGGACATCTGAATGGTCATATGGAATGTCGTATTGTAACAATACTCACACAAATGTATCCATTTGACCCACGCCTTATGCTGCCTTGCAATATAATTTCTGAGGTACCCTTCCACCCACTTATTCACTATCTTCGTCTGCCCATCTGTCTGCGGGTGGTAACTAGTGCTCGGAGTGAGCTCGGTCCCACAAAGTCTGAACACCTCCTGCCAGAAGTGAGTCAAGAACCAACTATCCCTGTCGCTCACAATGCTCTGAGGCAATCCATGTAGTCTGAACACCTCACGAAAGAATACCTCTGCTACCTGTGTAGCGGTGTAGGTAGTGGTAATCAGGAAGAAGTGGGCATACTTCGTCAGCCAATCCACAACTACGTATATGCAATCTCGCCCTTGGGCTTTAGGCAAGCCCGTAATGAAGTCCATCAACAGGCATTCCCACTTCCTGTCAGGAATCGGAAGTGGCTGCAATAAACCTACCGGGTACATGTTCTCCTGCTTGTTCTACTGACAAATAGGGCACTCACGCATGTACTGAAGAACATCATGTGCCTTGTCTATAGGTTTTGAAATACCCGGGATGTCCTGCAGTCGGTACATCATCGCATGATTATGTTCTTCACCTCTGAACCTGGGATCAAATATATCCTATTCTTGTAAATGATCAAGTCATTTACAAGCGTGTACCTGGTATCAATCGTCGATCCCTCAACAATGCTGGAGGCCCAAGTATCCTTGGCATACTTTGCCACAATCATATGCCTCCAATCCTCCGTAATATGAACCATAGAGCTCAAATGTGGCCTGCGTGAAAGATCATCAGCTACTACGTTCTGTGTACCTTTGATATACGAAATATCAAAGTCATAGGCCTGCAATTTACTGACCCAATTCTGCTGACGATCATTGAGATCTCGCTGCCCTAAGAAGTGTCTCGAACTGTTATGGTCAGTTTTAATACAAAATTTGCTGCCAACAAGATACTGTCTGAATTTTGCTAAGGCATGCATGATAGCGAGCATCTCCTTATCATATATGCTATAAAGTCTCTTTGGCCCTCTGAGCTTTCGGCTCTCATACACAATCGGGTGCTTGTCCTGCATAAGCACCGCACCAATGCCCTCACCTGATGCATCGCACTGAAGCTCGAAAGGCTTCGTAAAGTCAGGTAGTGCCAAAACAGGGCATGTGGTCATCAACTCCTTAAATCTCATAAAGCATTCCTATGCCTTAGGAGTCCAAATAAATGCACCTTTCTTCAGCAAATCTGTCATAGGGGCTGCATGTCATGAATAACCATTCACGAATTGGCGGTAGAATCCACACAAACCTAGAAACCCTCTCAACTGTGTCAGGTTTGCCGATGTAGGCCAATCAATAATGGCGCGGATCTTTTCAGGATCCATCTGCACTCCTCCTGCACTGATGATGTGACCTAAATATAACAATTCGGTCATCCCCAAATCACATTTGGATTCCTTGGCGTACAAGGACTTCCTCTCAAGAATACTCAACACGGTCTCTAGGTGAGCCAAATGCTCCTGCCAAGTCCTGCTGTATATAAGGATATCATCGAAGAAGACCAATACGAATCTCCTCAACTGTGAATGAAAAACCCTGTTCATCGTGGACTGAAATGTAGCTGGTGCATTAGTGAGCCCAAATGGCATCACTACAAACTCAAAGTGCCCACAATGACATCGAAAAGCAGTCTTCTCTATGTCCTACTCACGGACCCTGATCTGATGATACCCTGACCGGAAATCAATTTTGGTAAAGTAACATGCACCATGGAGCTCATCAATAAGCTCGTCTATACGCGGTATCGGATCTGTTTTTGATCGTCCTCTTATTCAGGACTCTATAGTCAATACACATGTGTAATGTGCCATCCTTCTTCTTTACCAATACAACTGAAGAAGCGAATGGTGACTTGCTAGGCCGAATGTGACCCATGGCAAGTAACTCCTTGATCGTTTTCTTGATATCATCCTTCAACCGTTTAGGATGTCTATAAGGCATGATCATAACGGGCTTAGCGCCCTCCTCAAGCTCAATAATATGCTCAATTCCCCTGTCTGGAGGTCTCCCTGGTGGAATATCACTGAATACCTTATCATGCTTGACTCTCAACTGCTGAATGTCTAGATGATACTCAGTCTTCTGCTGTCCCTCCTATATAGGTGCTAAAGTGCACTCGGCAGCCCACTCTACCATGTCGTGACGCATGAGTCTCTCCATCCGACGAAAAGAAATTGTTTTGATGTTGTTGTCCCGAATTTCTTTTAGTATGTGTGTCTTTCCGTCAACATCAAAACGGATCTCCATGTCCTTGAGACGAAGAGTGACTTCCTCCAATGAATGAAGCCACTTCATTCCCAAGACCAAATCAATATCTCCCATATTAACTACATAGTAATTAGCCTTGAACTCATAATTGTTCAAGCGTAAAGGGAGATCCTTTATCATGCGTTCACACCTCAAGGTATATCCGTCGGCCACCTTGACTCTAATGCCCTCGAACTCCTTAGTGATGAGTCCGCGTTTCTCAACGAATCTAGCATCTATGAAGTTGTGTGTAGCTCCTGTATCAAGAAGGGTAATGACCCTTTGCCCTGCTAACACACCATGAATCCTGAATGAGCCCTCCTGTTGGATGCTAGATAAGTGTGCCTCCTGTATCTGAAGTTCTGACTCTATCTCTACCTTAGGCTCTGAAGCCTCTACCTCTGAATCCTCAGAACTCTCCTGCTATTCAGAATTTTTTGATTCCGATTCCTCATAATACGCCCACATCACTCGATTTTCCTTGCCCTTAGGTCTTAGAGGACAATCGTGATTGGCGTCATAGGGACCTTTGCAGTAGAAGCAAAGCTTCTTCCTACGTAGATCATTAAGGGCCTCTTGATCCAAAGGTGGAGTTGTTGATTTACCTTTTGAATTGTTCTTAAAATCTGAAATTTCTTTGTCAAAATCAGACTTGTCTCTGTTTTTGTTAAAACCCTTATTGTCCCTGAAAGATGAATTACCTCTGGAGTTAAATCTACTAGATGGTGCTGCTAACTCCATACTGTGAGCCTTCTTCATCGCTTCCTGTAATGAAGGAGGATTAAAGGCTTTGATCCAACCTCTCAGTGGCTCTGTCAAACCCTCCATGAAGAGTACTACCAATCGCCTCTCTGAAATGTTCGAAACCATGACTAATAACTTCTGAAAGTCACCAATATAGGACTCCAAACTACCACTCTGTCTCAACTGAGCCAAGTCTCTGAAGTAGGATTCTGGATCCTTCCTGTCAAACCGCTCAACCAATCTGTCCACAAACTCCTGGTATGATGTGATCCTATCATGCTGTAGCATCACCATACCATGGTGCCACCAGTCGTAAGCTACCCCCTCAAGATGCAGTGTCGCATATCTGATAGCATCTCTCTCAGCCATTAGGCGCAATGTGAGAAATGTATCCAGCTTACTAGTCCATGCCTAAGCTGTCACCTTACCACTACCATCGAACATCACTAGATTAAGCCTGTTGGTTGCATGTTTTAGGTCGTTGTTCTGGTATCTAGGTCTCCAATCCTGTCGACCTCTGTGGTGCTCTCGCCTCTGAGTGACAAAACAGTCAAAAGAAATCCTCTATCTAACCTCTGGTGGTACTAACTCCCACTCCTCATTCGCTGCCATAAGTGTGTCTGTGAACAACTCCTCATGCTCCTCCTCTGCAATAGCCTCCTCAGCCTCCTGTCTCACAAAAGTAGGCCTAGTGGGCCTATCTATTGTCCGTGAGACTGTCCTCGGTGCTCTGCGAGATCCTGCTTCACTCCTCTCATCGTCATGATGTGGTGACGGTCTCCTCGGAGTACCCAATCTCTGAAGTGCCACTGTCAACTGCTGCAATACATCATTCGACTGTCGTTGACCTGCACGTAAATCTCTGAGTGCATGCAAAACCTCTGCATCATCTTGATCTCTAGGGTTTTGAGGAATCTCTGTTCTAGGAACATCTGTTCTATCAGCCATGTTTTCCAGCTACCTGCTCAAACTCTATTGCCTATCAATCAGAGCACGTCTGTGTGTGTAATACCTATGAGACCCAAACTGTTCTGGCTGCATAAGACTGCTAAACCCTTAGGATGGCAAGATTTAGCTCTGATACCACTGTAGAAACCCTAAGTTTCCCCTGATTCTGAATCCAAAGGTTTTTGTTTGTTTTTCTAAAGTTTTTGGTTTTTTTGGTGTTTTGAGCATAAATGCAATAATGTGATTTTGCAATAAATTGGAAATAAATTCTATAAAATTATTCAACTCTGGAAACAATGAAAATATTGATGCCAGTCTATTTATTTGTCTTCTGGATTTATTACAAATGAGATCCCATTACATGCAATCTAAAAAGCAATGATTTTTAATGAAAGAACATGGTTTGTTGCAGCAATAAATGATCCTCTTGAATGGTACGGCTGTGATGAACTTTCCCTTCTCCCTCTGTTTAACAAGCTCATAAGATCCCAGGTACCCTAGCACCCAAACTGGTGAAGACTGGAATCCAGAATGATAGGCATTTTTACCAAGAACAAGAACACGCCTTTTTAATGATATACGACCAAGTACAGCAGATGGTACGGCTGCAGCAATAGCATTAAATACAAAGAGTACGGCCCTTTCTAATAATCTCCAGATCTAAGAGGAATAGGCGCCTACTGTAGAAAACTCCTCTGGTTGGATATCCCTTTGAAACTCTGAATATTTTAATATCTATGATGCTCTGTAACTTCTTCTGAATGAAGAAATCTCTCTGCTAGCAATAGATCGGATGATATTTCACACCCTCTGAATCGCTCTCACTGGAGATGGCTCGTTCCCCAATGCACTGAGACTGAAACCCTTGGCTTCTGTGCTCTAGTTGAAGACTTCAACAATTTTCAATAAACAATAATCATAATGGCTCGATTTTCAATGCAAATCTTATATCTTCTTGAAAAGTGTGAATTCCTTAAAGATAGGGATTTTTAAATAATTCGACTTCTCTCTTTTAATTATTTCAACAGTCTCCGATTAAATTTTAATACTAAAATATAATCATCAAATGGCCCCTTTCTGATGATGGCGACCCCCTTTACTGAAATCACTTAAGTTATAATAAAATATTATAACTTTATATTATAAACTCCAATTAATTAATATTTAATTAATTCAATTAAATATTAATATTTCTCTCATTATTCATCTGATGCACGAGTCGTCTGAAGTTGACGAATAAAGAAGTGATTCTAAACGCTAACAAATCCATACTGCTAAAAATAGCAGGGGTCCCACACTGAGTGCCAGATACTGCTAAAAATAGCAACTCAGGCTAGAAGTGTCCGAATGAGCCCGAACGAAAGCCAACTGATCAAATACTACCAATTGAAGCTGAGCCAAGCTCCAACATGACCCTCTATCCAATCTATCAGCCTACGAGGGTCGTATAATAGGCTAATCCTGTGCTCGGAGAGATGTCAACTAGAAGGGGACATGACACGATAGCATTCTCATCTAAAGATGCAAGCTCCACCTAAGGTGGTAGGCATTGTGGCATTTCAAGGGCATACTGTTGGAGGTCCTGTGTTTGTACACAGTATATCTGAACAGTCTCTTCACTGTAAGTGACATTCTCAATTGTGGTGGTAAAGCTCAAATTAGCATTGCTACAGAAAATTCTGCCAGGTAATCCACACAAAAGGCCACAGGCTTGGAGTTATATTCAACATGACCTACATGAATCGCATTCATTTTTGTGTTTGCCTATAAGATTACACTGACACCGGCCCCAACTAAGACTTGATCAAAAAATGCATCTTTATCTCTCAAATCCGATAAGCTCGAGGATCTTAATACAATGTCACTCGCAGTGAGAGTGGATACAACTTCCAACCCAAGATGCCTCAAGTAGCTTGTTGAAGCTCCATTGGCATAAGCATTCTACACAAATGAATGGCATTTCTCTTGAAGAGTGTTCAACTATTGTTTGATGAAGCCAAGATTTTATCACCATCAATAACATCAATGCTCTGCTTTTCCAAAGATGAGATGCAAAAATAAACAAGTGTTTGTCGCACCATCCAAGCTTGCACACCTTTTTCCAATATCACAAACTACAAATCGACAAGGAATCACTCTCCTTCTGCACAAAGTCAGCCCCAACTCTTCCATTGAGGCCACCTTCCCCTTCCTTGCCAGAGTTCTTGATTTGCATTTCTAGGACCTTAAGAAATGGCAATAATAGAAACAACTTTTCTGCACCCACTCCATTGGCTCCATCTACTACCACATCTCCAATATAAGGTTCTGGCTCTAGAAATTCAAGGCTCAATGAAATTAGAGTCCTAAACGAGCTTGGAAGTTGTGTGTAATAATCAAATTTTGTTGCTGGCATAAATTTGTTTCTATTTCAAACCATCCAGTGAAGTTGTTAAGATACCCATGTCAGCAGCTACAATTCCTTTTACAACTCTCATTCCTTGCATGGTAGCACCCAAGTAGTGACTCTCCATAAGGCCTTGTGTCTCTTACTACAAGTACCTGCTTAGAACATGCTTCTTTGAATGATATAACTTCATTCCTCATGAACTCGTTTATTGTTTGTACAACATCCTCTGGATTGACAGCTTGCCAAGGCCTCAGCAAATGGTCCGCAATCCTGGGCCAACATGCCACCTCCTGGATCTTCAACCTTCACACCAATGTCAGAGGCCACGATCATCAGACCAATAACAAATCCATTTTTTAATGACCTCAGAGCAGCCACAATTCTAGCTAATACATAGTCGGCATAGAATGAGAAAGCATGAATGTCTTCCAGCATTGAACACCATATTGCCTTGCCAATAACCTTGTTAGTATTTCCAATGCTTCTCTTATGATCATCCATGGGTAATTTGAATTTTCTTCTTAAACAATTGTACGGAGTGATGAAATTGTCAGCAACAATGATATGGAACTTGCTACGAACTTTACCTATTACACCTCTTAGAATATCACTTGGATCCCACACCATTACGTATGAATGTCCTTGGTCTCGAAGGAAGCAACCCTCATGTCCTAATTTATGGGATATAACCTTCATCTCTCCAATACAATTAGGTTTTTCATGATATACTTGCAATTCCTCCTCATGGGGGTCAAACTTAGTCGAGTAACTAATATCTTGAATACTCGCATCACATAGTTCAATTAATTCCATACCTGAAACTCAGATGGATGCTTCTTGGGAAGCTCCTGAAATTATTGACACCTCTTCCTTCATCTCGAGCTCTTCATGTCCAACAAGAGGAGCCTTTCCCGCCTTCACTTCATCGATCTCTTGTTGGTATGCACAATCGTTAGAGATCAGCAAGGAATCTTCACCTTCAACTTGTTGATTGGGGCCCTCTTGTTCTTGCTTCATGATGTTTGGTAACTTCAATTCTTCTTCCTAGTCCATTATCACAACTTCTTTCTTGACATCCTCTTGTAACACTATCTCTATTGCACCGTTCACTATTTCGAGTTCCATCATCCTGGGTTCTACCTCTTTCAAGAATGATTCTTTTAGCTCCTACTCTTTGTACCTTCTCCATCCATTTCTTATTTCCATATCACAATACTCCTCAAAAGACATGTCACGACAAATGGAAACATCCAGAACAATATAATCAACATGATATCTTGACCTTTCATCCTCTTGTCATGGGTGTATAGGTTGTTCTTCTTGCTTCTTGATTACTATCCTAGCCATCACCTTCAAATCTAATTTATATTCTTACTTCAAAAACATTCTCTTTGTCTCTCGTTGCTCCATCCTTGCGATAAAATCCTTCTGATATTCATGCAATTCCTATGACTTTTCTAACATTACTAACATGGATTCTTCAATTGTCTTCATCTTTCTGGCTTGCAAACATTAAACATTGGCATGCAACTACAGAAGAATGACTTGCAATGGATATAATCTACCATAGAATGATGAACTTCCAATTATTCGTAGGCTAACAGGATGTTGGCTCTAATACCACTGTGATGTCCCTAGGGTTTCTCTGCTCTAGGGTTCCAAATTTCTTCATGGACAAAATCAACTTGGAAAAGATAAATTAATCACCCATAAATTCATCCACTCGTTAAGTTGAAATTACCATTAAAACTAAGATAATTTGCACTACAAATCTGAAGGAAAATCAGCAACTTTATCACGATTTCATTTAACAACAAAGTGCAATAGGGGAACATACAAATGATAACATAGATTTATTGAGAATAGATCTTTATTTGATTGAATATACCAACACAAAACCATTGCTAGGGTTTCCTAGATAGCTTCTTGTTGTGGGTGACAGTAGGAGTAGTTTTGGTCTACAATTACCTTTTTCTGAAGGTTGACTATTTCTACCGCCCAGATTTGCTACCCAAATGTTTCCATGTAGTGGTGTGATCAATCCTAGAGGATATTGATGTTTCCTCACACTTCTTGTAATGTTTAGGACTACTATTAACTGCAGATCTGGACCATAGATTCCCAAAAACAAGTGACAAGGTGATCAGATTGGTCAATAGATTCCTTGGTAACAAGTATTATGGAATTCAGATCTAAAATTTTTCCTCTCTAATGCGTCAGCTCCAAAATTAGACTCATAATCACTCTCGAATACACTACGTTACTACCTGATTTCAACTTCCAACAACTTCCTTCAATGATTTGTTCACAAATTCCTAATCAACACAACAGGGTCTCTGTCTAGAATGTTTTTTTCTAGAAAATTTCTCAAAACCCCCTTCTCCTTCACCATCTCCAACCTGTAATTAACAATTTCAAATAAGCTCAACTCAACTCCCTAAATGGATATTACACCAATGACCAGTGAGGTTTGCGCCCCACCTGTCCAATTGGCTTGAGGGTTTCGTCCCACGTGCAAGTATTATGCAAAATTGCAATGACCAAAATCAAAACTGGATGTTGATAAATGTTTGAACATTCCCTCTTTTATATCTATTTTCCTTGGGCGTCAAAAATCCCAAGTTGGCTCCAAAAGAAAATTTCAAATATTTAAAATATTAATTTATAATGTTAGTTGGCCCAGCTAATTTATTTTTAAATATTTATTAATTTATCTTTATAATTAAAAATAATATTATTATTATTATTATTATATTATATACTATTATTAAATTAAAATAGAATTGCTCCTATAAGGAGGGGACATGACAATCAGCATGGACTTTATATTGGGATTTCCTAAGACACAAAGAAGACATGATTCCATATTTGTAGTAGTGGATCAATTTTCCAAGATGACGCATTTCATTCCTTGTAAAAAAACATATGATGTTGTGCATGTTGTTGACCTATCCTTCAAGGAGATCGTGAGATCGCAAGGATTACCGAGGAGTGTCATTCTAGATAGGGATACCAAGTTCACAAGATATTTTTGGAGTTCAATATGGAAGAAGATGAAGATAGGCCTAAAATTTAGTTATACATTTCATCCATAGACCGATGGTAAAACAAAGGTAGTAAGTAGTAGTTGGGGCAATTTGTTGAGATGTCTAGTAGGAGACAGGGCAAGTAATTGGGATATAGTTCTACTGCAAGAAAAGTTTTCATACAATAACTCAATGACACCATTTGAATTGTGATTGGATTGCATCCTAGGGGAGTAGCAGAACTCAGAGACATCGGGAAGGAAGATAATAGGAGTGCAGAAGCATAGGAATTTGCAGAACACCTGGAAACAATGCAAAATTAATTCAAGGAACACTTTGAGACAATGAACAACAAATACAAAGGTCAATCAAATGAGAAGAGGAGACAAAAATTTGCAGATGGGGATGAAGTCATGGTGTATCTCAAAAAGAAAGATTTCTAGTAGGCACATACAACAAGATGAAGTTTGATCAATGTAAGATTCTCAAGAAAATTGATTTAAGAAATGCTTGAGGTGAAGTTACCATGTAATGGAATAACTTGCATAAAAGAAGAATATGATAGGAAATATGTTGCAAATATTGAATGATAATTGAGAATAACAAGCTACTTCAAAGGGGAAAACCTCCAAATATCTCCAATGAGAACACAATTCACAATATGATGATGAAATAAGACTCACAACCTCCTATATATACCTATTTATGCCTAGGATATCACTTAGGCTGACTTAGATAACCCTATATAAGCCCTAGACTGACCTAATCAACTAAATAACAATATAATAATGATAATATGACTTAATTAGGAGTTAAGATAGCCACGAGCCGACTATTTATAACTCAATGCACTCTAATATTGAGGGTGTAGCATGCCCTCCTCTTCAGATAAGCATTTTCCTCAACATTAGGCAATTTCAGATGCTTTTGAATTAACTCATCCTCCCATGTGGAATCTCCAATTGGTAAATTCTTCCATTAGATGAGATAATGAGTGAGTGTTTTGGTCCTTAGCTTCCATGTGTGTTTTTGAAGAGTACATTCTAGTTCTAATATGATTCTTCCTTCTTCATCAAGCTCTAGTAATATTGTCTGAGTAGGGATATTATTCCTAATTACCTTCTTCAAACAAGAAACATGAAAAACTGGGTGTATCTTTGTTGTTGATGGAAATTCAGGCTTGTACGAAACACTACCTATCTTCTGCATGATTTGATATGGACCATAATATTTTGGAGACAACTTGTTATTCTTTGACTATTGCTTCAATGACATTTGCTTGTAAGGTTGCAATCTCAAGAAAACCAAATCTCCAACTTCAAAACTTCTTTCACTACGATGTTGATTTGCCTATTGCTTCATTCGGTTTTGTGCCATGGATAGATTCTCTTTAAGTCCTAAAATTAGTTGTTGATGAATCAGATGGTCCTCCATAGCATGAACTCCTGGTGACAACTTTAATGTTGATGTGATGGAAGGAGGATGATATCCATACAATGCCATAAATGGAGACATTTTTTATGAACTATGGAAGGAAGTGTTATACCACCATTCTGCTAGTGGTAGCCACTCTTCCCATTGAGACTATTTGTCTAAAGTGAAACAACATAGATATCCTTCCAAACACTCATTAACAACCTCTGTTTTCCCATCAGATTGTGGATGGTATGAAGAGTTGTGAGCCAATTGAGTACCCAAACATTTGAATAAATCTGTCCAGAAGTTACTAGTAAAGATAGGAACACAGTCACTAAAATAACCTTGGGTATACCATGTAGCTTTTGAATGTTCTCCAAAAATGCTTTTTCCACTATACTTGTAAAAGGATGTGATAATGCAATAAAATGTGTATATTTAGTGAGGTGATCCACTACTGCCATGATGACATTCTTACCATTAGATCTTGGAAGCCCATTGATGAAGTCCATGGAGACCTCTTCCCAAAGATGGCTAGGAATAGCTAAGGGTTGCAAGAGACCAAGTGTCTTAATTGTCTCCAAACATTCCGCCACAAATTTTAGAACATCCCCTTTGAGCACTTCCCAAAAGAAATCTTTCTTGACCCAATGATATGTCTTCAAAAATCTTGAATGACCACCCACTAGAGACTCATGTAGCTCTATGAGAATCTTTTATTTGAGAGAAGAATTCTTGCAAAGATAGAATCGCTCTTTATACCACAAGGTATCACCCTTTCAACAAAACTTATCTAGCCTACTAAGATTACTTTGTAATTGTTGAATGAGATTACTAGTAGCCATATCATTTTTCCACTCTTCTTCGACTTCTTCGAATCTTCTTGTAATATTGAAAGGGCACACAATTAAGCTTCATCCTTCTCATCTATCCTCAATAGTGCATCTGCCACAATATTTTCCTTCCCTTATATACAATCTCAAAATCATATCCCAACATCTTAGTAACCCATTTTTGTTGTTCTTCAGAAGATGATCTTTGTTCCAAAAAATATTTTAGGCTATCATGATCTGTCTTAACCTTGAAGTGTCTACCCACTAGATATGGCCTCCATTGTTTTACTGCATGAAGAATAGCTAACATTTCCATCTCATAAATGGGTTTGAGTTGATTCTTACCCTTTAATTGACAACTCTCAAAAGCAATGGGTCTACCCTCCTACATGAGAATTGCACCTATACCATTTCACAAAGCATCACATTCCACAATAAAATCCTTTGTGAAATCAGGAGTGGCAAGCACTAGAGTTGTGCACATAGCCTCCTTTAACATTTCAAATTCTAAATAGCATATTCATTTTAACAATAAGAATCCTTCTTCAATAAATTTGTGAGGGGTGTTGCTATACAACCATAATTATTCACAAATCTTCTATAGTATCCTGTCAATCCCAAAAATCCCCTCAATTTCTTAATGGTTTTGGGAATAGGCCATTCCATGATAGCCTTAATTTTGTTAGGATCCACCTTTACTCCTTCATGTGAAACTATGTGTCCCAAGTACTCCACCTCATGAAGACCAAAAGCACACTTGGATGGCTTAGCATAGATTTTATGCTCTTCAATAACTTGTAATACTTCATCTACATGTTGCAAGTGTTCTTCCCATGTCTTGCTATAAATCAATATATGATCAAAAAATGCTAATACAAACTTCGTCAAGAACTATTTAAAGGTGGAGTTCATCAAACTTTGAAATGTATACAAAGCATTGGTAATACCAAATGGTATCACCAAAAACTCATAATCACCCTCATGAGTCCTAAATGTTGTCTTACAAATATCTTCTTCCTTAATTTGAATCTAGAGATAGATGGATCTAAGATCTAACTTTGTAAAATACATAGCTCCATTCAATTCATCTAGCAAATTATCAATGACTAGAATACAAAACTTATCTTTGATGGTGTATATGTTGAGCACTCTATAGTCTGAACACATGCACCAAGTTTCATCCTTCTTCCAAACCAACACCACAGGTGAAGAGTAAGCACATTGGCTATACCTGATAATTCCTGCCTCTAACATCTCCTCAACAATATTTTCTATCTCACTTTTTTGTATAAGTGGTTACTAGTAAGGCCTAATGTTGGGCAGTTGGCTTCCTGGAACTAGTTGTTTGGCATGATCACAATCCCTCTTAGGAGGAATTCCTCTAGGCATATCTCCAAAAACCACTGAGTGATGCTCAATTATTGTTTGCAAATCTAGATGGGTGGGAGCATTAGACTGATAGGATTCTAATGAACATAACCAGGGCCACAAATCCATCCACTCTTTTCTTAAGCAACTTTTGCATTTGATGAGAACTGACCATTTGTGGGGATTTTTCCCTCAAGCCTCTTAACTCTATTATCTTTCCTTCTAATTGGAATCTCATGAACAATTCTTGGAAGTTCATCTCAATTGTTCCCAAAGTAGTAAGTCATTGTACTCCCAAAACAATATATGTTGCACCCATTGAGATAGCATACATTGGGCTATTGTTGGCGTAACAACTAACACCTCTAGAGTATAAGTTGGTATGGACAGCTATGCACACTATGCAATGAGTGCTCTTCAAATTAGGAGGGGAAGCTCCCTCATTGTGCTAGACAAAAGTGCTTGAAAAGGGAAATAAACTAAACTATATCATGTCTTTTTGTCTCAACTATAAGAGGTACAATGCTTTCATGAAAACTCTATACATTGCAGCTAAGTATCTTCTGGTTTCGCAGATCATTAACTACAACTACGCTAACTATTTTAAATCTATCCAATTTCCTCAAGAAAACAAAGCATGAGGAAATGGAGTAGGAATGATTATTTGACGATAAACAAGCACAGATTCTCAACTTGAAGGCAAGGTGGCACATCTGTTAGCTCAATCTGAACAAGTTTATTGAACACAAAACATGATCAATCTAACTAAGGAAAGAATCCACCATCATAATTGCATGAAACCCAAGTGGCATAAAAATTCATCATAACAGTAAATACTCATGAATAGATATAGAACGAGCAATATTGAAGGCAAGGTAGGCACATCATATATTTCTCAGTCATGCAAAAGTTATGTACAAATGAGCAAAAGCTCTTATTTATAGACATCACAAGGTGTAGGGAACCCTAAAATCACCTTCAGTCAACTACAGTCTTGCAATGCATGCAAGATT
The DNA here is from genome assembly GCA_007258455.2 of Sequoia sempervirens. Classification (NCBI taxonomy): domain Eukaryota; kingdom Viridiplantae; phylum Streptophyta; class Pinopsida; order Cupressales; family Cupressaceae; genus Sequoia; species Sequoia sempervirens. The sequence continues at coordinate 699,540,469 of VDFB02058242.1, read as the reverse complement.
TTATTGCTAAACCCTAACAAAGAAAACTATACAATTAACTAGAAAGCTACCATCAGTTAACCGGTACATCTAATATAAATGGACAATGTGCAAGCATGCACGTCCTTATTGAAAGAAAAGTTAACTAGAACACTACCCTCAGTTAACTGAAAACCCTAATCCTAACTCCTGCAAAGATAATTCCAAGGAAGAGATATGCATGTATGAAATCAACAAGTGAACTCAAGACGAAAAGTCGAGTTAACTGCTGCCCCTGAGTCTATCCTCAAAACTAACTACAGATCCCAACTGGCAGATCACTCCAAGTCATCTTGGTCCAACACCTCGACCAAGAATTCATCAATCACTCTGTCCTCTGGCACTTAAACGCTGTCCAAAACAATAATTTGCTTCTTCAATTCCTTGTCACTCTCCTTGATCGTATGCATGCATTCTCTGAAATCTTCAGCCGCCTTCTTGAAACTAGCTGAAATCACTGAAATGTTCTCCAATTTAGATGCCACGGGATCTCCTTCAAGATTATCATGAATCAACTTTTCAAACTCAGCTTGCACTACATTCAGTCCAATAGATGTACCATCCTCAAGAAGGAAATCACACGAGATCTGAACAACAAATCCACTGGCGAGTGCAAGAGCTCCAACTACGTTATCCTTCAGTAAAAATAACTTGGTAGAAATATTTTCATATATCTCCATTTTGAAAAGGTGTTTCTCTTTCCAAGTGAAAACCTTCTCTCTATCTTCATCAATCTCCAAAGCATCATATGCAACAAACAAATAAGATATAAGAATTTGTTCCTTGGCTATACTCTCTACAGCTAAAATCTCGAGTAACTGGATGCCTTCACGAAGTTTATGTGCATCACTCCTCAACTGATATAAATCCATAAGAATATATCGACCTGTAACAATGAAGCTTTCAATCCAGTTGTCCAAAATTCTGCCATGACTAACTAACTAATCCAACTTTCATTGTTCTGCAGGTGCATTATGTGGAAGAACAATCGCTCTACTTGGATTTCCATGGACAAGATTAGAGATATATTGTCGAAGTTGACTATTCTCAGCTTTAAGCAATGCTTTATCTTCTTTGTCCTTCATGATGCATTCTTCAAGATTATTGGTGACAATCTTAAGAAGGCTCACATCTGTCTCTTGAGTGGTCCTGCCAAGATTTTCCTTGGTGAAAGTAAAGTCACTGACTTCAACCTCATCTAGGCTCTTACCCTCTAGAGGATTAGAAACCTCTATAACAATCTCTGACTCTGGAGTCTTCTCGATATGTACCTGCTTCTTGATTTTCTTGTTCGGCCTCTTTTGATAAGGTTCGCCGAACTCAGATAAATCAAGGTTATATGAAGGTTCTCGCCTCTATCTCCCCAAAGTTCTCTCGAGCCAACAAGAATGAACATTATTATCAATTCGAGGAGAGAGTGTCCCTAATGTATCAACTTGTGGTGGGTTGATTGTCTCTGATTCTACTCGAACTGGTATCTCAAGCTCTAAATCTATATCAATAAGATGCACACATGGTGAACTAGGAGGAGAAATACGTGGCTCAGCCTAAATGACTATCTCCACTGGGATCTCAAGTGCATTCTCTACTTGCTTCTACTTCCTTTTACCAGTAGTCCTCCCTCTCGTGTTTCCACTAAGTCTAACCCCTTCAGGTGGTGTTAGGATAGCCTTGACCCGAGGCCTTGACCTTGAAGTAGAAAACAATGAAGAAAAATCCACTAGCGGCTCTATAATAGGAACTGACTTTCGCCTTTGTTTGCTCTCCAAGAATTGCCTGTTGGTCTCAATAAATTATCTAGACACTTCCTCAATAGAAGTATTCTTGTTAGCATACCAATCTAGTAAGCAAAGTGGCAGTTGAGCAACTTGATCCTTGACATATGAATTCAGTAGAACTTCTCCATCATCATCTGATAGACAGTCAACATCCTCTAATAGGTAATCAGAGAGCTAAGTAATAGTGAGTCTACAATAGTGATGACGATGAACCTTGAATTCATCCCCGCAATTAGCCCAAAAGTCTTCAAGTGTTGGCTTATATGCAATCCCTCACTCCAACCTGGCTGCATATTGACCCAAAGGATCATAGGAATGCCTCTCAGTATGAGACGTGAGTTTGAATTTCTCCATCTCAGTTGACATATACATGGCATATGCCGCAGTTCTACATGTGAAAATACCCAATTCAAATGGAAAGGAAACTGCAAACTTATGACAACTGCGAAGAAAGGAGTGAACATGTTGAACTTGTCTAAGAAGTTCCATGAAAAGGATCTTTTCTGACGGGTACCTTGGTAACATTAGAGGCTTTCCAACATATCCATAAACCCGGATGTATGTAAAAGTAGGGAATTGGATAAACCAATCTGCCCAAGTCTCCATCGTTGATTTTTCCTTCGCAGAAATCTGGATGTGCATTTCATTGTCAAGATCTCTGACTGTCTTCATGGAAAAGTGATCATTCATTGCTCGAAAATCTTGTTTAGCTTTAAAAAATTCCAATTGAGAGTAGGACTCATGAACATGTTGAACACCAAGAGTCTCGTTAGTTTTTAATTGTCTATATCTGCCTTAAGATGCAACTAAATAGACCAAGTAAGACACCATGTGAAACTCATGAAACTTGAGAAAACCAGTAATCTGCTGATGTACGCAATCACTAATCAACATGGCCCAGTCAAAATGTTTTGTGCCATCAAGGATCCTAGAAATAATGTAAAACATCCATGGTCGGAATGTACTAGCATCTTCCAGACCTGTAACTCGATTGAGTAGAGTTATCAAAATAGCAACCTTGTCCTTGAATTCACCACGACCAATCTTTTTAGGCATGTTAGTCTTTTGAACCTTCAACCATCTCTAAGCAACCTTTCTCTTTGAACGTTCTTGATCTCCATCCCATATCTTCTCACAGGCCTCAATAACCACAGTGAAATTATCTAAACAAGAAGGAATAGCAAATCATTTCTCTACATCCTTTGGCTTAAGACTACAAATGACTCTCCCATCAACTAATCTGATTTTTCGTGAAGACGAGTCGTAATGCTTAATGCAAGCAAGAACAAAATCGAGATTGAAAGCAATGACCAAAATAGATGTTGCTACCAGCAACCGGGAACGTTCAAGATTCTTCAATGTATTGCTACTAACACCCTCCAAACTGCTCAGGTTAACCATCGAATAGACATGACCTAAGTCTGTGTCTGAAGTTTTAACAAAATCATGTATAAGGACTGATTTGGTTTTATAATCTATGAGATTGAACTGCATTTTGAAAATGAAGACTTTTGACTGTGAAGTTGAATATATTCGGACAACTTTTCAAAAAGGCTGAAAATCTCTGGAAAAGGCTAAAAATAGCTTATGGTGGGAAAAAAAATTGGAATTTTTCTTAAACGTGGGTTTTGTACAGAATCAAATTCTAAGACAACCCAGATCAATAAAAATTCAAAAAATTGAGTTTCAGACCCACATGCAAAGAGATTCTCGGAAAAAAGCATAGAGCTTCAGAATAAAGCTATGAGGCAATTTTCTCAGAAAAAATCTAAGACATGGGTTTTGCTATTGATACTGAAGTATGCGAACCCAGATGATCAAACTCTGAAAATTTGTTCATTTTCTTTGACATGCATAGAAAGTACCTAAGATGAGAAATAGAAGAAATAAGATAGATGAAAGAAGGTTTTATTTGTTCTGCTTATGTAGAATTCACCTATCTCTAACTTGAATTTGATGTAACCTACATGTAAATTGAAAACAAAGTCTAGAATATTCTTCTTCTAAACAAACTAAATCCATTGCTATGAAGAACACTGAAATCTGACACCAATAGCACCTTCAAATCATTGTTTGCTCTTGAGAAAAAAGCATTTCTCTTAGCTTCGAATGAAGAATAATGGATGCCTAAGTCTAAATAAATAGACTTTCATCACCAAAATTGTGATAAATGCATGCAAACCTAAAAATGGCACTTGGCTTGTGATTGAACCTCAAAAATCCATGCATAGCCAATGATTGGCCCTTAAAACAGTTAACTGAAGATCAAAATACCCTAAATAGGGCGCCATCTTTGAGACTTCAGTTGAAAATCCAAACTAGGGCGCCATGCTTAGAAACTCTAGAGAAAATCCAAATGCCATCTTTAGAAACTTTAGTTGAAAAATCCAAATTAAGGCGGCGTGCTTAGAAACTTCAGATAAACCTTGACATGTGCCATGCATTGAGACTTTAGTTAATTTTTGACATGCACTTCAGTTAAGTGGACATGCAAAATAATAACTCAACATGCAAATTTAGTTAACTGGACATGCATGTATCAGTTAACTCAACATGCAAAACTAAAAAAGCACTTGACATGCAAAGATGTTAACTAGAGATGACAACCCAAAAATCATTCTCTTCAACTGAAAGTCAAAATTCAAATATTTAAATAATATTTAAAATTCCTCTTTTAAGCACACATGTGATTTTGATTTTGAGAAATCAACTTTGAATTTTGGCGTTTTTCTCCAGACTTAGCCATTTTTCATGAAAATTGAATTTTGTACCTCTCTGGGGCCTCTGTTCAATCCCTGACACTGGCTGACTAACCTCACCGATTGACTGGCTAACGGTTGCATTGTAAAGCAAGACAAAAATTGATCAAAAGACTCCTTGAGACTGCAGACCATAAAACTAACATCTAAGGGCTCAAAAATCCAAGCGCCCTTTGCAAAAGCTGCACTTTTTCTCAGACTTGGCCGTTTTTCATCATCTTCATCTCATACGAAGGGAAAACTAAATCCCCCATAACTTTTATCTGACAAAGTTTCAGGACTGGATAATTGGATCACTACAGAGCTAACTTCATTCCACACAACAGTTCCAAGACAACATTTCTTCAAATTCCAACATCTGAGAGTTGAAAAACAAGGGCACTTTTTTGAAAAGGTGGTCTTTTTACTCCAAAGATAGCCATTTTCTCAACTAGCCAAAATATCACTAAAACTCTGACTGCAGACTGACAAGTCAACTTCTGACCTGACAGAGACAGGCAACAGAGGGATGAATGCAACACGGACAGGATGAAAACCTACGATCACCAAAAAGAAGGCATTAAAGGCTCCAAAAGCTCAAGTGCCTTTTTGAAAATGTGCTCTTTTTGCTTTTTCCTTGATATTTTGACCAAGATTTAACCTTGCATTTGACCTCTAGCTCAAGCAATTCAACAACTTAGATTCACCCGCTGATGGATGCATTGCGAGGCCTGAGCAGATGTGAGACAAACATGCTAGATGACATTTGATCAAAAACCTTCGTTTGACCCCTCAAAAAGATGGGTGCCTTTCTCAAAAGTTGCTCTTTTCCCTCCAGTGTGTCATTTGTGTTCTTCTCATTTTCTATTGTATCTCCCTTAACTTGAGCTAAACATGTCCATTTGACAGGCTTGATAGCTCGTTGCGAAGCTGACATGGTGCCGGACAAATGTTTGTTGGAGGTGACAAACCCTAAAAACAAGATTCGAGCCCCTAAAAGATAGGGCGCCTTTTTGAAAAGGTGCTCCCATCTCCAGAGTTAAAAAAAATTGATGATTTTCCTTCAGATTTTCACTTTTCTCAAAACTCCTCAGTATCAAACTGACATAAGCTCCATACTCAAAAATCCCAACAACCACCTTCCAACATCACTTTAACAAGGTTAATACTATATTTAGCAAAATGCCTTAGTGAAGCAAAAAAATTGGTTTGGGTACAATAGCTATCAAGCTGATAATCTCCCATAGATAATTTAATGCTATGGCACTTTCCAAAACAACTGACAGTACCATCATCTACAATCAAGGCCTTAAATTTTGGAGCTAGATATATAAAACAATTTAGGCGAGTAGCCAACCTTTTGTTGATGAAATTGTGAGTACTACCCAAGTCGATCAGCATTGTTACTTTTTGCTTCTTTAAGAACCCAACTACCTTGAGAGTTTATGCGGCACTAAACCCAGAGAGTGCATGACAAGAAATGATTGGTTGTGATTCATTATCTAAATCCCCATCCCCCTCTAATATTGGTTCCTCTTCTTCCTCACTTGGTCCTTCAATATAAAACAATTTCTTTTCACTACATTTATGCCCTTGACTATATTTACTGTCACAATTGAAGCGTAACCCTTTTGCTCTCTTCTCCTCAATTTGTTGTGGAGTCAACCTAGTAGGTTATGGTAGTGAATGTGTAGGAGATCTCCTTTCGCTGAAATTTATATTCCCTTGTCTCCTACTAGCCAAGAACTTCTCCACTTGTATTGCCATTACTATTTATTGTGGTAAGGATTGTGGTTGGAACAATTGTATTTCATATTTTATGTGATCCTTTAGGGTAGAGAAAGGGTTTGAAATTTCTAAATATAATCCTTGACCATGCATGTTTTCTTTAAATTAGTGAGTTGGAAAAAGTAGCTATCCATAAAGTTATCTCCATAATGGGTAGCAAGTTCCTCTTGAAAAATTGACCATGTGACCACACAACCCTTTTTTCTCTCATCACATAACCAACGATACCAAATAAATTGATCTGGTTCTAGGTATAATGATGCCATAGCCACCTTTTGTTGACTAGCAACATGATGAATATCAAAGAACTGCTCCATGTGGCATAACCAATTGGTTGGGTCCTTGCCATCAAACTTTCTCATATCCAACTCAGGTATGAATTGCCTTGGCATATGATTATTAAAGGAAGGATTCTTGAAATCAAATTCAAGTCCAAGAAATTCATGTCCCCCAAAAGCATTACCTTCCACCTTGCAAGGTGAATCTTCTTCCTTCCACCTCATACCCTGAATAAGTAATTTCAATTCACCCATTTCTTCTGTAATCTTCCTCTCTAATGATGAAATATCACCCTTTACTTTGTTTATTTCATCCTTAGGGTTAAAATCATCATTTTCTACTCCCTCATTTTCTAAAGATTTCCCTCATGTTGTAGCATTCTTTTTGCCTCTTGTTGCATGCCTCGTCATGATGATAGAAAATAATTTTGCAATAAATCACACAAATGAAACTTAAATTCTCTAAAAAAATTATTGTAATTTACTAGGGTCAAGATACCACTTACCTAGAGAAAATCTCCAAGAAATTAGCAAATTTGCAGCCCTAACAACAATTTTTTTGGAAACCCTAATTTTGCAATAACATGCTTATCTCTTCTTCAATTTCTCCAAATTTTGGACTATAGTCTCCTCTACTATTTCCTCAAAAACCCAATAAAAATTAGGCTCCAATTTAGTATAATGTGAGAGATATGTAGCTTCCAAATAAATTGTGTAGAAACCCTAATTATGCACTAACTTGCTCAATTCTGCTCCAATTCCTTTGAAATATGGACTGAAGCTTCTTTAATATGGTCTTCAAAAACCCTTTAAAAATAAGAAAAAAATTGCCAAAATATGAAAGATATGCACCTTCCAAAATGACCTCCAAAATTGATTAAAATGCCTTGTCATCATGGTGCCAAGATCATGCTTCGATACCACTTGCAATAGAATAACTTGCATAAAAGAAGAATATGATAGGAAATATGTTGCAAATACTAAATAATAACTAAGAATAACAAGCCACTTCAAGGGGGAAAACTTCCAAATATCTCCAATGAGAACACAATTCACAATATGATGATGAAATAAGACTGACAACCTCCTATATATGCCTATTTATGCCTAGGATATCACCCAGACCGACTCAGATAACCCTATATAAGCCCTAGGCCGACCTAATCAACTAAATAACAAGATAATAATGATAATATGACTTAATTAGGAGTTAAGATAGCCACAAGCCGACTATTCATAACCCAATGTACTCTAATGTTAAGGGCATAGCATACCAAAAGCAATAGGTTTATCACCTATATTCAACATTACATATCTTCACTAATATCATGAAGGACAATCAGGCAGCGACAACACAGAAGTTTCCTTCAAGGAACAACAACTGCAACAACAAGAAGAGTAAATACAACAAATTTTGAATAGAAAAATTAAGCACAACACCAGAAACAAGCAGTATATAAAACATCTAATTAAGTGGAAAGGAAAGGAAAATGGAAGACTCGTCATGGATCTCATAGGCGAAGGTGGAACAAATTGGATTTTCCTCAAAACCAACAAAATGTGACTCGCTTTTTAAAAAACCCCAAGTGTCTGATGCAGGAGCATCCCAAAGAACCTTATTGCATTTCACCATATAACCTCAATTTTGCTTACAACAAAGAACAAGACATTTACAACAACTCACACACAAGACATTTAAATTTTAGGACATTTGGATTAAATTTCAAGAAGTTATCATTGTCAAAAGATTGTGGCATAGAACAATCGACATGGAGTTCATTAGGAAAAGTTTGTAGAGACCTCCTAAGCTTTGCAGCATCAAACCTGACATAACACAAGGTGAGATGGGACCAAAGTCCCTTGAAATGGAAACACAATGTATCTCATTTATTCTTGGAACTTCATTATCTAATTTAGGCCAACCTACATGTTTCACTAGACATTGGGTGTTGGGACACCTTATGGCTGATGCAGATCATGCATAAAGTTTAGAACCTGACATATATACACCTCTTGCATTCATTGAGATTCAATTAGTGGGTTCATAAGAGTAGAGAATCAATGGAGTCTTAGATCTAGTTAGTTTCTAAAAGTTTTAAATTTCTAAGTTAAATTTGTCATGTAAGCTTGTAATAAGCATATGGGCAACCTATGGCCTAGTCTGTAATCTACAAATAGCAAGTTGTAATCATTCTATTGTGTTGAATCAATGAGAAGTTTTTTTTGTTTTATAATAGTTCGATGTGTTTAACTCTTGGCTACACAGTTGGACTATCCAATCCCTAGACTCTCCATCCCTGATTGCATCATTTCTACATCTAAGAAAAGCTTAACACATTGCCAAGGGGCATGTCACCAAATCTACTAATCTTTTTCAAAAACTTTCTATATAGTTGGATTCGAGGGATGGTGTAATAATAAATAGGATGTTCAGGATTCATACTCCCTGTAACAGAACGGGCTTGGGCTTATTGATAACACATCGCAACCAATAATGACGAGGTTTATGATGTTACACCCCCAAATTGTGAAGTTACTATTTACTATTACTACATAGGGTAAATATGGATGAAATGTGAATTTTGGAGATGAATAAGTTATGCTTGTACCTTGTTATCAATATGAATGTTATCTTATTTGATGTTATCTCATTTGATATTTCCTCAGTTGATGTTATTCATGGTGAAATACTGCATATATGTGAATATATGGTTATTGAATTATTATTATTCTAATTTTGGAAATGTTTATATATGTTGTATATGTTATGAACAATTAATTGTTGTAGACATGTGTTAGTGGATGCAAGTAGATGTCCATTTCTCCAAGGGGAGGGGAAGTATCACTCGGGAGAAGATCTTGGTCGGATAATCGGTAAATGTAACTATCTGAACATAAACACACACCACATTAGAATGATTGAGTTGAGTCAGTTTGTGGGTTATAGGTAAGTCATCCTTAGCTAGTTTGAATGCAATAGGAGTCTTGTTTACTTCTACATGCTTTTACGAGTGATGTTTATCTATTTGGGGTTTTGAGATCTTTCTTGTATTCTTACGATCATAAGGATAAGTGAGATGTAGGTGGAAGTATGTTTATATGTATGCACGTGTGTCAATGTGATTTAACAACACGTATATGCATATGTATAGATATACCACACATACACACCTATCAATATGATGGTAACGTAAATGGATGTAAGTGAATCGGATGTGAACATATATATATGTATCGTATATACACATATCCATATGTATATGCATATCGATAAGAGAACGTTAACAAATGGTCATGCTCATATGGATGCAACGATATGGTATACCTACATATACGTGTACATAGAGGCATATATATTTATACATATATACATCATGTATAATGTGGTTATTATAATTATTACTGCCTTACAAATATATATATATATATATATATATATATATATATCGGATGTATGTTGACTAGCTTACGATATATATATGTTGTACCCAAACCAAATTTTTGCTTCATCGAGGCATTTTGCATAAAATAGTTTAAACTTTGCTAAAATGATGTAAAGAATAGTTTTTTGGGCAATATCAAGCATGGAGTTTTGTCAATATTCTATTAGTCAAAGGCAGTTTCATTGATCAGAACCTGAATCAGAGACTCAAAACGAAGCATTTCACGATGGAGGGGAATTTCATGGCAACACTGATACTTTTGAATGGTCATTTCAGTAACTAAAATGAAGTTTTCAATGGTCAATTTTTAAAGATTTCTCAAAGAAAAGCAAGATTGTGCACCTGTAGCCCAAGGGCACCCTTCTTTTTGAAGGCCTATATTTTGTGGTAAATATTCATAACTATAGTCAATCTCTTCAGAATTGGTCTGCCTATCCGATGAGCTATCCTGCGAGGCTATCCGAGACTCGTAACTCCGGTAATTGGTGACAAAAGTTGAAGTTTCCAAAGTTCTAGATTGCATAAGCTTGTCCTTTTCCAGCTTTTGCGCGCCTGTAGCTTAAGGGCACACTTCTTAAAGGGGTGTTGGATCTTGGTATTTCTAGTGGTTGATGTAGTCAATCTCTTCACGACTAGTCTTCCTATCCAACAAGCTATCAAACGCAGTCATCCGAGTCCTAGAGCTTCGGCAATCAATGTTTGAAGGTGAGCTTATAAAGAGATTTCACATCCTAGAGCTTCTTCATTGTGTTTCCAGTGCAACTGTAGCTTAGGGGCGCCTTTCAAAATGACCCTTAAGATGATCCAGTTTGCTGATGAGGTCTTCCTGACGTCAGTACTACTCTAGTCCAGCTTCACGTTGCACCAAGTTGCCTGTTAATCCGACATTCTAAAAGATCGTGGCAGAGATTCTACCAGGCACATAAATAAGTGGGCGGACTGGCATAAATTTTTTATTGTATTTCTATAGGCTAGGGGCGCCTAGCCTTTAGGCCTGTCAGATGAGGTTATTGGCGTTTGAAGTCTTCATGAGACTTGTGCACAATTATTCCAACTATCTAACGAGCCTAGCCGTCAGCCTTCGGGATTTGGCAAATGCTCGTATGTGTGAGGTCTTTGTAAAATGCTGAAAAGTGAAGACATCTGGAAAATGGCTAAGTATGGAGTGTATATTTTAAATAAAAAATGCACTTGTATTTTTGAGGTCTTAGAAGCAGTTTTCTTGCTTCATCACCTCTAGAGACGTCTCTCGTAGATCCTTCTAGCTACGCGTTGAGACAGACAGTGCTCAAATCGGGTCATCCCAGCTCCAGATATCAGAGGTCAAAATAGGGCATCTGGTTGAGAGTTGCACTTTCGTCAAAATGGTGTCAGTGCACCTATAGCTCAGGGGCACTTTTACTTTTCAGGCCCTTAATGCACTTTTCAGATGCCTTGCGTATATTCGTTGGATGCGGAATACCTCTAATCACGCAATGAACTTGGTTGCCTGTCAACAGGGTTCACTGTTCGCCGTCAGTAGTTGTTTGAAGTGTCAGATGACAGTTTAGGAAAATGGTTTAAGTCTGGCACCTGTAAATGAATTTAATCAAGGGCACCTAATTTTTTGAGGTGTTAAATGATGGATTTTGCAGTGATGACTCCTAGCAGACATTTCTTCTTTGTTCTGTAGGCTACGCGACGAATACACCAGTTCAGTCTCAGCATCACCCGGTCACTCAGAAATCAGTGTTGAAGTTGGCTAGTTGTAACTTTGTAGTCAGCTACAAAGTAGGAAGTTAATAAAAAAGTGTAATATCTTGAGCAAATGGACGCCTATAAGGTCAAATGATAATTTTTTAGAATCAATGAAGTTCGCCAGTGAATCTCAAAGCTTCATTCGGTTTGTCAACTAAAGTTTAATAATATTTAATATTTATTCTTGCATTTTTAGCATTAAATGCCGATTTTCTAAAGTTGGCGCCCTCTTTGTGCTAAGATTTCAAATTGCATGATAATTATTATTTTATTATTTATTTTCAAACTCTGAGTCAGTAGCAATTTAACTAAAGGGGGACCAATTGGAAGGCTTCTATTTCAATCAAGGTTTTAAATCTTGCAATTCACAAGTTGGTGCGAATTTTCTCTATTTAAAACATGGCACCATCTTCATTTATTCATTCACAAAGCTAAAGAGAAATTCATAAATTCTTAAGAGAAATTCATATCTTCAAGGCAAATTCGTATTTCTTCAAGGCAAAGGCGTATCTTCAAGGAAAATTCGAGTTTTCAAGCAAAGGGCAAATTTTCAAAGCAAAGGAAAATTCTTCATCCATTTGTAGGGGCAATTTCTTCAAACTTATTCTTTTGCAGATTTCAGTTCACATTTATCAGCAATTTGAAGAATTCAAGGGCGATTTTCACTGAAGAAGAGCATACAAAAAATGTATTTTTCCTCCTTGATTCTTAGATTTCTCTCAAAATCTAATTCGCATGTTCTGGAAATTGGAAAATTCAACAAGTTCAAACATCTGGATCATTTTCCATATAGTTTCCTCGAGTTAAAATCGTGCATTTGATTTTTCAGGAATTTTTAACTTCAGAACATTCGTTCTTGAGTTTCTAATTTTCTCAACTGAAAATTCTTTGTACGGTCAAGTAGAGGTTAGATTTTTGCATTTCTGACGCTTTGGGTTGTCTTAGAATCTTTTTCTAGTCAAAACCCATATCTCAGATTTTTCGCCAAAAATAACTCTTCAACAGGGTATTTTTAGTTTCAGCAGGCTATTTTTAGCTTTCCAGAAATCTTGTCAGAACATAGTCGAGTTCACAGTCAACAGGCGAGTTTTTCAGAATGTAGTACACTCAGCTCAAATACAGGACTAAATCAGTCCTTACTCACGACTTCCTCGGGACAGTTGAGATAGATCTCCACAAGGTGTTGCCAGAAGCAGTTCTAGATCCGGTTAAGATCAGAGCTTCGATTATTCAAAATATTGAGCAGTCCGAGTTATTGGAGGCCGCTTCCATACCTATCTCCATTCATTGTGTTGAGTTCGTGATAGCTTGTATTAAGCATTACAACTCTACTACTCATGAGATAGTGTCAGTAGATGGACGAGTCATTTGCAGTCTCAAACCGCTAGACATTGAAAGGAGTTTTGGTATACCTCAGCACCCTAACAATCTTGTTATTTCTACGGAGCAGTGTGAGCAGGCATTTAATGCTGACGTGAACAAGTGCCAAAGTAAAATGGTAGAAAGATGGTTAAAGCAAGCAAAGAACAGATTACCAAACAATGTGGGTCGTGGTGAGTACAAGGATGAGTACACGATTCGAATTACACTCCTAAATCGCGTATCAGGTTAATCACATGCAAATGTTTTCCACCCCTGGATGGATTACATTATTGGTCGCATCATATCTGGGCAGGAGCATTATGACTGGGCATCCTTCATCAGCGATATTATCCACAAGCAGATCACCGGTTTCCTAGTTGCTCATGAGTTTCACATGTGTTTGTATCTCATGTACTTGATCGCTTATCAGGGTCAGTTCCAAGGACTAAACACCGTGGGCATTCTCAGTGTTCAAAAAGTCTCAGTATTATGATCAGCTTGAGTTCACTAAGGCTGAACATCATTTCAAGCGTGTTCATGAGGCTTCCTAACTTATATAGTGAGAAATTTAGACCGGGAGTTGCACGTTTGTATCTCAGCAGTTGCTAGGGCAGCGATGGATGGTTGGGCAAATTGGTTTATTCAGTTCCCAACATATACCTACATCTGAGTATATGGATTTACAGGAAATCTAGCTATGCTTGCATGTTATCCCTCGAATAAGACAATCTTTATGGAGTTCCTGAGACAGATGCATGATGTTCATCATCTTTTATGCTGCAGGCACAAACCATCTCTCAATTTTCCTTTTCAATTTGGAATGTATTGGTGCAAGGCGGCAATTGATGCCAAAGTTGCAGGGTAGGAGCTTGAGAAATATCATCTAAAGTATCTTGTTGAGGCACATGCTTATGATCTTTCAGGTCATTACACAACTCGCCTTGCTGGACGCACATATCATGAGCCTTCTATGGAGGATTACTAGGAAAATTGCGCAGATGACTTCGAGGTTTGCAGACGCAGCTACGACCATTTCTCTCTCATAGATTTATGTTTTCTTATCAGAAGATGTGGGAGGTTTATCATATGATGAGGGATAAGTCCTTAGTTTTTCAGAGAGCAGGTTGACAGCCATTGTCGGCAGTTGATTGGTACGCCAAGGAGTACGCGACAGTGAAGGAGAGGTCAAGTAGAGTTATTCAGAACAGTATACTTTACCTCGACAGCAAGAAGACTAGGAGGGTAAGTGTGCCTAAAGCAGAGCCGCCAATGGTGAATCCTTCACTACCTTCCTTGTCAAAACCTAAACAGAAGAAGAGGAGTAACCCTCCTAAGAAAGGTCAAGCGCCAAACAATTCAAAGGGCAAGGCGCTTGCTATTAATACACATATGGAGCCTAATAGACAGCTTATCATAGAGCCAGTTCAGAGGCCAGTTCAGAGTCCGCCAGTGCCTGAGGTGCAGCCTCAAGTTACTACACCAGTTTTGGAGCAGTCACCAGTCCCGATCCACATTGAATTGGATTTAGACTCCCCATCTCACAGTCATTCCTCTACACATTCACTTTCGTCGCAACCTCCTGCTGCTAGTACAGACCCTTCTAGTAGCATTAGCCGAGACCAATCTTGGATCGAAGCGTAGCTGGGAAGGAAGAGGAGGCAACCATCCTATGTTTTTAATCATTCTGATTTTGATGAGATTTATCAGGATGCGCCAGACAAGAGGGTCAAGAACATGGTCCATGTAGAGAGGAATACTGACATGGAGATCGTCGTCGAGACTGTTGTACCTCCACAAGGGAAGAGCTTGGCTAAGTTGGAATCTTAGGACTTCGAGGTTATCATAGTCAACCTTGGTCGTAGCACACGCCAAACTCAGGTTGATCTACTACAAGTTGCTACAGATAGTGCCAGGGATAGAATGCTGAAGGACGGAGAAGATAAGGCAGCCCTCAAGGCTGAAATCAGACAACTTCATCAATACATTTCTAGTCTTGTACACAGGACAGAGGTCATTGCTACACTCCCACTGATGCTTGAGCCTCCAGCAGAACAAGGCCAACTTAATCATTTAGTTGCATATGGCAAGCGTTTGGATGAGTGGGAGGAGGAGTTTGTTGCTAGAGGTCGTGCTATGCTCACAGAGTTATATCAGTTGCGGTACAACGCACAAGAACTCCGTCTTCATCTCTAGGATGAGGAGCAAGACATGGCAATTAACAGACCCCGGGATGAGATTGTGATTGCTCACCTGAGTATGGCATATGAATCAGTCACAGATGTAGAGGATAGAGAAGCTATCTACTCTTGGAAAACACAGTTGGTTTTCAAGGCAAAGATAGAGGAGACTATGGCGTCAGAGTTGGCTGAGAGTAGAGAGCACGTCACTAGTGCACTCCGGTTTGTGAGGACTCTAGTATCTTGCTTACCGTGTCGATATCAAATTGAGGGTGGTGCCTATGTTGAGCTTACTGATGTTCAGTCAGAGCTCCAAGCACTCATTCACACTATTTTTAGTGGGGAGACCGTTGGCTGTAAGATTAATCAGCTTACAGTCATGTCAATGTTGTTTGATGAAGCAACACGGAGTAGGGGTGAACTTCAGTCTCAAATCACAGCTGGTGAAGACATGTTGCACAGGCATAGCATTCTTCGACAGAGTATCAGAGCTCCAGATAGTGATGCAGTTAACAATCTCGTTGAGGGATTGGTTGCTTGAGATCACGATCAGTAGACTTCAGTTCCTACCTCTCAGAATAGACTTTATACACAGGAGTTAACTCGTTACCCTTTCAAGTTAACTCTTCATCACATGCATACCTATTGAGATCAACTTTATTCACTTGGAGTTTCATTTAGGGTTTTACGTTAACTGATGGTAGTGTTCCAGTTAACATGCTTTCAATAAGGACGTGCATGCTTGCACAATTGTCCATTTTTAGATTAGATGTTTTGGTTAACTGATGGTGGTTTTCCAGTTAACTGTATAGTTTACTTTATTAGGGCTTAGCAATAAATCTTGCATGCATTGCAAGACTGTAGTTGACTTAAGGTGATTTTAGGGTTCCCTACACCTTTCGATGTCTATAAATAAGAGCTTTTGCTCATTTGTACATAACTTTTGCACGAGAGAGATATATATGTTGTGCCTACCTTGCCCTCAATATAGCTCATTTTGTATCTGTTCATGCGTTTTTACTATTATGATGAATTGTTATGCTACATAGGGTTTCATGCAATTATAATGGTGAATTCTTTCCTTAGATCAAATCTGTTTCGTGTTCAATAAACTCGTTCAGATTGAGATGATAGTTGTTCCACCTTGCCTTCAAGTAGAGAATCTGTTCTTGGTTATCGTATGATGTGTGTGGACAATAAACTTGTTCGGATTGAGCTAATAGATGTGCCACCTTGCCTTCAAGTTGAGAATCTGTACTTGTTTATTATATATTGTTGTTTCCAATAAACTTGTTTAGATTGAGCTGATGGATGTGTCACCTTGCCTTCAAGTTGAGAATCTATACTTGTTTATCGTCAAATAGTTATCCTTGCTCCATTTCCTCATGCTCTATTTTCTTGAAGAAACTGGATAGATTTTAAGCAATTAGCCTAGTTGTAGTTAGTGATCTGTGAAACCAGAAAATACTTAGCTGCAACGTATAGAGTTTTCATGAAAGCCTTGTACCTCTACAGCTGAGACAAAAAGACATGAGATAGTTTAGAATACTTTTCCCTTTCCAAAGCATTTTTGTTAAGCACAACAAGGGAGCTTCCCCTCCTAATTTGAACACTCATTGCGTAGTGTGCATAGCTGTCCGTACCAACTTATACTCCAGAGGTGTTAGTTGTTACGCCAACAATATATTTATTTATTCAATATATATATGTAAATATATATTAAACATTATATATATAAGTTATATATATTACATAATAGTTTTTAACATTGGAAATCAAATTATTTCTGATGTAATAAAAGAGTCAATTTGATGAAGACTTTTATTCATGTATTTAAACTTTGGCTTAAATATGTCGATTGTGATGAAACTCGACTTTGGAACATTCATGGCTCTATGGAAATCACGCATTACCTGCTATGAGATACGTGGGGATGAAACAATGAAATACGCCTTAAAGTCTATGGCTTTGACCAAGTCGATATCTGAAACTATGAAGCTTGACTAAATCCAATGTTTTAGTTGACTCAACCCAGAAAATAGTCGATACTAGTTATGTGTTGAAGAAATGAGATTGACTTCTTCTCAGCATATGAAAATCGCACTATCTCACAAACTTCGCGCCACCTCTGTTACCATTTTCCTATAGGTGTTGATTTGGTAGAAAATTACAAATTTCCCATGTGCATTTGAAATCAATGCTGGCAATTGGGAAGTCAATTCATCATGTCTTTTGTTGAGTACTAACTTGAATTACCACCACCTCCAAGTTGAATAATTCAAAAAGGGAGTGTTGTCGAATCACATGCCATGACTGTAAGAAGTTCAAAGGTTGGCTGCTCTATAAATAGCCACCCCGGCTCTCTTGCTACGCATTATCTTGTGTATGATTTTAATCATCAATCCCATTGTTATTACCTTGTGTATGATCTTAACCATCAATCTCAATGTTATTATCTTGTGTATTATCTTATGATTCATCCTCATTATCATTCTTACTATTCTGGAGTGATCATTTGCAACCATCATTCACAATTTTGTGTGACCATTATTTCCATTGAAAGAGGTGTATCATACTAAAGGAATACGTCTTTATTTGTTTTGAGTTTACCAGTCATTATCATCTAATTTATGAGTGAGAGAACAATGAGTGTTTGTGAGGAATAATTGTCTTATATTTGAGGGAAGTGTGCTATCAACAAGAGAGAAGAGGGAGTTGTGTTGGGAAGCTTAACTAAGTTGAATTGAGCTATAGGAGAAGGTTGCATTGTCATCATTAGTTGGGAAAAGCTATAGCAAGCATGGGGTTTCTCCTCCTCAGCATTTACAAGGGTTTATTGTAATTTCCTATGCTACATGAATTGTCTTTTTTGTTTGAGCAATAGTAGTATTTAATATTGCTTTTGGAAAAGGGAATTGAAGCTTTTAGGTAGCTTTTATAATGTGTTTTTAAGTACTCCAAGATAGGAGAGTTTGTTTGACATAAATACTTAATTGTATTAGATATGTCGAACAGGTAGCTTGACACAAGTATTTAATTATACTAGATATGTCAAAGAGATTACTTGACTTAGAAATTCAAATATGTTGTATGTGGTACAACATAGGTATTTAATCATACTAGATATGTATGAACATGGGATGCAATGTGTTTATATATACTCCATAGTAGGAGATGGGTGTATATCTTAATTATTATATACTAGGCTTGATTGAATGCAAGAGTCACTTGAGGTACACCCAACTAAGTTATTAGTTTAACTCGGAAAGCTTGTGTTCTCCTAGGATGGTAATCCTATTTGAGAGGGAGCTTGTGTACTTACTTGATATATAGATTCATTCCAAGTAGATTGTTTTGAAGATAGGATATTTGGGATGACGGACTATCCATTAAAGGATATTTCTAACTTGTGTACTTGCTAGTTAAGTAGGTAGATTTAAATATCGTAGGTTATCTGGGATGACGGACTATCCATTGAAGGAAATACCTATACGTAGCTTAAAATAGCCTTAAGTCAAATTGGCCATGAGTAGTGTATGTGATAGATAACTTCATTCAAAGTAGTGAATGAGAACTATTTGATCAAAGTAGTGCAATGTACGAGACTCCACTTAGATTGTGTGATACTTGAGACTACACTGTCAATTCACCATGATCCTATATTACATACTAGTTTGAGATTGTGGGATTACAAGTTCTAGATATGTAGGACACAACACTATGCTCGGTTGTCGTTATCGGTTACTCTACCAATCTCTTCGTCAAAGGGAAGGGTCATCTATCAAATGATAAATGTTCAAGGGACCGCATTATGAGTTTGTGGTTGGCGGAAAAGAGCCTGAATGATGCTTCTCCTCCACAGCAAATGACAGAAGAACCAAGATTTAAAAGGGAAGATCTTGGACCGTCTTACAACTATTAGTTCTAAAACTCATTGGAGCTATGTATGTAAAGATATGTATTCTTGTTACATGTACTTGTGAAGTTATTGTAATGAAGTGGAATCTTTATTGTAATATGATATGGCATCTTTTTCATATATTTTCAATAAAAGAAAGAAAAAAATTATTGCAATGACTTGTTAGCATGATTATTTACTTGTATAATGTAAATTTGGAAAAAACTTTCTACACTAAAAGGTTGGCACTTTACATATCATTTGAACCATAAGCTACCCCATTTCAAACCCTACAAGTACTCATGAACAAATTAAGGGGTAGAAGCACTTGAATATAATGTGAGCCACCGACAATAGAAAAATCATAATTGTGGAAAAATCATAATTGTGATGTACGAAGAGGAAATATTGCAATTGTAATGTATTACAACGTGTTGTCTATATTAAAAAATAATTATAGGTGTGAGCACATTGAAAACAAACTCTCAACATATACATCATGATATTTATTATATTTCTTTTCCTGACATTCTTGACTTCCTATTTCCCAATAATCTCATAATAAAAATAATAGTTGAAAATAATTATAGCTTATTCTTTTGTCTTAATTAGTAAAGGAAAAAATGTCTCAATAATGCAGTGACGGGCATTTTGCAATAATGGAACAGAATTCTTATATTTTCTACAACGATTTGGATACCGGATTGAAATTCTTCTGTACATTTTTTTAGCCATCTGAAAGCAAGTAATTTTTTACAATATTATATTGGGAGAATTTCCTAATCATGCGAAATACACAAAAATACTGAGCAAGATTCCTTCTGGTCTTGTTCAAAAAGAACAGTATATACTCGTGGCAAAGATGAAGCATGAAATAGAATAATGAATCTAATATCAATTATTTAAATTCAGAATAGCTAACTCATCTGATGTTAATTGAAATGCTGCTACATATAGACAATCAGTGATGAAATGCTTTTGTTTGACAAACTATCCTCTGATACAGATGAAAAATTATTTTGCAAGAGATTATGTCGGCTCTCTGCAATTATTAAATTATGAAAGGTTCGAAAATGATGACATCCAAATCAACAGTTTAACTTTCAAAGTTTCAATATAGACGGTGACCATACATACATTACTGCACAGAATTTTAATCTAAACTACCAAGGAGGCTAAATTACTATCGCATGCTAGAGTCTAACAGGGCAAACATCAGTCATGTTAAAAACATCATGCTTTACTATGGGTCATTGTTTTGATAATTAAACAAAGATTCTAAATTTAAAGCTCAGTCAAAATAATAATGGTAAAGCAAATCATTTTATTTTTGCTATTAATTTGCTTGCAGTTGTTTCTATTCAAAATGGGCTTCTCATGGTCTCCTGTCAACATCTACAAGAGAAACCTGGAAAATTGCTTTCATCTAGGGCTTTTCCAGAATTCTGATCTGAGGCTGTTGGAATTGCTGAAAAAGGAAATGTCCCTTCACTTCAGCAACCAGGAAAGGAGTTAAATCCAAAATAAAGAGAAGTCAATTTAGAAAAAATCAGATGACAAAATGTGATGGGCTAAACCATCACTTTTGAGAAGACAAATTAATAGACAGAAAATCAATATGCATCATTTTCTAATTATCAACATCAAGATAACCTTAATACCAATAGGTTATGGCTAATACATCGTTTGAACATTATTGACGATAACTATATTGTGCACACTTCGTACCAAGACATGTCAGGAATCAGGGCACTGCAAGCAACAAAAACGGTGCAGAGATTCCATTCTTCGTGTCTATCATGTCTCTTGAAATTCAGCTAATTTCAAATTAAAGACTACAGCTGTAGTAACATTCCAATCTGCATTAAAGACTACAGCTGTAGGAGGATTCCAATCTTCAAATTGTAATGTCAATTTGAATTTTCAACTTACAAATTTCAAAAAAAATTAACCCACACTGAACTCTTAGGGACATGTAAGTTGTGTTCACTACCTAAAGAACTCCCTAAACAATGCATCCATATGCTAATGCCATAACAGTCAAGTAGCAGGATACGTGCAAAATAATTGTAATGAACCAGTTGAACCAGGAGCTCATATGCAAAATAGTCACAACAGGGAAATTATTACAACTCAGAAAAGAACAAATGTTCCAACAAACACCTTAGTACACTTATTTACCCTCTTAGAACACCACAATAAGTGTTCATGATCATGACGCATCACCCCAATAGAACAGTAGTTCTCAAAATCTCTTACAGGGGGGAAATTCAAGGCAAGGCATTCCAATAAAAGGACATTAAACATCATTCTCCTATTTGGAGAATTTCATCTAATCTTGAGTTAACAAATACAGGGAGAAAAATGGAATAGACGATCCAAACAGCTCATATAGCTAAAGCCTAAAATTTTAAGATACATGGACATCATTTTGAATTCCGCCATTCACTTCTCATAAGACATCTAGAGTTCTGCCAACACAAAATCATTCAACTGGGAAAAAGAAGCACCATCCATCTCAGCCGAATTTGGCTTTTGCATTTAGCATTTTTCTCTCAATTGCTTCCCTTCCACACTCTGCTTCTAAATTCAGCAAGATAGAATTACTGTACTACAGCAAAACAAATCCAAATAAATTAACTTAGCAGGTCTTTGAAAAGATTGGGGTTCTCCCCTGTTGGAGTCACTCCAACCTGTCTAGATACTGCATCTTTATGTAAAGAATCCTGAGGAGATGCCCCCTTTTTAACTGTTGGTAGAGACTGGCCAGAAATAGATTGTGCATTCAAATTGGATAAACCAGTTTGCATGACTGGGGCTCCCCCAAGTAAGTCATCTGCAAGGATATTTGATGTAACTGGAGCAATAGAGTTGGTTGGTCCCGAAGACACACCCCCATACAAAGACATGAGATCAACTGGTGAACTACTAGTAACAGAAGCTGCAGGCTTGGCTGGTGCCGATTCTAGAGGACCTTCAAGAAGGCCCTCTAGCTGCTTAAATGGGTCATAGGATGCTTTCGCTACAGGGACTTCTTCACTTAAATCAAGCAGGTCTGGTGGAGGTGTTGCTGTAACATTTTGGGGAATTGTTTCCACTCTACTAGGTGCAGAAATTGCTGTCTCTGTCTGAGTCTTCTCTGGATGGACATGGTTACTCTTCTTATCAACTGGTTTGGAGGACTTTGTAGCAGATACTCTCTTATCAGTTTTTGAAGATGACGATCCAAATAATGAAGCAGCAAGCTTCTGCTTCTCAGTAGAGACTTCAGTTTGCTGCCTTCTATCCATATGGCTTGATTCATATGAGCTCTCTCGGTTCTGCATGCTGGTAGCTTCTCCAAGAGCACTTACATGTGCCCCATTATTGGATTTGTCAGTGCTAGCTGACGATGCAGATGCTGCTGAAGTGTTGGTATAAGTTGGTCGGCCCCATTTCTTTTGTACTCCATCTAGTCGCAACTTGAGGCCATCAAAATTAGACATTTCAGCATTTGCTGGAGATGAAACAGGTCCAGATAACTGCATAGTTCTTGCATAATTTGACTCTGCCACCACCTCAAATTCATTTGATGCTGAGCTAGATCCTTGGATAGCTCTGGTTAGCACAGGAGCCTTTGGAATTTCATATGCTGCAAACCTTAAAGAATGACCAACACCTTCAGTTTGATCCTGATGAGTGCGAAAAGCATTCACATTACCCATGTTACCCCGCTCATTCTCAGGAATATAAGGCCTTGCTCCTCTCTCTATAGATGATTGTACATAACCATTCAAAAATGTCAAGTTCTTGTCTACCTGGGAAGCAGCATGGAAAAGCCAATCAGTAAATCCCATGGCAATCAGAAGTAAAAATAACAAATTATCATGGTGCTTATAAGAAAAATAAAAGATTTTTAGTTTTAGCTGTGCTGAATATTATACAGGCATTCACTGTTTTTGTAGGTATTATAAATTTATTGAAGACGGTTGGATGCAATGTCCATGTTGCATAATCAACGAATATTAACTCATGAATGAAGATAGTTAGTTGCTTAATTCTTATTGTGAAATTTATGTGAAGCTAAACAGCTAATTTTGCTGCAGTTGCATATATTAGAATAAGCAGAATCATAAGCACAGAATTTAGGAGACACACAACATACTAATTGATGCAAAGTGGTCTGACAATATCAGTTGTCTTCAGTTGCACATCCCTAGGGATCTGGACCACATCCCTGACATTACGAGTGTTCTGAGACACCCCCTGCCTCTTCTATTCCCCTTCCCTCCATCCCCTGTTTCTTATAAAATTTTGGGAAAGCCTCCAAAAAGGACGGCCCTTTTTTCAGTGCCTTTGGGAATGTCAAGGCATCCCCCACGACATGCACTTAAAAACAGGAAAAAAAAATTAATAAATCATAAAAATAATTTTTTAAAGTTCAAAAAATATGTTTAAAAGTCATCAAAATGAAACAAAAACACAAAACTTGAGATTTTTTTTTAAAACATAAAAAATAAATAATAAACTATATATATTATTTTAATAGCCATCCCCACTTGCTAATACAAGGGTTGGGGAAAAGACTGAAAAATGTGGAATAGACAACTGACTTTCCCCCCAAAATGGAATTCTGTAGTTAAACTTTGATGGATTTTTTCAAAGACTGCAATGGTAAAGCTGATTCTATATTTCAATGAAGATCTTGGAGTTGCTTCAAACAATAATGTGGAAACAAAAGCCCTATAGAGAGGACTAATTTTGGGTAAAAAGGAAGATTGGCAGAAGTTTTGTAGAAAGAGATTCTCAGTTGATAATAATGGCAGTTTTGAAGAGAGATTGCAATCATCCATTGTTGCATAAATTGTAGAAGATTGTAAGAATCCGGGCAAGGACTTTAGCTAGATAGAATTCAAGCATGTGATATGAAAAGACCACATGGTAGCAGACTATTTGGCAAACTTGGAAGCCAATTTAAATCTTTAAAATGAAAATTTGTTCCTAGCTCCCCACTTGAGGACCCCCTAAACCAATTAATTATCAAAGATTAGAGCCTACCCCCAATATTCCCATGTTAAATTGCATCAATTACATGCTCATCAAAAAGAGCATTGTGAGTACTCAGGCAGATAATGTTTGTGTTCACTGGCATATCTGAGGCAGTAAGGGATTTGGGACAAACATCCCAAAGAGCTTGACATTTCAATGGCAAGTTTCTGGAAGCATAGTTGAAGGTGAAGACTCTCCACTGGGTATGGCAATTTCACTGTATTTTCTTCCTCCCCCAGACCTGTACTTTGATTTTTCAAATATTATTAGAATTGAGGTCTGGGTGTGCAGTAGGTTTTGGATGGGTGAAATGGATGTGTTTGGTTGACTATTTCTGCTGCAAAGCTTGGAATGATTTCTTATGTCCCTTGTCAATTGAAATCTAGAAAATTTCCTTTGAGCTCGATTGTTTTTGAAGTATTCTGGTTGCAAGAGAATGTGTCCTTTCCATGACTCTCTTCCCACTGGTCTCTTGCCATTTATGGTGAAGCCAGCTGAAGAAGAGTTTGTGGAAAGCCAAAGAAATGCTGTATAGCAATTTCAAGCCAGGTCGGGCTTGGGATCAGGTTTGGCAGTTTGCCTATTTTTTCCCCAGGTTTGGTACAGCTGGGATCAGCCATACAATATAAAATATCAAAATGTATGAAACTAGATACATAACAGAACTGGTAATTTATAATTCAATGTTAAAGATTAATCAGATTGGTTTATATTGGTGCATCTGCATATGGAAAATCAATACAAATCATCATTTTTCTCTTCATCAAAAGCATCAACATCTTCAGCTGGTTTGTTGGAAACTTGGAACCACAAACAGTGTGTAATGTCCCCAATTTGAGCTGAATCAAATTGTGAGCTTTTAGTTCAGTTCCTAAGTCCTCATAGGCTAATTGGTGTTGGTAAGGAGACTCCAAAGTTCTTGGAGTGTGTTGGTTCAGGTTTTCTTGGCATTTGTTTATGGCATTGAGTTCAGTGGACGTTATGGATCGCAACGACACTTTCAAAAGTGTTTTTGGCCTCCTAGGGTGTTCTCCAAACTTCTTGGAGAGCATGTTTATTTCTAGTAAGTCTTCAAGTTGACACCTATCATCATCCCTCATCTTCAATTACATCTTGACATGATTAGAATTGGTTTTTGAAGCCTTGGTAGTGCTTTCCGCAACTCAGGTGGAGTATTTAAAATATACACTTAAGTTTATAATGCTAAATGTAAAAATATTTGCTAAGTGTTATATTTTATTAAAGTGATTTTATTCCCTCAAATGTGGATGCCTAGGCATAATGGGTCTTTTGCATGTAATGAATTGTTTAATTCGAAAAAGCAAAAAAAGTGTTTTTTCTGAAAAAAAGCAAAACCAGTGTTTTTTCTGAAAAAAGCAAAAACAGTGTGTTTTTTGGAAAAAGTAACAAAAAGCAAAAAAATGTTTTTTGTTTTTTTTCAAAAGCAAAAAACGGTTTTTCAAAAAAGCAGCAAGCTATCATTTCTCATATGTTGAAGATTACACATACTGTTATGCTGTCGGATTGAACCTGCATGTTCTTCCTTGAATCTTGTGAAGACAAAAGCCCTCATTGGATTACTGGTTTCAGATTTGGAAGCCAATCCCTCGCTAGTCTGAGTGGTTCTATTCAAGAATCACATTGTCCTTCAACAGAGTTCTAGTTTCCAGGGTTTTAGAATGAAGATTTTCTAAGTGTTTTGATGTGCAGATTTTGGGATGTGATTAGAATTGATTTTCAAAGATTTATGGTGTGTGTTGAAATGATTCTAGACAGGGTTTTTTTGGCTGGCCTGGAGCAAGCCATACCATTCGTATTTGCTAGTGAACTTGGCTTATAGTTTGAAAATTTATTTACTCTAATATATGGTGTTTTTCCTATGACAAGGCGACCCTATTAGAAAGGTTTGTTTGCTGTTTGGACCTGCATTACATTCCAGCTGGGTCATACCATGCTTGCAGAGTGCCTAGAGCTAGGCATGTGGAGTTAGGAACCCAAGTACTGCATTTTGTAAGCTCATATATTGCTCAGTAGATTTAAGGAGATTTAATGTGTACTCTTTGAAAACAAACCACATCTTAATAGAGATAATCATTCCAAGTCTAGATGCAGTTTCAAGGGAAAAAATGGAGAAAGTTGTATTGAGATCAATAATTTGAGAGCATAGAATCTGATGACATCAAACACCAACAATCACAATAATGATATATGATTCCAGTCCATGTACCTTTCTCCAAGCACTAATGTTATCACCCAAGCTACAACCTACGCAAAACAAGGCCATATCATCATTAAGGCTATAGAAATTTTTTCCTGATGTTTGCAGTGTGCACAAACTAACAGGCAATAATCAACTGCTATAGCAAAGGGCACTAATAGGTAAAAACCAAGGTTCATGGATCCAGAGATTTTTAACAAGAATAATGACCAGTCTTAAATATCTGGGTAGAAGAAAGACTTGCCCACTAATTAGAACTGCATATATATATTGTATAATCTCTTGATAAAGATCACATAAAGGAAATGAAGTAAAAAATGTGTCATGCTAAGATCACAAACTAAATTATCCTCTCAGAGACTCTGAAATGTAGATAATGAGGAAGGCATTAAAACAAAAGAGAGAAGGCCCTGCACAGAAAACGCAGGATTGACAACTTGAATTTAACCTATGAAATCACTTTGAAATAAAAAATCATAACAAAAAATGAAATTCAGAAGAAATTCTAATGCCCTTAATTGAAGCCTCAAAATTCTACTGTTATTTATATAGAGGAATATTTCAATATTGAGAGTTTCAAAATGACAAATCCTAGCCATTTCTTAACCGTCCAATTGAAAAAAAAAAAGTACAACCCTCTTGCTAATGTAACAGTTAAAAAATTGTAATTAGCTTAAAATCAATGCTATTTTCCCAAATGTACAGTTTTATGTCTAACAAAGAAATTCACAGTGCAAAGAATAGGTAATGTAAGGATGACAGAAGGATTAATGATTAACATAACCTCAATATCTTCACAGCTCGCATCCAATGGCATCACACTCTCAATAGTATCAGCCTCTAGCCCTATCAGTGCCTGTAATTCATATGCCCGTTGTTGCAAGTCTGTTGAATGGGAAGCTGATAGTTCATCAATTAAGGAATGGCACTGCAAAGAGACAAGTTCAAAAACATATTGCTGATGAAATTGATATAATAAGACAATTGTAATAGTTTATTGGAACAACCAT
Organism: Sequoia sempervirens; assembly: GCA_007258455.2. Lineage (NCBI taxonomy): Eukaryota > Viridiplantae > Streptophyta > Pinopsida > Cupressales > Cupressaceae > Sequoia > Sequoia sempervirens. The sequence goes on along the minus strand of VDFB02058242.1, from coordinate 699,512,996 downwards.
CCTTGAGAATCTACTTTAAAGATCATAAGCACAGAAGGTAGTTAAATAAAGAAAAAGATTGATAGACCACATCTTTGACATGGCAATCCTGCCTCGATTCCAATTAGAAAATCTAGAGAACTACAAATTGACAAATTTACTTTAAATGTCAAATAGACATCAACCAAAATGGAAAATAATTTTAGAAGTATTGTTTTCTCATTTTGAAGTGCAACGAACTTCATAGAGATCAAATATACAATTGCATAAAAACAAGTAATAAATAGACCGATGTACAGAGAATAATTAAAAATGACCCATGAACTACATAATTTTAGAAATAATTAGCTATTCAAAGTCTCATCAAAAAAATTGAATATTTTTCATTCCATAAATAGTTGGGTTTATAAATACCAAGCTAAACCAAGTCATGCTAAATCAAATGGTAAACATAAACAGGGTTCACAAACATTCCAAAATTTACACATGAATATCTCCACAGCTCATGGCATGAAATATCTTGAATATGCTTTGCTGATTGGACTTGAAAACTTTGGCAATCTCTGTATTATATGTCAAAAAAACAAATTATCACATTATAAAGAGATCTGATTGTATTACATTGTAATGCATAACCTATGTTGCTGCTTTGGCTTCAGATTTGGCGATTCACCAGAGTTTTCTCCCTAGGTTCGAATGTGCTAGGGTTGACCACACGCAGCACTAGCACCAATCCTAATAGATGTATCATGCAAGTAACCCTGTGTAGCAACCCTGTGTCCCTCATCCTCAAACCAAATTTTCCCTGGGTTCACCCAAAGTCCTATCTCAGGCTTCTAGATTTGTTCTGGGTAAATTATGGATTCAACCTAGGTACATCCCTCATCTAAGTCATCTTCAATCCAAATTTTCCCTAGGTTCTCCGAAGGTCCTACCTCAGGCTTGTGGATTCAGCCTCAGATGGGGCCCTAGGTCAACCCAGGCCAGACCCAAACCAAGATCAAAACCCAGCCCAAACTAGTCCAGGTTTGGCTAAGGCACTTGGAAACCTTAATAACAAAGTGGATAACCCTTACTCTGTCAAAACTATTTAAAATTATAAAATGATTTGAAATGTAGTTTATTTACTTAAAATTGCCATTCATTACTAATACCATAGTTTGATTGGCAAACCCAAATTTGATAAAGACTTGGCAACTTGACACAACTTGACAACTTTAAAAAATACTAAAATTCCTTGAGAAAACATAAATTTTATGCAAAATACAATTGCAAAATGTATCAAATGAGTCAAGAAAACATAGGGAAAGTGTTTTCTATTAGATTTGAATACAAAAATAATACAACATTGCATCAACATGTGAATACAATGGCTATCCAATAACTTTGTGTCATGAACTTATGATGATTGTCATTGACAATCATCATAAGTTGCATATCCATGTAAATTACAACAATTTATAATTTCCTCTTTCTTGTTCTACTGAAAAATTAGGGCAAGGGCCTCTTTGTATTATGCTACAGCTTGATCATCGAACTAGATGGATATGACTCCTCCTTTGCCCCATGTTTAAAATCATCTGCAATGATCTCATCTAATCCAATGTCACTTGCTTTGTTGCAGCTACACACTCCATAGCTTAGAAATACTCATGGCACACCAATTCCAAAAAATAAAGAAAATCCTGATAGAAACCCTCCTAACCCCATAAGCAAGGCATAAGCACTTGTTCCCCTGAAGATTGTACATGCTCTAAGTGTCAAAAGTAATGTTTTCTTTTATGTTAAAAACTGGACGAGCAAGAAAACCACTTAAAACAAATAGCAAAATGTTAACCATAGTGGAATAAGAACACCACAAGAACCAGCACAGCAGCAAGAATCAAGAATCCAATGAGGCATTATGGTTGGCATTCACAAGAACGCTAAAGTCTCTGCTCAAGTTCCAAGTAGGGCAATCCTGATTATTTCTAGTATCAACCTTGATGTCATTCCAATTAGAAGCTAACTTAGCCAAGAAATCAGCAACCTGATTTCCTTCTCTTCTAGCATAGTTCCACTTAATAACATTGAAACCATGAATGAGGATGTTAATGTCTTTCTTACATTCATTCAACTAACACTGCTAGAAGTGAGAGGAAGATTGCCTTTTGAAGTGATTAATCAAGATTTAAGAGTCAAATTCCAAATAATATCAGAAAAATGCTTTAGCTTTGCTTCTAAAAGAGCTTGGCAAATGGCCATAGCTTCAGGAAACTTGTTAGAGCCACCACCAAGCCTACTAGTAAACCAGAACTTAACTTTATCATTATTGTCACGACAAACACCTCCCATAATATCATTTCCAAGATTGTCTTTTGAAGCTCCATCAACATTAATGTTAACCAAGCCTAGAGGATGCTCCCATTTATAAGTTGATCTTCCTGAGGGTTACTATTGAAAGAGGCAAAAGAGGGGCAAACTGTAAGAATACCAAGTGTCATCAAAACCATAGAGGCATAAATCCTCAAAAAATTGCAAAAACTCTGATTTTTAAAAAATCTTCGGCCGAAACAATTTTTTTGCCAAAAAAAATCCCAATTTAATCAGCCATGATTTTCAAACATGTTCAACAATTTTTAAGGGATTAAATCGTGGAAAATTGCATAAAAATCATGAAAATTTTCCCAACCAACTCGTTGCAAAACCCTAACTATGCAAAATCGCTATATAATTGAGTTTTTTCGTTCATTTTTAGCATAAAACTAAGCATTGGCCATTGGGGTGTGGTTCACCATCAAAGATTCGCTAGATTTCGTTAGGTTGTTGAGGCAAATCATAGGTAGGCAACCTTGAATGGACGTATATTTCTAATAGATGTTAAAGACATTAAAATAGAGACATGTTCTTTGGTATGCTTTTACATTTCATGTTAAAGACATTAACATGGAATTGTTAAGAGACGAGTCGTTTTCATGTATATAAATCCAAAGACACAATTTAGTGGGAAATAGTAGACAATATCATAAATACTAAGTAAGGCTTCTATTTTATTTTTTAACACATCTGAACCTTATAAGAGTACTTGCCAAAAGTAAATATAGAAAGCTAGACTAAACTGAAACAAGACTCTATTGGCTTGATATCAACCTAAAGAGGTTTGTTTTCTTTGAATTCTTGTAATCCTGACTATTCAAAAGAATTTTAACATTTCAATTGTCAACAATAATACCAAGGTGGTTGTTTAGATTATCAAGGTTAGGTTGGGACAAATTTCCTTTTAAGATGCTAACAAAGTGTGATAATTTGGAGCTTCAATTTGACATTGGCCATCAAGTTTTAATGACAAGCAGGTAGGGTAGTGACAATTGTATAATCAAGTGGGAAGCATCAGTATATACATAATAGTATATAGACATTGTGGAACTAGAAGTAGAATGGTTCCTATTAGAAAGATAAAAAAACAGCTTGTAGTGTTGAAAAAAATTAACTGTAGCATTATTTTATATCAAAATGAAGGATTGTTTTGGTTATATTTAAATTTCCTATATATTTTGTAGGCTTAATGCTTTGTTAATTGGTGAAAATCACTGCTTAAATGCATACCCTACACTTGTTCGGGAACTACACTCCATTTACATAGAGGTTCAAAAGGCCTACAAGGAGTACAATAGCAGTACATGAATGCTTTAGACATCTATAGTGTAGCATTCCATTCACATTAAGTAGGTATAACATAAACTAATACATGCCCTAAGAGAATTCATGCCCTATTGTTGTGGACTAATCTTAATCCCTCCCAAAGAAGGCCTCATATATTTTTTATTTAACAATCCAAATAGATTTCAGCAGCAACTGTCCCATTGAAAGGGAATGTTGCTCATGCTTTTATTTTCCATTGAAACTTGTACCTATAATCTCTCAAATTCTCAACTCAGTCCATCATCCACTTATACACAAAATCAAGGAAAATTACTTGAATAATAATAGATAAAATTGTAGCTCAAATAGTTGCTCTCTTCTTTTGTACTAGCAGGTCTTTATTATCTAATGGAAAAATATGTAGCATTCCCTTTACTCTTTTACAAATCTGCTAAAATAGTTATCAATGAGAACATTTCAATATCGTTTATGGTCTTTCGAGATTCAAGATCTTGTTTCAAAAGCATTTTCTATTACTCTATCTTGAGCTATTTGATTCAAAACCTATTAAATTGAACTTTGCAATTGCTTCCTTTGTCATATAATTTCCCTTTCACCTCTTCATATATTCTCTTTGACATTGTTCTAGAAATTGCAAGGATTGTTATATCACAAATATAAACCAATTGATTCCCATTTTGTAATTTATGATGTCTGCTTAGCAAAGGAAAACTGCCTTTTTAATGACTTTCTTGAGCCTAAGGATTTTGAGATCCTAGAGGCAAATTTGGATAGTCATGAGATTGAACGACTTAGGAGACGCTTTGAACCAAGAGCTTCATCATCGAGACCTTCAGCCCTCTAGCATAGCTCTATTTGTAGTAGCAAGAGTCATTGGCTATGTTTCATTTTTTAGAACTTTGTACTTAGTTTATAGGTTGACTTTGTACAAACTATATTGTAATTTAGACTTTATCAATTGTAACCATCTAGTTATTATTTATGCATTATTAAGTATGCTTTGTGCAATGCAATGTAATCAACAATATGAATATAAACAGCAAAATCTTATTTTCTATAATTCATGGGTTAAACTCTCTTTTATTTGCTCTCTATATCTCTATGCTATGGAAATGCCCTTAAATTTAAAAAAAGTAGTTTTTGTCTCTTTTTCTACATTTTTTTAAAATCCAATTTTTTCTCAATTTTTTCAAGAAGTCTTTACTTACGGTTTGTCGAGTTTTTCCCTACACGATTTTTTTCCTTTTGTCTTGAACAAGATTATGGCAATGAAATTATGGCCGTTACGTTAGTTGTGATTAACTACCTTTCATAAGAATATGAAATTGGGAAAAGAATTTTTAATTTATTTGTTATTACTGCAATTATGAATGCTTCCCTTATATATGTATATAGTGAATGTGTTGATGAGTTTTTCATTTTAGAAATGATACCGAGAACGGCATAACCCTATTTCTTTGTCAAGTGGTTGCAGGATTGCCAACACCTGGAGGAAAAGGGGAATATCATCAAGGAGAGATTGTAGTCTATAAAGGATCAAATTACCATCGAGTCACGAGTTGGTGTAAGGTGGCTTCATGGAAGTCGTAATCTTGGGATATATATCTTAATTAAATAATTATAAAAGCAAGTAAATGTTTTCAACTTTGGAGTAAGAATAAATCAAGTCAACTTTATTTGTCCATCATCATTCTCCTTTAGAAGTCATGTATTCGCACCTTGGAAAAGAAATTTAATTAAAATATTTAAGCCGATAATAATGTAATCTCTAAGTAGCGATTTTTGAATTGAAAGTGGTCCATTTAAGTTTGGAGTCGATAATCCTTCACCACCCTGTACTACTAATCTGGATGTAACGCCCAAGAGGGAAGGCATGCAGACGCTTATCATACAGTCTTGTTTCGCCATGAGTTATCTTTGGGGTATTCTTCATTCACGATTTCCTCATACTCATCTCTCTCATTCAATCAGCATTCTTCATTATTCTCGCAGGCTTCATTCATTTCTTTCTCTCTATTTTGGCATCGACTTACATTAGTTTTGCATTCTCTTCCTCATTTGGATTGGCATTCGCATTCATTGTTTCTGGCATTCTCCTTTGGATACCATGGCCAAGCGTCATTTTGCTTGATTCCACACTCTGTTCTCAAGGACGATAAAAGCATTTTGTACTCGCGAGTAATCTACCACCACTGCATTCTTCTAGACAGTGAAGTAACTCAATACCCCTATAGCTGTCATCGAGATCGTTGTTGGAAAGACGTCAAGAGAGTTGTCGAGCTTCAGTCGACTTGTCCAAGCATGTTTATAAATGTCTTTGAATTTACTAAATCGTGCTTAATAATTTGTCTCTTAATTCATTCAAGGAACTGGGATGTAAATGTCGATACATTTCTTTGATTCCCGACCAGTCTAAAGAACTATAATATAGAAACTTTTAGCAATCTCCATTACTCTGTCTAGCTGGGTTATCTCTTTCTATTCCTATCAATCCTGTGGTGGTTTCCTTAAATTTAACCATGTATATATTTTGTGTCTTCCTCTCCTCTATTTTTCTTAAAGCAAAACATTATTTTGTTTCTTGGTTCTTAAACGAGCTCAAATCCTTGATTTGTAATCTCTGTCAATTAGTTGAAATAAATTGGAATTGAGGAGAATCTTTCTTCATCGACTAAAACTAGCTTCTTTGCCTTCTGTGAGTAAGATTTGATCACATTACACTTGAATGTAGAGGAACAAGTTTTGAGCTGAATCATTAAAAAAAATAAACCCAAGAATCTTATGTATCTCTTTGCCAAGTAAGGGTGAGAGAGCTGACGGCACGAGAAGCGTGCTCAAAATCATAAAATCCTTGGCCAAGGTTATGATGATTAGATTAAGCATTAGTCAGCCATCAAGAATCAGATATACCCCTAGTCAGAATGGTCTTTCTAGTTAGGAGAACCTATAGTGAAGGATCGACTAGGGTAGTATAGATTCTTGACACCAGACTCAGATGGCAAGATGGTAATTGTGAAATTCTTTATAGACTACCCTCGTGAAGGGTCGGGTTTCTTCAGTTGAAGAAACACGGGAGACTAGTAGGTCTTTGGTTGGGTGGAAAAGCCCTTGATGATGTTTTCTTTTCCCTCGAAAACTAACTCTTGTGCAAACACTCCAACAGGAAGCCTTCAAACTGTACTTTCTCTTAACTCTCTCTCTTTACTTCAAATATATTTACTTAGTATTTAATAATGTTTACTTCACTGCTGTTATAAATGCTCTATCCTTTCATAATTAATGGAAAAGTTAGTTCGTAACCTACTGCAGTTTTCAGTTATTTAAACCGTTAATTGTTCCATTTCAGCTGAAATTGAAATTCTAAAAGTTAGTTATTGAATGATAGAGTAGTTAATGCTCAGAATATTTATCTTTCATGTTTGTTATATGTATTGAAACTTTTGTTAGGAAAAATTAGTTGGTTACTTTTTAGCTGAAATTGGCAGTTAGTTCCATTCTTAAACCATAGTTAGCTAGTATGTTACACATTGAGTCCTTCTGTCCTTTCACTACTGCAGTCATTTTTTTTTGTCTCTTTTACAGAGGAGTTTTTCCCATGTGGTTTTCTCCTTTTTCTTTGGTTATGAGAGATTCTTTTTTTTGTACATGGGTACCTCATTAGGACTTGTATCTGGGACATATCCATGCATCCACCATAACATTCTTCATCAAGGTTTTATAGCTTCTCCCTAAGTTGATCTTAAGGGGGGGTGTTGGAGTAATTAGGACTTCACTTGATAATTAATTAATTATTAAGTCCCTTATTATTTTATTCACTTAGGCTAAACATAGGAGTGTTTTTCTATTAATTAGATTGAGCTAAATATAGGTTAAGTTGTCTCATTGCATGAGATTAAGACACTTGTCACAATCTAATATAATCCTCATCTAGGGTTTGCCTTTTTATGCTTTTATAAGCATGCACCTTCATTGTAATCATTCATTCCATTCAATTCAATTACAATTGCAGGTTAATCTCAATATCATATGCTTGTGTGATACTTGTGTGAATTCAATCTTTTCTCTTGGTTAAATAGCAAATCAATTGCTTTGATCTTTCGTTTGTGATAAACGTTTTGGTTGTAGAGAATTACTGGGAACTATGGGGTTCACTATCAACTCCAACACATATTACTACCCAAGTTCATTTATGTCCATATCTAAGAATCCCTACCAAGGGTTGATATCCTAGAAATGAAAGAATGATTTTCCAAATTCAAGTGCTTGAGTTTAAGAATTATACCCCATAAGCCATGTTCCTCCACACAACATCTCCAATACAATTAGGAAGATCTCATAACTAATCCACCTCTCTTTAGGCTAAAAATTTTTGACCCAATTAACTAAATGCTATTTCTTTTTTCTCTAAATTTCCTTCCCAAAGAAACTTTCTCATTCTATGGTCCAAATCATGAAGGATTCCTTTTGGAGCCGCAAGAGCCACAAATCTATAAACCAAGATAGATGATGGAATCACAACTTTAAGGACCATAAAACCAACCAAATAGAGGTATCTATGTGTCCAATGACTGATATGACATTGAATAGAATCCAACATAACATTTTAGTCTTTTTTCCCAAGGCAACTAGGAGAAATAGGGATACCCAAATATCTGAAAGGGGGAGAAGCAACCTAGGAATGGAGAATTTTAGCAATTTGTTCTTGAAGATGAGGGTTCATATGGAAGAAGAAAGCTTAAGACCTTTGTTCATTCAAGAGTTAACCAAATGCACTGATATAAATGTCAAGAGCTTGCCTAGGAGCAATTGCTTCCTCAATAATGGCATTGTCCATCAAATAAGTGACATCCACAAACTGAAGATGGACGAGTGGATACATACCTTGCATAATGTGAAATCCAAAAATAGTGCCACAACAATTGAGTGTAGTGAAAACCTACCAAGTCCTTCCAAAATGAGAAAGAAATACAAAGAGAGAGGATCTCCTTGACACAAGCCTCTTTCAGAGTAGAAAATGGCAAAGGGTGAACCATTTATAAACAAAAAAAATGAGATGCAAAAGGACATCACCCATTGAATCTAATTACAACATTAAAACCAAAGCTGCATAATGTATCTTCCAAAAATTTCTAGCATACCTTGTCATAAGCCTTAGAAAGATCAATTTTCATGAACAAAGAACTTTTCTCATTAACATGCATTGAATGAATAGCTTCCAAGACAATAACAATACCATCAAGGATTTGTTGTCCTTGTACAAATCCCTAGAAAACTTGAAAGAACACAATAGAAAATCCATCCAAACCTAGGATTTTTAACTTTCTTCATCATAAAAACCACTTGCTCTAGCTCATCCATGGAAACAAAGCCATTGAGGAAGGAATTATCTTAAGGGGAGATGAGTCTAGGAATACAGATCAAAATGATACATCTATTATCAACAAAGAAATTAATGGGGATTTTGAACAACTCACAGAAGTGAGAAACAACCTCCAAATGGATATCTTGAATTGATTTAATTCTGGAACCATCCTCTCTTTTGATCTCCTTAAAAACATTAAAATGTTTCTGCACCACAACAAGGTGGTGGAAAAAAGAGGAGTATGTGTCCCTTTCTTGTAACCATTTAGCACAAGACTTTTGTTGCCACATGATTCCTCCTTAAGCTCGCTATTTTCTAGTTCATTCTAGAATTTAGAATGTTGAGTTAAGCAATCCTTATTTAAGCCTTTTTCCTAAATACAGCCTTGATTCCACATCAGCTTAGACAAAATATTCATTTTTCTTTGGATTATCTTACCACATGAGGAAAAATCCCCTTCTTTTAGTTTTCATTTGACAAAACATAATTTGCACGACAAAATATACAAAGTTGCTCCATAGTGAAGCTTACCTTCCTACCACCAAAGTCTAATCTTAGGTTTGTGGGAATCATAACTCCACTTGCAATTTGCAGTAGCTGCAAATCTGCATGCAAGCTCTTAAGTTCCACATGAGTTTTGTTTCCAGGGATAGGAAGTCTGCATGCAAGTTGAAGGGTTGCAGAGACCAGGAATCCACTTGAATTTTACAAAAACTAAAGAATTGAAAAATTCTAAGGGAATTCTGAAGTTCTACAAAACTAAATTGCATGGGAACTCCGAAGTTCTGCAAAAGTTACAAAATTGTTTGGCAGCTTTGCATTTCTCCCAAAATTTGTGTTTTGAGCTTGTCACAGTGACTTTGACCCATGTTTTTGTAAATTTTCCACTTGTGTTGCCATGTTGGGAGCATTGGTGATTGTCTATTTTGTGTGTTGTTGTGTGATGTCACAGTACCTTGTGTGTGTAGATATGCAATGTGAGACATTTACGTCACATTTATAACATGAAAAACTTGTATGTTCATTAATGTCTTGGGCAAAAGATTGGGGCATTAAATTGGGAGCATGTATTATTGCAATAAGCAACATGGGACAGATTGGCTACTCTCTAGGATTCTCATATCCAATGTGGACTACTTTGTGTCACTCTTCAACATACGGAATTTTTTGGGGCAAACTGGAAAAAGGTGCATATTAGATAGATTACTAGAAAAGTACTCTATCCCAAGGCCATTATTGCTTGATCTAATACATTGTATTTCATGCACTAGGGAAAAGGCCATGGTTCAATAATGTATATGATGAATGCCTTATATTTATATATGAATAATTGAAATTTAAAAAAAATAAAAATTGGCATCCCCTACCATAGCCTTAAAAAAAGGCCTCAAATAAGTGGTCCCAAAAACACATACTATCATCCCCTTGTCTTCCCTTTCCTAAAGATTATATGGAACATAGAAAAAAAACATAGTTAGAGCCTAATTACTTCCCTATGGCTTCAACATTTGAGGTTTTTGACGAGTTTGGACCCTCAACACTTAAAGCTTGATTACAAGCAATAAGATTATGAAAAATGGCATGCACCATGAAGGTCCTTGTGGCCTCAAAGGTCTAATTTGGGTTTGGTTCCTCTATTGATATCCAAATTTGTAGGCCTCTTGAATTGCAAAATTAGCCAAGTCTTTACTCCCTTTGTTCACCTTGCCTTGTTTGTTATCATGAATATCCGATCTGAGAAACACTAAAAAGACATTCCATTGTCAAAAGTTGCCTCATTGTTCTCCCCTGCATTTCCCATGTCTCCCTCATGTGGTTGAGCTGCCAAAACTGCTTTTAGGGTTTCATAATTTCCTTAAGTTTAGGGAAGCTTCAAGTGTTTGTTGACAATTGGGAGGGGTTTCGAACCTCTATCAACACTTGATGCATAGCTTCAAACCAAGTCAAAATACCCGACAGGACATGAGTCTTGATGCAACGTTCATTGCCACTTTGGGGTGATTCCAAAACCACTATTTGCTCCCTATGAGCAGTTCCAAACAAAGCTCAACAAGAGTCCAAAGTTCTGACAAAGGAAGGAAAGGGAAGGATATGGTGAGAAAAGAAAGGTGTTCATTGGCAAGTTGCGCATAATTTACAACTTCCATAGAAACACCGACAAGGGAAAAAAGTGAATGTATCAAAAATTGTCAAGGTTCCCAAACCTTGCGAACCTTCGATAGGTTCAAGACATGTCAAATGTTCTGCCAAAATAGAGGTGAAATCAACTAAGTGTGGAATGTCAAAAAGTTCACATTTCCTTGAACTTGTCAACAAAGGGAGAAATTCAAGGAGTTCCAAGGTTTATGAACTCCCCAAACCTCCAATAGACCTGAAGGCAAGCAATGAGGATGGCATGTTTAAGGGGTTCACAAGTTCCCGAACCCTCGATAGGTTCATAATGTTCCCAATTTCCTGCCTTGCCATTTGTCCAGTCCCCACTCCCTTCCTTCTCCTAGATACACTTTGACCCCTTTCCCCTCACCTATGTTCTAGTTCTTGTTCCCTTCCCGAATCTAATTCCCACAAGCTCCCTTCTCCCTAACTTCCCAAGTCCATCATCACTTTTGAGACTCAACTGCCAACCTTCTTTGTCCCTTTGTTCCCCAAAGCCCAAAACTCTAAGAGGAGCTCGAACTTTGGCACTTGTTATAAATTATTAGTGAATGACATAGAATAATGTAATAAATAATAAATTAACATAAGTTAGTTTTTAGTTAATCATTAGTTATGTGTTAGTTGGTAGTTGGTGGTTGGGGTAGTTAGAAGGAAGAAAGGCTTTATAAAGCCATTGTAATGTAATAATTTGACGTTGAAGATGAATGACTGATTTGTATGTTTGAGCCTCTTGCTCTCTTTTTCAATTTCAACAGCACCAAGTCCTTGCTACAAAGTTCTTCTCAAACCCCAAAACCCAACTCCTACCTCATTCCCCCACCCACCCAAAGAGCTCAAACCTATTGGAGAACCCTAATGCCAAGTCCTCTCCACTCTATTGTCCCCATGGCCACCTAATCCCTAGTCTCGCAAGCTCCTTTTGAACCCCAAGCCTCTAAATGGACCTCGCACCTCCAAACCTACTCCCCATTTCCAAGTCCCTCTTAGGACTCATTCCCCAACCTATTCCCTCTCCAATCCCATCTCCTCTAGACCCGATCCCTGTGAACTCCTCTCAGCCACTCGCACTTGTCCCAATCCCCATTTCTTTCCATCAGTTCAAACCAATCTTCTTTCTTGCAAGTCCTAGCAAAGGAAGAAATTGGCTCAACAAAACCCATAAGTTTTCAATCTCCAACTTTGTGTATAGCAATTTGTTATTTTAATAGTCTGGGTTCATCCCAAATTTGTAATAATCATTTGTAATCTTTGAAGAGTGAGTGATCAAAGGAAAAATTGACCTTGATTGAGTCTCCTTGTGCATAGTATGCATTTCTAGATGTGTGTTGATTAGTTGACCATCCAAAAGACTATAAAATCTTCACAAATCTTTTGAGTGCCTTTTCAAAACAATAAAGGAAATGTATGGGTATGTTTAAAGATTACCAAGTATACTCATTTAATATTCTACAAATATTCATTGTCTTTCTAAATGTATGTGTAGAGCCTAGCTTACTTATACATTATGAAAAACATAGTCTTTTGTGACATCATTAAACTATCACCATTGGTTGCAGTTGTTGCACATTTGCATATGAATTCAATAACTCTATTGCTCAACTAGATGCATGCACTAGTCTATTACTGGCTTTTTTTCCCCATCATCTCACAACAGACCAAACCAATCAATCTTAAAACATCATTTAATTTGTCTTGTGGGTAGTTTTGGTCATACCAGATTTAAATGAATGAAACACCATGGACTATCTTAAAAGGCATTTCAAACAGCTAGTGTGCTAGCCTGTTTGCTTAATTGGGTGTTAAATCCTTAATCCCTCAAACCTACATACAAGCATGAAGTGACAACCAAATTGGTGGTGCACTATGCAATGGATATGGTTTATGTTGGGGTAGGTATGTAGTCAATGTAGTGATATATATTGCTTGCATAAGAAATGCACTTCAAAGTAAGCTACCACAACAAAAGAGCCAACTGCTTGCTTTAGCTCCCACAAGAGTTGATGCATTTAACATACGTGCATCAACTATACATTCAAAGCTTAGGATTCCAATAAAAGAAATAAAACCATTGCAAGGCCAAACACTAACAACATTCCAAGAAGAAATGAAACACATAAGGTACATCCTCATAGATGAAATGAGTTTCATAGGGCCAATGCTACTATTAAAGATAGATAGTAGACTACGTGAAGCATTTCCCCAAACACAACACAACACAACTATTTTGGTGGACTATCTATAATTCTAATAGCTGACCTCGCACAACTACCATCTGTCATGGACAAACCCATCTACGCATCACACTCCAATGCCAAACTGTTATGGGAACAATTTACTATGGCAGTTACATTACAAACAATGTTTCGTCAACAAGGTGTCAATCCAACTCAAACACAATTTTGTGAAACACTTAAAAACATATATAATGCAAAACCAACACAACAAGATTGGGAGATGTTAACAACCCGAACAAACAAATTACTTACAACTACTAAAAAATAAGAATTTGACAAGTCAATTCACCTTTTTGCAACAAATGACTTAGTCAGACTACACAACAAAACAATGTTAAAACAACTAAACTTTCCAATTGCATTAAGTATTGCAATAAACACAAGATCCAAATCAAACATTGACGCTCAAGATGACCAACTTGAAAAACAACTCCTATTATGCAAAGGCCAACAAATCATGCTAACAACACACTTATGGATTCAAGCAGGACTTGTAAATGGATCCCTTGGGGAGGTTGTTGATATTGTTTACAATGTAGGCTCTAAACCACCAGATGTTCCAATGTACGTTGTAGTAAGAATCAATAACTACAGTGGGCCAACATGGAACCAAAATGATCCAAAAGCTATACCTATAATATTTATATCACTAGCCATTATCCATGGCATGGGCAATTACTATTCATAAATCACAAGGCCTAACCCTACAAAAAGCAACAATTGATATCGGTAGAGTTGAAAGACGAGGACTAACATTTACAACTCTACCAAGAGTAAAATCATTAAATGGACTGTGTATCTAACAAGCATTCTCCTTCGAAAGATACTCCAGAATGCAAAACCATCCATACACAATGATTAGAAAAAAAGAGGAAAATCGCTTACAATTAATCTCACTATGAGAAACTGAGGTATGCACTTGGCAATCCAATCTCTTTCCCATTAAGACTATGTAGTTCATAATATATGTTTTACACAATATCTTCCCCTTCACAAACTGATTCAAACAATTATTGATGTGTAGGTAGACAATCGCTACACAATCACATCCAAAAGAAAAAGTAGATTTACTCTTCTCAAAATTATATTTTCAAAGATTAATTTAATGGTGGCCACAAACATCAAGTCAACCTCAATAAGAATTCAGGTAAACATTGCTAAAATTGAGCTATTTTTTATGTTTGCTTTGCACTTATTAACATTTCCCATAATTTGCAAGAAACTTAATCAACTCATATTGAAGCTCTTAATATCCTTTGCACAAAGACCACTAGCAAATAAGTATGAATGGGTAAGTGGCTTCAATGAAATTTTTAGTTTTTGGAAAATCAATTGAGGGTTTTTCCTATTGTTAATGGCAGCAATTTCAATGTTCAGTCAATGGCAGCATCGTCAAGAGAAGAAATGTAAGGGGTGAATTCAAAGCGGTGGAAGAAACTACAATGGGTGGAGAACTTAATGATATGCAATGACAAACAAAGATCCTCTGCCTCTAATAGAATGCACTACAGACATATAAACGAAAGACGTCAATATGCTTTGTCTCTTTGTAGTCATGGCAGTTTAGTTTAAGAAGATTTTTAACCACATACTTCAAAATAAAGATGTCAATATGTACTAAGTTTAGGTTTACAAAAAAATTTAAAAAATGATTTAAGGATTTGAGAATCAACAAATGTATACAACTATTAATTTTTTTTTAATTAAAAGGCATAGAAGCCTATATATTATATATAATATAATAAAAAGATTACGTCAGTGGCTATGATACTTAGGCGAAATTGCTTGAGATATTTACAAATTATCTGCAATCTGCTAATTTGATAATGCCCCTCTAAGTATATGCAGATAATACAAAATAACAAAACTTGAAGTGTTTGAAGTTGATATCCATAAACTGATACTAACTATGCAAAAACAACCTTCAAATGAACAGGTATGAGCATCTATGAACACCACTACTACTAAGCAGAATTACTGAAAACCTCCTTCAAGCATATCAAAAAATTGAGAATGTCAAGGCTGGATCGCTATTCTTCCATACGCTCACCATGCACAAAATTTTCATCCTGGGCTTCAAGGACCTCCTATAGTCACATATCATGTTCAAAGAAATCAAAACCAATTAGTGGCTCCTTTTCTTTCTGCCCAATCTGAGTAATATGTGCCCTCACAATGATACCCTGATGCCCACCAATAGAAGACTCAGCAGCATTATGGCCTTGCAACAGCTCCACATTTTCAACAACTAGGGCAAACGGCAAAGCTCCTTCTTCCAAACCAGCAAAGGAAGAATTTTGAGGAAGATGAGGAATATGCTCACAGAGGAACGAGATTGCATAATATTTTGCTTTGATATCAAAATCCATAGTCACACAAACCCGCCTACAATTCTTCCTTAAAGCCTTCAAGAGAATATTATCATTTCTATATTGCAAGGCAAGTCTAATTGCTTCATATATTTCTTCAAAACCCAAACAATGTTTAAAATACTCCCTAGGAAAGAGCCCTGCTAAATACCTATCACCAGAAAAGACATTATACCCTTGAAAAACTTCTAAGAGGGCATTGTTATCAAGCAGTCGGGGCTTAACAGATTTACCCACAATTGTTTCCAACTTTGCTAAAGATTGAAGAAGGTCGAGAATATTCGACAAGAACACAGATAATACCTAGGAAGGAAAGATTAACCGCTTGGCTCTAGGGCTTGTGACCTCAACAACAAGCACTGAACGCATTGATTCTTCCACTCTAGGGCACTCCACATGAAAAACCAAGGATAAATTTTCATGAGTAAGATGCTCTTCAAAGGGACGCTCCCATGGCTGCACTGAGCAATTTACTCTGAAATTCTACGGCTGGGACATCATGTTGTCACTCTGCAACACACTATTCTCACGACACTTGCTTCTCCAACAACTTTCGATACCACTAACAATGCTTTTGAAGAAAACGCTACATTGGAAGCCACTTTTTAAAGCCAGAAGAAACATGCTAGAAAGAAAAATCATGATTATCCTTGCAAGTGAAAGGGAGCCAGAAATTTGACAAGCACCACTAAAGCATGCTAGCTCGTGCGAAAATTGCCTCCTCTGTAGGATTAATAAATGTTCATTGCATTGAAAAGATTAAAAGTACCTACAAAAATAAACAAACATTAGAAAAAACATAGAATGGCGAACAAGTGTCCAGCTATATTGGCTCGTGGCGAAAGCAGATCCCATCCTCCATCCGTAGAATCTTAGCTTAATCTGTGAGCAGAACATGATGTAAGCTCCTCTGGTACCACATTCTCATTACACATTAATCTTGCCAACGGGGATAGATGTTTACACGATACTTGGAAGGCAATATGATAACGCGAATAAAGCAAGGTACATTTCCCATCGTGGTATGCAATCATTACTCAACAATCACCGCCAGCCAAATAAATCATAACCTATATCCCATGAGTTAAATATGCACAGATTACTGCCTCGATGTCAAATAATGCTTTGATTGGGATTTTGGATGGAATCAGATAATTTGAAAAATTTGCTATTCACCAACTTAGAGCCGAAAAAAGATTTTCTAAGGCGTTAGAGGTTGCTTTGCCAATACTATCTCTTGGAGGCATGAAAACTTTGCCATATCTTCATTATTTTCTAGCACCACCAATTCTTGTTGGTTATAAGCCAAATTTGCAAGGCAGACTACTAATTTGTTGCCCTCACGATATGTGTGGGAAAGTCGAATGTCTTCAAAAGAAGATAACAGATCCCAAATTTTTTGAAGAATATATCTTAATTTCCAATTGCAAATATTATGTCTTGCATGCATTCATTATCAGTAAAGAATCACCTTCCACATGAAGCCTATTAATGTTAAGATCCTTTAACAAGGATAAACCAGCTAGAAGAGCTTGAGCTTCCACCATATTATTGGTACAAGAAGATAAATGAATCGCTTTGGCTGCAATCAAAGACCCCCTTGAATTTTGAATACAACAACTAGCACCTAATGCACCAGGATTTCTACGTGAAGCTCCGTCGAAGTTGAGTTTATAGAAGTTTGGGCTAGGAGGTATCCAGTTCACCTTATTTCTATCTACTTTAACAGAATTTGGATGCAAACAAACCCCTTGAAGCAATAAAGAAATATAGGGAGGAAACTGACTTAAAATTGCGAACATAGGAATTACAATCTTCTGAGATTGCCTTCTCAAGCTTCTCTTTAAGTCTTTGAATTGAAGCAATCTGATATTTGAAAATACATCTATTTCTTTCCAACCATATTGACCAAATCACCAAAGCAAGAGTTACTAACCAAATACATGCGAAGAGAGAAGATTTATGAAGGATTGGCCAACTAGTAAAATGATCCCATAAAAGATTAGGCAACGGGAAAAGAATATTCAGCTTCCCCATAATGAAAGTCCAAACTTCATAGGCCACTAGACAAGAAACAAAAAGGTGATCAACTGTTTCATATTCCTCTTTACACAAAACACATTTGAAAGCTCTTGTTATTCCAAATTTCTCCAAACGGTCACTAGTCAATCCGTTTCTTTAAGGCCAGCCAAGCAAAACTACCCGCCTTTGGCAATTGCATTGAATTCCAACAAAAAGCAAAAGCTCTTTGAGCTTGGAGCTAAGATGCTTGAGAAATAATTGACTTATACCCTTGTTTAACTATATAGAAACCATTCTTCAAAGGTGCCTAGATCAGCTTGTCAGGGGAGTGAGAAAGATAAACAGTTCTGCTCTTCAAAAGATTTGACAATATTCTTTTCTGAGTATCCGGAATAGGGATAGCAGCTAAATCCTTCCACTTAAACAGACCTGTCAGAGGATCAAAGGAAAAGACATAATCCTTCAAAGATTCCCCCCAAATTTGTGAAAGAATGTCTTCTACCAATTGCAAATCCTGATTGGAGTTAAGAGGCGGCAAACCATTGCATGAGTCTCTCCAAAACAATACTTGATCACCACTATTAACTTCCCATGAAAGAAAAGGGCTAATAACATCTCTGCAAACCAAGATGAAGTTCCACATAACTAAACCTCCTATGGGATTAGAAATAGTAAAGATCTTGGATGGGTTATAATTATCCAAATATTTATTCTACATCAACTTACACCATTTAAGATCCGCTCTAGCATACATTTTCCATACCAATTTAGCCCCTTAAGTCATATTCCTTGCAGATAGATTATGAAAGCCCACTCCCCCACTTGATTTATCAAAGCACATATTCTCCAAAGAAACTAGTGGAATCTTCCTTTTATCATCTAAATTTCCTTTCCACTGAAATTCTTTTATGAGCTTTTCAATTTGATGAATGACACACTTTGGGGTTTGCAAAACAGCCAAGAAATAATTTGGAATATAAGCTAGAATGGACTTGACCAACAAAATTCTACCTGACAATGTGAGCCATACTATTAATTACTACTTATTCATATCTTTTTTAATTTCATCTCTGTTTTTACAAACTCTTTACAGCAGTCATAAAAAAATTGCAAACATTTATGAAAACTTGATAATATCAACAACCACCCCACCCTCTCCTCTTCTTCCTCTCTCTACAACTCCTGTGCAGTCTATGAAATACGAATTAAGAAATATTTGATCACCAACTTGCTAAAGTGAAGATAAGAGAAATTGCATCCAAGTAAACAAAAACGATAACAGCTGTTTATTTAGTCTATTTTAAGATAAAATATAGGAAAAATATAATATTCATTGATTGTCAATTGCTGCTAAGGTTCAGATAATTAAGTTCCTTCCTTGCCTAAGAAAATAAATCTTCAGCCCTAAAAGGTTCTTCAAAATGTATATTATGAGTAAATTAATTTTAATAATCAATACAAGTTTAGGTTTACAAAAAATATTCAAAATGGTTTAAGGATTTGAGAATGACTGATTGCAGCATTGGTTTTTTTTAAGATTTAAATTTAATCTTTAAATTGATATTTAAGTTAGAATTTTAAATTGTTCAAAATTGAAATTTTAAAGTAGAATTTAAAATTGTTCTTCAAGACTACATATTTATTGCAAGTTAATAGAAAATATTAAAAAAGATGCATTCATATATGAACCAATTCTATTCCCAACAAATGTATACAGCTATTAATTACCACTTATACATTCAATTATAGACCTCTCAAACATAAATTATAAAAAATATAATCAGCGTAACCATTGCAAAATAAGAAAACCAAAAGAAGAAGCAGTTCCAGATTTTCATTTTATTCTATGCAAATTTGAATCACACAAGAGGATTGGGGCAGCTCATTAAAAGAGTTGGATGTTAGTCAGCAATATATTGAGGAGAATTTCCTTCTCTAACCTTCTCTTTGTCAAGCTGTTTTGCTAAAGCTTCAGTTAACAACTCCATTGTAATTCTTTACTTTTTCTGTACCATTTATTTTTCAGTTTAATAAATCATCCTCTTCCAACAAAAATAAGTATGATGGCTTGTTTCAATGGTATAGAATGTGGGACCAAACCTTGCATGTGATGATCATTATTTATATATAATGAAATGATCGCTTGAATTATTTATTTTGGATAATATTGGAATATATTTATTTCTTTTTTATTTAACCACACATTTCATTTAAAAATATATATATATAAGTAGAATTTATTGTTTATAAATTTGTTTTAGATGAAATAATAATATTCTTTGAAAACAAAATGTGAATGGTAAAAGCATTCATTCAATTAACAAAAAAAGAGGCTACATAATACAGAAGTTACAAGTTACTGTAGATATTAAATATCTACGTACCTGCTACCTATCAGAAACTGTAGACAACAGTTACATATCTAAACTAAATAAATACATTAATATATTGACCATTAACAAAATAAATAAAGATTAAATATTATCTTAACACCCTCCCTTAATGGTCAATCTATCAACAACACCAAGTTGCCCCCTGAATTTGACAAACTTATCCGGACTCAGAGATTTGGTGAGAATATTTGTAGTTTGATCCGCTGTTGAAACATACTACAGCTAAACTGATTTGTCTTCTACCAGCTTGCGGATGTAGTGACAATGAACCTCAACATGCTTGGTACGTTCATGGAAAACTGGATTTTTGGCCAATTTGAGCACCCCTTGATTATCAATGTACAAGGGAGAAGGTCCTGCTTGTGAAATTTGCATGTCAAAAAGCATCCTGCGTAGCCAAACTGCCTCACATGTTTCCTTAACAGTTCCTCGATATTCAGCTTCAGTCAAGGAAAGAGCCACTATCTACTGCTTCTTGCTGGTCCATGTTACAGCACCTGTACCCAAATTGAATACATACCCAGAAGTGGATTTTTTGTCATCCACTAAACCTGCCCAATTGAAGTCTGTATAACCAATCAGCTTTGGATCCTTGCATCTGCCATACAGAATGCCATAATCGGAAGTGCCCTTAACATATCTCAACACTCGCTTCGCTGCAATCCAATGATCAGCTTTTGGAGTTGTCATGAAGCGAGAAATGTAGCTCACTGCAAAACTAATGTCAGGTCTAGTGGTAGTGAGGTAGATGAGACTGCCCACTAGTTGCCTGAATGTCGTTTCATCGACTGGAGGTGAATCAGAGTTGGCTGACAACTTCAGCCCCTTCTCCATAGGTGTGGAGGCAGGTTTGCAATCCTGCATTTGAAATTTGTCAAGCAGACTTCGAGCATATTTAGACTAAGAGATAAAAATATTATCAATTGTTTGCCAAACCTCAATACCCAAACAGTAATGGAGAAGCCCTAAATCTGTCATGTCAAAAGCCTGACACAAATCATGTTTGATTGTTACAATCAAATGTGTTGAACTGCCAGTAATGATCAAGTCATCAACATAGATAACAAGAAACAAAATATCATCACCAGAGTGTTTGACATACAGATTACTGTCAAAAGGGTTGCGCTGAAAACAATGATCAACCAAGAACTAATCAATCTTGATATACCATGCACGACGAGCCTATTTCAGTCCATAAAGTGCTTTCACAAGCCTACATACCTAATGGTCTTTGCCAGCAACCTAAAAACCAAGAGGTTGCATCATGTAGACTTCTTCCTGCAACTCACCGTTGAGGAAGGCACTCTTGACATCCATCTGATGAACTATCCATCCAAATTGGGCTGCAATCGCGAGAAGAAGACAAATTGAGCTCATCTTGGCAGTAGGAGCAAAAATCTTCTCATAATCAATGCCCTCTCGCTGTGTGAATCCCCAAGCAACTAATCTGGCTTTGTATTCATCCAAAGTACCATCTGCACGATACTTGACCTTATAAACCCATTTGCAGCTGATAGGTTTCTTCCCAGGAGGAAGATTAGAAAGAACTCAAGTGTGATTCTTCAGAAGACTAAGATATTCAGTCGCCATAGCCTTTTCCCACTTTGGAATTCCTTTAGCCTCTGAATACATCTGAAGCTCATAGATGTTGTGGATGTTGGCCATAAGAGCAAAATTGACTGTGTTGTTGCTTGCTCTTTCTACGAGTTGATCTGCCCTCAATGGGTTCATCATTATAAACATCCCCGATAGTCTTAAGCCACCACTTAGGCTGTCGAGCAGAAGTACCAACATCTGAAATAGGAGAAACATCTCCTAGGATTTCTGGAACAAAGTCATCTAGATGTGAGTCCTGAGGAAAATCAGGTGGTGCTATATCATGACCGGTAGACTCCTCATCTCTAGAGTCAGAATGCTCTGAAGCCCTCCCATCAGGGGAACCAAGAGAAAGACGTACACCCTCAACAGGAACCTTTATAGACTAATCCGCAGGACTGATAGTAGGAACAAATGGACACTGAGTCTCATCAATCACAACATCACAACTGAATATGAGATGGTTTGTCTCCACATCAATCAACCTGTATGCCTTGTGATTGTCGTTGTAACCAGTAAACGTAAGTGTCTAGCTCTTGAAGTCCAACTTGGTACACTTGGCTTCTGCAATCCATACATGAGCTGTAGAACCGAAGACTTTTAGATGGCCCACCTTAGACTTACATCTTGACTAGGCTTCTTCTGGATTCATCTTCTTAACGGCCTGTGTAGGTGACCGATTCAGGAGGTAGACTGCAGTATAAACTACTTCAGCCCAGTATTTCTTAGGTGCATTTATGTACTCCAGCATAAAACGAGCCATTTTAGTAATGGTGTGATTCCTACGTTCAACAACACCATTCTACTGAGGGGTGTATGGTGTGGTGAGTTGGCGCTTAATGCCATGTGTAGAACAAAAAGAAGATAAGTCAGCTAAGCAAAACTCCCCCCCATTATCTAACCTTAGAGTAACAATCTGCGAACCTAATTCCTTCTCAACTAAGGCCTTAAACTACTGAAATGTACTGAACAAATCTGATTTATGTTTCAAAAAATACACCCACATTTTTCGACTAAAATCATCAACAAATAATAAAAAGTACCTGGACCCAATAACAAATGGAGTGTTCATTGGTCCACATACATCAGCGTGAACCAATTGAAGTACCCTGGAGGCTCGCCAAGAATCACCATCCGAGAATGGTGTCTGATGTTGCTTCCCAACTTGACAAGCTCCACAAACTCCATGATTTTGAGTTTGGATCTCAGGTATACCAGCAACCAAACCCTCCCAAGAAAGTTGAGAGAGATAGTGCACATTTAAGTGCCCATAACATTGATGCCAAAGTTTGCTGATGGAAGTACTCCTGACTGCCAAAGCGTGCTCCTGAGAATCACCAGAATCAGCAAGTCGATAAAGGCCATGATCCTCAAGTCCCATAGCGATTGTAGTACGAGTCTCCCTATCAATGATGCTGCAAGTGGATGAACTGAAAACAACATCCAACTAGGGAGAATGTCACATGATTTGACTAACTGAGAGAAGGTTATGTCCCATGCCTGGAACATAGTAAACATCAAGAAAGAGTAAATTTCTTCCTCCTAAGTGAATCTGGATAGTGCCCTTACCAGCAACTGTGTACTCTTTGCCTCCTCCAAAAATGACAGAATCAAAGAAGGGTTCGAATTTTGTGAACCAATCTTGATGATAAGTAAAATGCCGCGAAGCCCCAGAATCAATATACCAAGTAGAAGATTGTACTGGATCTGTTATTCGCTTGGCCATAAAAGCATAGAATGCAGATTCTTTCTGCTCATGTGCTCTGCAACATTTGCCTTTTGTTGAGACCCTCCCTAATTCTTTTGTTCAGAAGCCAACAAAATGTGACAATCAGCCTTCATGTGACCGTATTTATGGCAATAATTACACTGAACGTTCTTTTTCTTCTTGTTGTCCTGAGAAGAACCAGAGCTTTTTAGCTGAAAAGTCTGCGCCTTCCCTTTGTTCTTAGCAAAAGATTTGGCAAAGAACGCTTACTCTGTGCAGGTGGAACTAGTACTGCTTCCAAACTGCTGTCTCCAACGATCCTATTGTAGAAGCTTCTTACACAAGTCTGAAAACTTCAAGTCAACATTTGTTGAAGTAATATTGAGCGTCTCAATGAAATGCTCATAAGATTTTGGCAAACTTTTCAAAGTAATGATGACCATGTCCTCTTCCTCCATCTTTCGACCAATAGCTTCCAACTGATCACGAATGTCCTTTATCTTTGTCAAATGCTCTTGGGGAGTGGTCTTCTTGCCCATCATTATCGAAAAGAGCATGTTCTTAAGAAAGAACGCACGACTCTTATTTGAAATTTCATGTAGATCCTTCAGGTTCATCCAGACCTCAGCAACTATTTTGTCTAACGACACTTGTGGCAACTGGTCGTCAGTGACTGAAAGCTTGATAAGCATTACAGCTTCCCGGTTGCATTCATCCCATTTGTCCTAGTCTTTTCCAACAACGGTAGGTCAAGGTGATGTACCCAGAACAACCTCATCAAGACACTGATACTCGAAGATAGTCAGCATTCGCTGCTTCCAGGTGTTATAATTCTTCCCATTGAACTTCTAGTTGCTTTCGAGCATTATATTTGTCAATGATGCCATCACATACACTTAGGTCAAACTGGTGAAGGCAAAACGAAAACAGAAACAGCACAAATTCAAAGCAGAAAACCTAGCACAGATTTCGAGGTACTTTGAAGACAAAACCCAGAAGATCTAAAGAGTACCCAAAAAAATTCTAAATACCCAAAAAATTTCGTCAGCATCCACTTGCATAGATTTTGAGGCACGAACTTTGAGACACCCAGAAAAATTTAACGACAACCCAGTTGAGATCTCGAAAAACCCACCAAGAATCTGAAATCAAAAAAAATCAACTTCAAACACAAGAAAAATCTGCAAAAGCCTAGTCTTTTTTCAAAAAACCCATGATTTTCAAAGAAATGGTAGAAAAATCATTGAAAAATCGCGGCTAAATGCGAGCATAAAGAGTTTGAAATCGTGGACAGAGGGATGGAGAAAAACCATGAACAGATTTTCGAGGCCCACAAAGTCGTTTTTGTTTTTTTTTTTTAAAAAGGTAACCAGATGCAAACGTCGCGCCAAGAAAGTCAAAAATGCAGGCTTGAAGGGTCGACGCGAGAGATACAGGATCGCATAACAAGGAGCTCGCGATTTGCAAAGACGTCGCACAGAAGAGAGCAAGGGCAGAGCTTGGTTGTGTTGACGGCAAGAGAAAAAACGCGGGTTCTGAAAACGAAAAAATGGCATCCAAAAACAACACGAAAATCCTCAAAATTGTGCCATGAAATGACACTAGACCATGTGCCCTAGAAAATCTGCAGCTATTAGAAGAAAACCACGCCCAAAAATGAGTAACAGAAGCACGAAATTCTTCAAAAAACAGGAGCCACGATTTTTCCAAGAAAAAAAAAACAAAAACGATTTTTTAATATTTGCTCTGATACTATGTGAATGGTAAAAGCATTCATTCAATTAACAAAAAAGAGGTTACATATTATAGAAGTTACAAGTTACCATAGATATTAAATATCTACCTACCTGCTACCTACTAGAAACTGTAGACAACAGTTACATATCTAAACTAAATAAATGCATTAATATATTGACCATTAACAGAATAAAGAAAGATTAAATATTATCTTAACACAAAATGCAAGTCAACTAACATAATGCAAGTCAACTAACATACATAATTAGTTGTCAACTAATTATACTATCACTTCAAAATCCTACTAGATAGATATCCATTTAATGGTACACCTGCTATCCATTTAATGGTAAAAGCTTCCAAAATCTCAATTATCAAGTAAAATTATTAAAATGGCGCATAGAGAGGCCTATTATTAAATATGTTCTACATGATTTATTTATTATTGTAAAATTATCTTTCTGAGTCTTCAAACATAACATGAACTATAATGTAGAATGTCATTCATTTCCAAAAGCTCTTCTATATATCTATATATGTATAAAGATAAAATTATTTATTTCTAAGATTAGTTTACTAAACATACTTAAATTTAACTCAATTAATTTTATTTATAATAATGTAATTAGAATATTAAAATGTTAAATTAAGACTGTAATGGCCCTTGCTGATCTGGACTTGAATTTAGTGCTTGAAAATTTTGTCAAACACTTTGCTTCACTGTTGTTTGTGGTTTTCTGTTTGATGTTCACTTCTTGTACGATGTTACAAGTCATGAAAGACTATTCTAGATATGTTCAATGAAATGAGAATGCAATACAATGAGATGTAACTAATCAATTACATAGCTACAGCGAGAGTCATTATGTCAAACAGTTGACCAACAACTATCAAACTCCTTTATAATGCTGCTTTAAAGCTCAATTGCTTACAATGTTTAATCACTCCTCATGAATGCCAATGCAAATAAAGTTTCTCAGTCCTAATTGGAAGAGCTACTCAATGCAGTTTGACTACTATAACAATGCAAGAATTACATCAATGTATATCACTGCTTGACAGTGATCCACCCAGCAAATACAATGTAATACTAATGCAATTACAATTGCTGAGATGACAATGAATCTACAGGAAGATGGCAGCTATGCAACTACACCCTTAATTGTGATACAAATGATCATAAAATGCAAACATATAAAGAACTGAGTATTCAGTCGTCCTTGTTGCAAGTTAATGATGATGTCCAGCTCCAGCATGATTTTAGTCTCTACGTCCTTTGTCTTATTCACTACCTCAGTTTTTGATAGGTTGATGTTGCCTTGCTGTCTTCATTTGTTTGTCTTATATGTTGGGAAGGATGCTCGACTTGTCTTTAGCAGCCGGATCAAGCCCACAAACAGGAAGCTCCCAACACCTCCAATTATTGACTATCAAATAACATTCTCAAATGGTACTGTTCGATTCACCTTCCAGATTTGTCTTTTATTCAAAGTCGTCTTTATCTGCAGCTAACGCGATTTGTCTTCTTGCTTTGAAAGACCTTATGATATCTTTTAAGAATTGCGTCTCTTCCTTTGAATATTCGATTCCTTCATAATAGATGGCAGAAATGATCTTCTTTGTCTTTTCCCATAATCCTTCACAAAATATCGGCCTCCAAATAAATAAATTGCCTTGTCAGAAAGTCGCCACCTCCCAGGCTTGATACTTACCGTCCCTGTCTTTGGTACATTTGCAAGCCCAATATTTTCCTTGTAAAGCCAATGATCTCAATAATTTGATTTCTTATGTAAAATAATCGATCTTGGTATAAAATCAATTCCTTCTTTCTTCTTGTCTATATCTACGGAGGATTTATCTAACAATTTCTGAATTTTCAATATTGCTACAAAAATCAAATCGAATCCTCCTTCAATAATAATTTCCAGAAATAACAATTAGATTTTCCAATCAACCCCAAATTTGGCCAAAGGCCACTAAATCTAGAACAATCGATCTTGCAACAATAAATGACCTTCCTCAAATGAAGCGATGCTTGCAACAATACCTCAGCTACTGCAAGTAGGTTTCTCCCAAATGTAATTGCAACAATAAACTATTTAGCTAGGGCAGTAATACAACAACTACTGCATCTGTAAATTCTCCTCAATGAAGCACAAGTAGAAACCCTGGATGGATTTCTCAATTCCAGCTAGGGTTGATCTTTCACAACCGAACCTGGCACTCTAGAGTCTTCAAACCCTCAAGCAAACTAAGCATTCAGCTTCAGTTTCTTACCATCCAGGTAATGAGAAAGTGAATTTCCCAATCAAATGTGTCCAAAATGCTTAGCCAACGGCTTCTTAAATAGATTTCTCAATGCCTTTTCAAGAAGCTTCTAGAAGGATATTATTTTATTCCTCAAGTGACTTATTATTTTATTATTTTATTTTTAAGTCACTTAAGTCACTTTATTGATAAATTAATTAAATAATAACTCATCCCTTTTGATATTATATTTTTATTGGAATAACTTGATAAATAATTAATTTAATATACCTCCATTTTGGGGACATGACAAAGACCTAACAAAAAGTTTTGATATGCTTCAACCAACAAATAACTCAAAAAAGGTATTTTAATTTGACAAACACAACTATAAAAATCAATCGACATAATCATTGCACCTCCTTCCAGTGCAAGTGCTAGTGATAACTATTGCAGCACCTTAGGAAAGCCCCCCTTGGTCTAGCAGAGCCAAAAGTGATGGAGGTCCCACCCACCTCAACAATTGGTGCTAAATTGCTCTACTTGATCAAAATTTTGTAGGCTTTTTCCCTAAGTTTAACACCCCTAGCAATCAAGAAGAGATCTACCTTAAGGGAATTGGAACTAACAACTCAAATCACCAACACCCTCAACCCTCCTAGGGTCACTGCCCTAAAACCCCTAGTCTAGTAAATAAAAAACAAAATCATTTTAGACCATGCCAATTGGAAAGCAACCATTTTTTTATTTCTTGATTTTTTAATTGTTGAATATTTTGTCATTGATGTCAAAGGTTTATCATATTTCTTGGGTCAATAATCTTATTACGCAAGTAATTGGTAGATTATTTGGTGTATTAACAATGAGCAATGTGCTCAATAAATAGTTTACAAGATTTACAAAAAAGGGAAGTTTCTAAAAAGAAACTCCAAATAAGATCAGAGACGATCTTATCACTAATTTACAATATTGAGCATTAATAAATAAATAATAAATATTATTTTAATACCCTCCCTTAATGCTCAATCTATCAACTACACCAAGATGCCCCCTGAATTTTACAAACTTATCTGGACTGAGCGACTTGGTGAGAATATCTGTTGTCTGCTCCTATGTCGGAACATACAGCAACTGAACTGATCCGTCTTCAACCAACTTCCAAATGAAGTGACAATGAGTTTCCACATGCTTGGTTCATTCATGGAAGATCGGATTCTTGGCAAGTTCAAGAACTCCATGATTATCACAGAACAAGGGAGTCAAACCTGCTTGAGATATTTGCATATCCGTAAGCATCCAACGAAGCCAAATTGCCTCACATGCTACTTTTACTGCTCCCCAATACTCTACTTCTGTCGAGGAGAGCCACTGCCTGCTGCTTCTTACTAGTCCATGTGACTGCACCGGAACCCAAACTGAACACATACCCAAAAGTTGATTTCTTGTCATCAACAGGACCTGCCCAATCTGAATCTATGAAACCACTGAATTTAGGATCGTGACTCCAAGTGTACAAGAGTCCAAAATCAAAAGTGCCCTTCACATAACGCAGCACACGCTTCACTGCTACCCAATGATCAGCCTTGGGGAAGGTCATGAAGCATGAAATGTGGCTCACTACAAAACTAAGGTCAAGTCTAGTGGCAGTGAGATAGATGAGGCTGCCCACTAGTTGCCTGAACAATGATTTATCTACAACAGGTGAGTCGGACTTAGCTGACAATTTAAGCCCTTTTTCCATAGGTGTGGAGGCAGGTTTGCAATCCTGCATACAGAACTTATCCAGAAGACTTCGAGCATACTTGGACTGGGAGATGAAGATACTGCTCTCTGTCTGCCAAACCTCAACACCTAAACAGTAATGCAAAAGTCCCAAATCTGTCATGTGAAAAGTGTTGCACAAATCCTGTTTGATCTCAGCAATCAAATGTGTCGAAGTGCCAGTAATGATCAAGTCATCCACATAGACAACAACAAAAAGTATATCACTACCAATCTGTTTCACATACAGGTTACAGTCAGATGGACTCCGCTAAAAGCCATGTTCTGTAAGGTACTGATCAATCTTGATGTACCAAGCCCGAGGAGCCTGTTTCAGGCCAGAGAGCTTTGACCAATTTGCACACCTTTTGTTCTTGACCAACAACTTTGAAACCGAGAGGCTGTGTCATGTAGACCTCTTCCTTCAACTCACCGTTGAGGAAAGCACTCTTGACGTCCATCTGATGAACTTTCCAACCAAACAAGGTTGTTAAGGCAAGGACAAGTCATATGGCACTCATTTTGGCTGTAGAAGCAAAGGTATCCTCGTAGTCAATGCCTTCTTTCTGTGAGAACCCCTGTGCAACCAAACAAACTTTGTACTTGTCAAGGGTTCCGTCAGTTTTGTATTTCACCTTATACACCCATTTGCAGCTAATGGGCTCCTTCCCTGGAGGAAGATCAGAAAGGACCCAAGTGTGATTCTTCTAAAGACTCTTGTATTTAGATTCCATCGCCTTTTCCCACTCAGGAATTCCTTTAGCCTCTAAATATGTCTGAGGCTCATAGACACGGTGAATGTTGGCCATAAGAGAAAAATTGACTGTAGGTTGTTGTTTGCTCTTATTCCTAGATGATCTACACTCAATGAGCTCATCACTGCAAAGATCACTATTAGTCTTAAGCCACCATTTCGGCCAGAGAGTAGAACAGCCAACATTAGATATAACAGGAGGAGCTGGAATTGGATCTGGAACAGGTTCAGCAAGGGGATTTTCATTATCATCTAGAAGAAAATCAAGTTGCGCATCATCAAAGACTGACTCTTTGTCATCCCTCCCATCAGGTGAACCCAACGGAAGTCGAACACCCAAATCAGAAGCCTTCAAGGGCTGATCCTCTGAATGTTGAACAAGCGAGGAAAGATGAAATGGTCCTCGTTCCTCATCAAAGACAACATCCCGACTGAAGATTAGACGATCAGTGTCTATATCAATCAGCCGGTAAGCCTTGTGGTTGTCACTGTACCCTATGAACATCAATTTCTGGCTCTTGGAATCCAACTTAGAGCGCTTGGCATTTGGAATCCAAACATATACAAGAGAGCCGAAGACTTTCAAATGACTGATCTCGGGTTTGCGACTAGTCCAGGCTTCCTCAGGAGTCTTCCCCTTAACAGCATGAGTGGGTGACCGATTAAGGAGATAGACAACAGTATTGACTGCTTCTGCCCAAAACTTGGTAGGAACACTCCTGTGTTGCAACATGGAGCGAGCCATCTCAACAATTGTATGATTGTTTCGTTCTACAACATCGTTTTGCTGAAGAGTGTAGGGTGTGGTCAACTAACGTTTTATCCCATGTGTATCATAGAAGTTGGACAATGCACTAGAACAGAATTCCCCCCCATTATCTAACCTAAGAGTTATGATGCAAGAACTGGACTCTTTTTCTACCAAGGCCTTAAACTTCTGAAATACATTAAAGACTTATGATTTCTGCTTAAGAAAGTACACCCACATTTTCCTACTAAAATCATCAACAAAAAGTAGAAAGTACTTAGAACCAATTATAGAAGTAGAGATAGGCCCACAAACATCAGCATGAACTAATTGAAGTACCTTAGAAGCTCGCCAAGAGTCGCCATCCGTGAACGATGTCCGATGCTATTTCCCGGCCTGACAAGCACCACAAACGCCTTCATGTTGAGTCTGAATGTTAGGTAGTCCAGCTACAAGACCCTCTCGAGCAAGCTAAGAGAGATAGTGCACATTTAAGTGCCCATACCGTTGGTTCCAAACACTAGTGACAACTGAATTCCTTGCTGCCATGGCTAACTCTAGAGAACCACTTGTGTCCACAAGCCTATAGAGGCCATGATCCTCAATACCAACGGCCACTGTTATGCGAGTCTCCCGATCTACAATAGAACATTTGTGCGAGCTGAAAACCACATCCATCTGAGGAGAATGTGCATTATCTAACTGACTAAAAGAAGGTTATGATGAGCCCTGCTGGCTCTCTACGAAACCCGTCTTTTTCTTAAGTCTATTTGTGTTTTACTTAGCTTTTTAGAGAATGTTTGTAGACAGAAGAGAAGGTGCGCATCATATTAAAGCTTATAAAAATGCAACATGAACATATTCTGAGCAACAAATGCAATAGATGTTATTCTGCAATACATACAATGAGATTACAAACGAATCACATACCCGAAATGCTCCAGAATAATTAAATAAGAAATAAATCCAGTTTGCCAGCTGGAATTGATGAAAACTGACAAAGAAGCACGCCCAAGCTCCAAATTTGACTTCTCCCACTCCAAAACAGGATACAATCCCCTGAGAGAGGTAGACGCCAAGAAAGAGACACAAAAGAAAGCCAAGAGAGAGGCGTTTCAACTAGTTCCTTCACACGCCTTCCCAAAACAGGCACATTTACCAATGCAAAAGTACGGCCCAAGTAAAATGCTAAAGAATCAAAGATGAAAGCTGAGGAATTGCTGGAGAGGATGCCTCAAGTGAAGAACCCCTTTTCTTATTGCAAACAACAGGAAATCTATACAAGGTACTCTGATTGAATCATGTAGAACCTCTGAATGAAGCTCTCAACTGCACTGATTCGACTGGTCTCTCACAGTCTCAAAAGTGATCAACATCGAAGAGGAATCGTTCTCCAATGGAAAATAATGGTCAAACCCTGTTCACAGAGGAAGGCACAAGAAAATATCCAAGGAAAAGTCAAAATAACCAATCATAGGGTTTCTCATTGCCAAATTGCCTTATAACCCAAAAGGCACGCATTTCCAAGAAGATACGCCCTTTTCCATCATTTAAATCTTTTAAAATAATATTAAGTCCTTTTCAATAGTTATGAACTTAATATTTGGCGCCCACTTACAAGATTAAGTGATTTAATTTTAAATCACAATTTTTATGAATATTTAAGTGATATAAAGGGATAAAGTCAATTTGACTTTATAATAAAATAATAAGTTAATTAATAACTTAAATCACTTAAATAAACATAACTTCCTCAAATCTCCATAGAATTTTGTGCCATCAAAAGCTGTCAACTCCTGAACTGCTAAGGCCTGCTGTGAACCAATCACTGAGCTCTGGAAACGAGAATGACCAAGCTCTCCAGAAAGTACCACTAACCCTCTAACCAAACCAGTTAGCCCACAAGGGTCAGAGAAAAGGCTAACACACTGTTCCCGAGAACTGACTAGAGCGGGGACATCACAGTCCGCCCTCCCCGAATTTGCTTGACCACAAGCAAACTCAAAGTCGGATGCTAAAGAATACTGTCACTCTCCCAAGTAGCATCCTCTGTCAGTAGATCTTTCCACTTTACCAAGTATTCCCTGATAACCCGCCTCCAAAGATGACGCTCTCTGGAATCCAGAATGGCCTCAGGTATCAAAATCAATTTCCCCTCATCATCCAGGGGTGGTAAATCAATAGGAGTCACCTGTTGTCCCAACGCCTTTTTGAGGCACGACACATGGAACACATTGTGAACCTTACTGTCCACCGGAAGATCTAACTCGTAAGCCACTTCACCGACACGTCTGACAACTCTGAAGGGTCCATAGTATCGTGGCTTAAGTTTCTCGGCGCCCTTCTTACGAAGAGTTGACTGCCTATAAGGCTAAAGCATCAAATACACCAAATCATCGATCTCGAAAGTTCGCTCCACTCGCTTCTGATCAATATTGTTTTTGCTGATTTTGAGCTTTCTGAATATTCTCCTTGAGTGCTCTCATAATGTCCTGGTTCTCCTACAATAGATCACCAGCACTGGGTACTCTACTGTCACTCAGCAATAAATCAAGAAAACTCAAAGCATCATATTCATATAACGCTCGGTAAGGTGTCATCTGAATGCTCATGTGATGAGTGGTATTGTAGCAATACTCACAAAGGTATAACCACCTCACCCATGCCTTCTGTTGCCCTGAACTGTAATTCCACAAGTATCCTTCCACCCATTTGTTGACTATCTCAGTCTGCCGATCTGTCTGTGGGTGGTAGCTGGTACTCGGAGTGAGTTATGTCCCGCAAAGTTTGAATAACTCCTGCCAGAAGTTACTCATAAACCTGTTGTCCCTGTCACTGACTATACTTCGAGGCAAACCATGCAATCTAAATACCTCTCGGAAGAACAAATCCGCCACCTGAGTACCTGTGTGTGCAGTAGTGATTGAGAAGAAATGAGCATACTTCGTCAACCGATCTACTACCACAAAAATGTTGTCTTTCCCTTGAGCTTTCGGCAAGCCCGTGATGAAGTCCATAGACAAACATTCACACTTCCTCTCAGGAATAGGAAGCAGCTGGAGTAAACCTACAGGGTATGTATGTTCCTGCTTGTTCTGCTGACAAACAAGGCATTCCCTGACATGCTGAAGAACAAAAGACTTGAGACCCTTCCAAGTGAATCTCTCCCGTACCTGCCTGTAGGTCTTAAAGTAACCGGGATGTCCTGCCATAGGTGAATCATGGAATGATCTCAATACTATGTCCCTCATCTCAAAACCTGGGACAAGAAATATCCTCCCTTTCTAAATGATAAGATCATCTACAAGTGAGTACCTGTCATCCTATACTGTCCCATCCACTATGCTAGAAGCCCACGGGTTCTTAGCATACTCCGCTACTATCACATGTCTCCAATCCTCTGAAATCAGTGTAATGGAGCTCAAGTGAGGACGGCGAGATAATGCATCAGCAACCACATTCTGAGTGCCTTCGACATAGGAGATGTCAAAATCATAGGACTGAAGTTTGTTGACCCATTTATGTTGCCTTTCGTTCAGATCTCGCTGCCCAAGAAAATGTTTCAAACTATTATGATCGGTTTTAACACTGAATTTACTACCAACCAAGTATTGCCTGAATTTGGCCATGGCATGCATGATGGCCAACATTTCCTTATCTTAGATACTGTAGCTCCGTTCAAGACCTCTTAGTTGCCTGCTCTCAAAAGCTATAGGGTGTCGATCCTGCATGATGACTGCACCAATACCCTCACCATTGGCATCACAATGTAACTCAAAAGGTTTGGTGAAGTCCGGCAAAGCCAAAACTGGACATGTAGTCATGAGAAGTTTCAACTTCTCAAAGCATGCCTATGCTAGTGGTGTCCACACAAAAGCACCCTTCTTAGTCAAATCAGTTAGTGGCGCAACATGTCGCGAGAATCCACTAACGAACCGACGATATAAGGCACATAATCCTACAAACCCCCTGAGCTGTGTCAATGTCTCAAGTGTAGGCCAATCAATGATAGCTCGAACTTTCTCTGGATCCATGCTGACTCCTGCACCGCTGATGATGTGACCTAGATATAAAAGTTTTGCCATGCCTAAAGCACACTTGGACTCCTTGGCGTACAAGGACTCCTTATCAAGTATAGTCAATACCTCATCCAGGTGAACCATGTGTTCCTCCCATGATTTTTTGTAAACTAGGATGTCGTCGAAGAACACCAATACAAATTTCCTCAAGTGAGGATGGAAAACCCTGTTCATAGTAGACTGAAATGTGGCTGGAGCATTGGTTAAACCGAATGGCATAACCAAGAAATCATAGTGTCCACAGTGACATCTAAATGCAGTTTTCTCAATATCCTCCTCTCGGACTCGGATCTAATGGTAACCTGTCCTCAAGTCAATCTTTGAGAAATAGCAAGCTCCATGAAGCTCGTCTATCAACTCATCTATCCGTGAAATAGGATACCTGTTCTTTATAGTCTTCCTGTTGAGCATCCTGTAGTCAATACACATCCTAAGTGTACCATCCTTTTTCTTCACCAAAACAACTGATGAAGCAAAGGGTGACTTACTCGGTCTAATGTGACCCATAGCTAAAAGTTCCTTAATAGTTTTTTCAATCTCATCTTTTAGACGTTTGGGGTGCCGGTAAGGAGTGATCATGATCGGTTTCGTGCCCTCGTCCAGCTCTATGATATGCTCAATACCTCTATCAGGAGGTCTGCCTGGTGGGATAGCACTGAAAACCTTGGCATGTTTGATTCGAAGTTCCTATACATCTAGATGGTAAGAAGAAGCTTGCTGCTCCAACTGTGAAGGCATTAGCTTGCACTCAGCTACCCAATCTACCATGTCATGACGAATCAAACGTTCCATTCTCCAGAGTGAAATTTCTTTTACATTGTTGCCCTTGATGGCTTTAAGAACATGATTTGTGCCATCAACTCTGAATTTCATCTCCATGTCATGTAAATTTAGTGTGAACTCTCCTATCGCATGAAGCCATTTCATGTCGAGAACTATATCCGTTCCTCCCATGTTCACAACATAATAATCTGCCTTAAACTCAAAGTTATTGAGTTTCATGGGCAAGTCTGGTATCATCCTCTCGCAATTGAGAGTGTATCCATCTGCAACCTTCACACGAATGCCTTCAAACTACTGAGTTTGAATTCCCCGTTTCTCCACTAACCGTGAATCAATAAAGTTGTGGGTTGCACCTGTATCTAGAAGAGATATGACCCTTTGACCAGCTAGGATCCTACGGAGTCTGAAAGATCCCTCTCTCTACATGCTGGACATATGAGCCTCCTGTAACTCAGTTTCTACTACAATTTCTGCCTCATTTCCTGATTCTTCTCCATCTGTACCATAGATTGGAGCTTGCTAATCAGAAAAATCAGTCAACATTTCTCCCTCATAAAACCACTCCATGTGCCTGTTTTTCCCTTTAGGTTTGAGGGGGCAATCATGATTAAAGTCATACGGACCCTTGCAGTAAAAACAAAGTTTCCTTCTACGAAGATCATTCATAGTTTCACGATCCAATGGAGCTGCATATTTCTTCTTTTGATCAGCACTATCAGCCTTTTTTGGATCTGATTTATTATTTGTGTATGAGGTAGAAGGTTTCAAACCAAATTGCTTACGAGGTGTAGTAAGCTCCATACTGCGAGCTTTCCTCATGGCCAATATATGATTCCAAACTACCTAGTTGTTTCAATTGTGCTAGGTCTCTAAAAAATAGTTCAGGATCCCGCTTGTCAAACCTCTCTACTAGTCTATCTATGAACTCCTGGTATAAAGTAATCCGGTCATGGTGAATAGTAGTCATGCCATGAATCCACCAGTCATGAGCCACGCCATCAAGGTGAAGTGCTACAAATCGAATGGCATCCTCCTCAGGCATGGGACGTAATATCAAAAATGTGTCCAGCTTACTAACCCAGGCACGTGCTGTAACTCTACCACTGCCATCAAAGTTCGCCAAGGTAAGCTTATTGGTAGCCTGTCTAAGATCATTTTGCTTGTTTCTAGGCCTCCTGTCATTCCTGCTTCTAGTGTGTTCTCTCTTCTAGCTCATGAATCTATCGAAGTTAAGGTGCTCCTTAACTCTCGGTGGCAGTGCATCCCATTCATCATGCATAACCATGATGTTATCTGCAAAGTTAATCTCACCACCCTGTTCAACCTCAACCTCTTCATCAACATCGTTTCTAGTAAATATAGGACAAGTAGCTCTCTCAAAGGTGCGAGCTGGAACAATGTTTCTATGGGGTTCGCCATGAACACTGCCCTCTCGATCACGATCCTGATTTTGTCCCCTATGAAGTGTCAAATTTTGAACATTTGTGCTGAGCTACTGGAGAATATTCGCCATCTGTTCTTGGCCTACAACCATGCCTCTGAGCACATCTCTAGCTTCTCTGTCCTCTTCATCAAAATGATTCCTACGAGAACCTTCAGCTTCCCTGTCAGCCATGTTATCAAAGCCTATTTCTTCTTACTGTTCGTCAAACAAAAATGCTGGAAAAGGTTCAAAAGTATTTCTCTGCAAACTTGTACCCTTGCGTGAGTAGTACCTGTCAAACCTATTCTGATGAGACCGCATAAAGACTGCTAACCCTGCAGGCTGGCAGGATCAGAGCTTTGATACCACTATGATGAGCCCTGTTGGCTCTATAAGAAACCCCTGTCTTTTTCTTAAGTCTATTTGTGTTTTACTTAGTTTTTTAGAGAATGTTTGTAGACAGAAGAGAAGGTGCACATCATATTAAAGCTTATAAAAATGCAACATGAACATATTCTGAGCAACAGATGCAATAGATGTTATTCTGCAATACATACAATGAGATTACAAACAAATCACATACCCGAAATGCTCCAGAATAATTAAATAAAATCCAGTTTGTCAGCCGAAATTGATGAAAACTGACAAAGAAGCACGCCCAAACTCCAGATTTGACTTCTCCCACTCCAAAACAGGATACAATCCCCTGAGAGAGGTAGACGCCAAGAAAGAGACACAAAGAAAGCCAAGAGAGAGGCATTTCAACTAGTTCCTTCACACGCCTTCCCAAAACAGGCACATTTACCAATGCAAAAGTACGGCCCAAGTAAAATGCTGAAGAATCAAAGATGAAAGCTGAGGAATTGTTGGAGAGGACGCCTCAAGTGAAGAACCCCCTTTCTTATTGCAAACAATAAGAAATCTGTACAAGGTACTCTGATTGAATCATGTAGAACCTTTGAATGAAGCTCTCAACTGCACTGATTCGACTGGTCTCTCACAGTCTCAAAAGTTGAGACTAACACACTGTTCCCGAGAACTGACTAGAGCGGGGACATCACAAAGGTTGAGCTCCATATCAAGTACATAATACACGTTGAGGAATATGAGATTTCTCCCACCAGACTGAACCTGAAGCTTGTATCGACAACTGTGTATTCTTCGCCTCCTCCAAAAATCACCGAGTCAGTGCAAGGGGAGAAGTCTGTGAACCAGTCACGTCGATGAGTGAAATGATGCGAGGCACCAAAATCAATGTACCAAGCAGAGGATTTGACATGGTTTGCAGGCCTTTTTGTCATGAGTGCATAAAAGGCAGATTCCTTCTGCTAGGAGTGCTCGCCAACATTCGCTTTCTGTTGAGACCCTCCCTACTTCTTTTGTTCAGAAGCCAAACGTGCACAGCAATCCTTCTTTATGTGGCCAAATTTATGACAGTAGTTGCACTAAATATTCTTCTTCTTAGGGCTGGTTGGGGTTTGACTAGAGCCTTTCTACTATGAAGGTTGGCCTTTCCCTTTGTGCTTGGGCTAGGTTTTAGCTACAGAAGCTTGCTCTGTGGAGGATGATGATCCACTGCTACCGAACTGTCGTTTCCAGCGATCCTATTGCAAGAGGATAGTGCAAAGTTCTAGAAACTTGAGGTCAACATTAGCAGACGTAATGTTGAGAGTCTCTAAAAGTGTTCATAAGACTTAGGTAGGCTCTTCAAAGTGATCATGACCATGTCTTCCTCCTCCATTTTCGGTCCAATCGCCTCCAATTGATCTCTAATCTCCTGGATTTTGTTCAGGTGCGCTTGCAGAGTTGTCTGCACATCCATCATGATAGAAAATAGCATATTCTTCAAGAAAAACGCATGGCTTTTGTCGGAGGTTTCATGCAAACCCTTCAAGTGATCCCAAATCTCCTTAGTTGATTTTCCAAGCAGAATCTGAGGGAGTTGATCATCAATTACTAAAAGTTTGATAAGCATCACCACTTCACAATTTTGCTCATCGAACTTCTCCTGAGCTTTATCGGCAGTGGTGGGTCGGGTGACATTGCCCAAAATCATTTGATCAAGGTAGTGGTATTCAAAGATGGTCATCATCCGCTGCTTCCAGGTGTTATAATTCTTGCCATTAAATCTGACTGCCCTCCAACATAATGTTATTTAAACTGGCCATCTTCACGTTTTTCAAGGCACGAAAAATGAGGTACTGAGAAGAGGCTGATGCACAAAACTCAAGACACGAGTTTTAGAACAAGGAGGAAAAATTAGGCACAGAAATCAATACAAATCTATTGGCTCAAAAATCAAGGCACAGAAAATGATGCACCCAAAAAAATCGAAGACCAACCCAATTGAGATCTCGAAAAACCCACCCAGAATCTATGATTAGAAAAAAAATTCGCCTTAAAAATCCGGGTCAAATCCCTAGACTAAAATCAAAAAACCACGGCCGCCATTGACAAACCAGAAAACTTGTAGAAATTTTTTTGAAAAAACACCAAAAGTCTAGAAAACACAACGCAGCTTGCACGATCAAAATAAACGAAAATTGCGACCAGATTTTTGAAGAAATCGTGCTCAATAGGGAATAATCGCGGCCAAAAGAAGATGCAGGAAAAAAACGCAACCCGAACTCTTGCGTTTGCAGGCTGAGAAG
The DNA here is from genome assembly GCA_007258455.2 of Sequoia sempervirens. Lineage (NCBI taxonomy): Eukaryota > Viridiplantae > Streptophyta > Pinopsida > Cupressales > Cupressaceae > Sequoia > Sequoia sempervirens. The sequence continues at coordinate 699,473,351 of VDFB02058242.1, read as the reverse complement.
GCTTTTAAAGCCGAGAATTAGAGGGCAACAACAAAATCCCGTCGCCAAAGGCATGACAAAAAAAAGCCTTGAAGTAAAATCGCACAGGCGTCACAAGAAACGCGGGCAAGAGATTTGCAGAGGTCACGGCACAAAGACAAACTTGAAAACGCAACCTTACACAGAAAATACGTGTCCTTTAGGGAATGAAATCGTGCCAAGAGTGAAGCAAAATGTGGCCTAAAAAGGATTACAAAAACGTGCCAAAGAAAACACGCTACCTCTAACCCACGAACTAGAAAGAGACGCGATTTTTAGCCACGAATTTTCAAAACTCCAAAAACCCTCAATCAGAAATCCTCAATTTTATTTTTAGAGAGAAGCCCTTCGAATTTGTCAGGAGCCACAGAGATTTCCGAAAAAAAAAATTCGAAAATTTTTCACTCACAAAAAATCTTCAAAATTTTCAGAGAAAATTTTATTAAACTTTTAATTCAATAACTGAAAAAAATCTTCAAAAACATTTTTATGAATTAAAAATTTAATTTTGAGCAATCTTGGCTATGATACCATATTACGCAAGTAATTGGTAAATTATTTGATGTATTAACAATGAGCAATGTGCTCAATAAATAGTTTACAAGATTTACAAAAAACAAGAAGTTTCCAAAAAGAAACTCTAGATAAGATCAGAGACAATCTTATCACTAATTTACACTAATTTACAATATTGCGCATTAATAAATAAATAATAAATATTATTTTAATAAATCTGATCATGTTTCTACTCTTCAGAAATATTTTATCATGTTTCCTACATTGTTCATGCTCTTTAGTAGCTTCCTTTATATTTTATTCTTGAAATGAAACCACATATGAGCTAAGGTAGCAGCTAATATTAATCCACCGTAGGAATTGATGCCTACATGTGGAGAAACCATAAGCTTTGAGGTGGCCATTTGAGATTGTCGACTTCTTCCTTGAGCTGCCAAAAAAAGGAATCACGACCTCATAGAAGGGTCAAGCAGCTTACCAAATTCCAACGCAACACCCTCGTATACCAAAGGCAGCCAAAATGGTGGAATCAACAGTCTATGCCAAATTTATATACATCCAAGAGTGACGTGGAGCTTCAAACCTCGAGTTCTTTCTCAGATAAGACAAAGAATTAGTATTTACACACAGACTGTAAACAAGTTGCATTAACTTCTAAGAGGCAATTGAATAATCTTTACATCAGCTTCCGCTATGCATAAAACAAATTAATTGCCAGCTTCACAGGAAGTATTTCATACACATTGGTAAAGCCATATAGTGGTGACGGGTATTAATAGAGCCCAGACGTGATCTTAAAAAAATTTAATTAAATGTAGCGCTATCCACTACAAAGGTTATCGCTGACATCATAAAGTCGGGCTCTTTATTTCACCACCTCCTTTTATTCTTAGGCGGCTTGTAGCAACAGAGCTATTTATTTGGTAACGCCTTGCAGATGGTTGTAAATTTGCATGATGGACAACGTCTTGAACAGACCTCTGACAAGTCTTTCCACTTTCAACGACGGCTTCAATATTACTTGTCGACTTCTTTGTTGAGGGCGCCTTATAGTTATGGCAGATTTACTTCATTCGCAGTTGAGTTTATTTCTTTCGTTTGGTAGACTGAGTTTTGAATATCCTCAGCAAAATTTACAAGTATTGGCAGAATAGAAGTTGTGGAAGATAAAAGAAATTGGCCTTCGTGGGATTTTAAATCTACGAATCTTATTTTTCAGGTATCATGAAAATCTGGTTTTGAATGCAAAAATAAATCTTCCGCCGTATTTGTCATGATTAGGATAAGTCGTGAAAAGTGGCTATGATTGCAAAAGTTCATCCTTTGCCATATTCTTAATGGAGACATAATGAATCAGTGTGATTCATTTCAGTATAGAGGTGTGGATAGATGCGAATTTGAGTAATTTTCGATTCCTTTTTGACTATTGACAAGACACGAAGAAGTGTTGATTTTTTTCTTAAGTGTGTTGGCTGCAAAAACATCTCTTCCATTATTGGCCGATTTGAAGTGAAAGACATGGTGCATGAGGATGATATTCTCTCACTTGAATTGAGTTGGTGTAAGAGTCTGCCGATTTGAGAAGTCTGGTTTTGTGATGAGTATGTTTAAATGTTATGAAGGTTGTATGGGATATGAGACGGGCTATATCTGCATGATCTGCACATGCTGTCTCCTTTTTATTTTTGACTATACATTTTAGGTTGCATGATCCAACAGGTAGCACTCAGATTGTGGTAGTGATCAGTTTGAAGAGAATATGTGTTTGGATGCATTTTGAAACAAGAAATCAGAGCTGTAGTGTTGTGAAAATTCACAGTGAGTTGGTGCTTCCAGTGAGTTGGTGCTCACTTTTGTAATCTCGAGATTGTAGTCTCTTGGGTCAGTGCCCATTTGAAATTAATGAAAGCAATAGTTATGCTGTGGTTTTTTACCCAAAAGGGTTTTCCACATGATATTGGTGTTTTTCTTGCTGAGTGTTTGTTTCTTCTATTTTGATTACACCCCCTCGCCTTCCGCCCCGTCCCAACCCCCCTCCACCGTCCAGAATTTTCTGTGTGCTCTTCATTTATACCATAGACATATGTAAAAACCATGTTTCCTTTACCTCAAATCTACTTTTGTACTCAGTTGTTTAATATATGCTTGTGTAAGTGATCAAGGTAGCTTGTAATTGATCAGTTTTTTGTGTCTTAAAGTTGATTTGGAGAAGAGTGCATAGAAAAAAAGTAAAAACCTTTAATTCATTAAAAATTCTCTATATTTCATGGTTTTTTCAATCTGCCAAAACAAGGTGCCTTGTAATTGATCAGTTTTTTGTGTCTTAAAGTTGATTTGGAGAAGAGTGCATAGAAAAAACCTTTAATTCATTAAAAATTCTCTATATTTCATGGTTTTTTCAATCTGCCAAGTCAAGGTGCCAAGTCTGGCTGCTGAGTCCAAGTCTGAGTTCAAAATCAGCACACCAAGTCTGTTCCAGTAACTATGATTGAGACTATTTTGTAGCTCAGGCTTATATATTTACCAACTCATATTCAAAATTTAATCTTATTGTAACAGTTATTTATTTTCTTTTTTATTTAGTTCGCAGTGGGGAAAGGGAAAGGGGGGGCTAGTTGACAGTGGGAAGTAATGCTTTGATCACTTGACTTCTTTTTTATTATCTCATACAGATAATACCTGTGCATAGAAATTTTTAACATTTTCTCTTTAAAAGAAACAGAAAGAAGCTGCTGACACTGACGACAACCCACCTGGCTAAATGAAAATCAAAATTAAACAGTGAAAGGATAATAAATATATTAAAAGGAAAGCATCCAAGGTGACATCATTTTATCCAATTTGTGTAGAAGTTATATCTACTCAGTGATAATTATAAATCCAATTCGATAAACTGGTTTGTGATGAACATCATATGATTTTTAGGTTTAGATACAGTTGCAGACTAGTGCTTATAATCAGAATGATAGAGAACAAATGTTCTCGGTCATGTGCATTTTACACGGTTACTGGTATCATTAAGTCTATTCCATATAGCACAACAAACTTCAGAGTATCTCTGTGAGATTCCTCTGCAAGAGAAATTGATTTATGTAATACAGTGTTGGCGTTTAAATTCACACCTCTGGAATGCGTATTTGAAATGGACAGCTATGCACAGATAAACTGCTCTTCGAATTAGGAGGGGAAGCTCCCTCTTGCTGATGGTATTCAAGAAAGTAAACTAAAACTAAGTTGCCTATCTTTTTTATCAGCTAGAGCACAAAGTTTATAAAACACAAACGCCGCAGCTGAGATTTTCTAATTTAAAAACTTCAACTACAACTAACTTAAACTAAAGACGTTTCTAACTTCTCAAGTAATATGCAGAGCAAGAGAAACTAGAAATGAACAAGGTAGATTTTTTGACAAAATACTTCGATAAACTCTTTCTCAACAAACATCTACACACTTCAATGTAAGTTGAAATCAAGATCATAAAAGTAAAACACAAATAACAGAAGTCTGAGATTTTATATCAAGGCAAAGGAGGCTCATGATTTTATTACTCGAACTTTTGGAACAAAACTCACTTCTAACATGCCTGGAATAAGAAATTGCAGCTAAAGAGGCTTGCAATCTTATTCTTACACAATAGAAACAACAATCACACTAACTCCTTGTTGGCTAAAGAGGCTCAACAATTTGCTATCACAACACAAGTGAACTAAAACTGAATAACGACTTGCTGCAATACAGGCTGCAATTTTACTAACACACAACCGTTAAAGAAAACTAATGAGCAAGGCTCTTATTTATAGACAAGCAGAGGAGTAGGGAACCCTAAAATCTCCTTGCTTTCACAATCTAGGGCTTGCTCAGCAAGCAAGCTTTTTTACTAAATCTAGAAGAAGATAACATCTAACACCTAAGAAAGTGAGAAAAGTAAGAAATGCCAACTATTACAATTATCTTCTTTCTCTTCTTCAAAGAATGGATAAAGAATCGTTCCAAGAATAGAAAGAAAGCGGAATGAAAGCTTCTAGATGAAAGCCGCTTTAAATCTCAATCATATCCGCTAAAAAGCAAGAAACTGGGTCCTGGTCAGGTGCATTGATACTATCTAAGGCAATATTCCGATTCTCCAAGATCTCTTTGCCTTTTGTGATCAAACCTAGAGGATCTTTCATTTCTTTAGTTGCTTTATGAGTTCTATTCTTGAAAAACATCACTGCCTGAAAAGATGACTCACTAATTGATAACTTGGCAACTTTGCAGCTTTATGCTTCTGACACTTCGCTTGATTTCCAATAGAAGAGTATTGCACAACTCTTTTATGATACCTTTCCTTTTCTCATATCACACCTTCTCTCGTTCTTCAGCTGAGATGATGAAGTTTTGACATAATGCTGATTTGGTCTTAAACTCGAGGGGAGTGTACTCCATATTGAAAACCTTGAAGAATGACTGTAAACTCGCCTATGTTCAGTCAAGCTTTGAGCAACTTTCCATTTTTAGAATGCTGGTTTTTCATCCTCAAACGGACAAATTTTTGGAAATTTTTCTGAGATATGGGTTTTGCTCAGAATTTCGTTGCAATACAACCCAAATTGTCTGTTTTTGAAAATCTTGAATTTTGACCGAAAAAGCAGCAAACCCTAATTTCTTCAATTTTTCATCAGTAAAGCTGGCACCTGGGTTTCGTTCAGAATACAATTAGAAATGGACCGAGTTGATCAAATTTGAAAAACACTGATGGCTGATCAAAAAAGCAGCCAACCCTAGAATTTGAAATTTTTTTGAAAAAACTGTGATATGGGTTTTCTTCAGAAGACTGTTTTAAAAGGACCCAGATGATCAAAAATTGAAAACCCTGACGATTTCACTAACATGCAAACAAAAAGGCAGCTGCTGCAACTTGATGAAAATTTCTGAAAAATTCTTCAGAAGAATGAGTTGAGTAGACACAGAAGGCTGAAAATTGAAATCTTGGATCTTATCCTTCAGAAATTTGATCTTCTAGATGAAAAAACATGAAAAAGCAAAATCTTATGTTGCTGGTCTGAAAATTATTCTTGAAAATCAGCAACCTTGAGCTCATGGATCTTGAAATAAAACTTCAAATTTGCTGCTCTATTCTTCTCCTTTGGACGCCACCTGCAAAAATGATGAAGATTGAATGGAAGAGATGTTTTAAATATACTTAGGGTTTGAAATAGGTTTGCTTTCTTTTGTTTTTATCTTCAAAACCCTAAAAATTGGCCTGTTCAATGAACTTGGACATTCCCTTCCTCTTGCCATTTTGAATCTTTTGAAAACTTTGAAAATTTCACTAAGGCATTGTAAGTTGGGCGCCCTTCTTGGCTAGGGGCGCCCACTTCACCCAGTGTTAGTCATTTTTTGAGTTTTTTTAACTTTTCACCATTTTGACCCCTTACTTTGTCCTCGATCTCCGGCTTCCAGATTAATCCAATGAAAGAGCTGGATGATTCATCGCGTAGCCTGACTATTTCTGAGAAGATTGTTCTGGAGGAGCCTTTGACGGAAAACTTCGTTTTGACCTTCAAATTCATGGGAGCCCATTTCCTCCAGGGGCTCCGAACTTTCACAGTGTTAACCATTTTTATGATTTTCAAGTTCTTCCTTTTCCCTTTGATCTTTTGATGAATCTTGATTCTGGGAGCTACGTTGATCCGATCGATTGACCGTCAACTCCATTGGATAGCTCGATTGAAACTGACGAAGTGATCTTAGACGATGTATTGGAAAATTCCATCATTTCTGACCTCAAAAGTTTGGGCGCCCTTTCTCTCTAGGGGCACCCATCTTAAGCAGACTTAGCCATTTTTTTGATTTCTTCATCCTTTCACTTCTACAGATGATCTCGCCTGATCTAGTGATCCGGAGCTCGGGTTGACTAACTACTGGGCTTGTCGCGAAGCTGAGGAGATTCTGAGAGGGGTCTTCTGGGGATCTCTTTGCCAAAAAGTTGAATTTGAGGCACCAAAAGCTTGGGCGCCCCTGGCAAGCTGGGGCACCCAACTTCACCAGAGTTAGCCAATTTTTCTGTATTTTTTTCTCTTCTTTTGACTTTCGACATTTAACACTTGTCAAACCCTCTGCTCCGCCTCCTGTATTTGACGATTGCCAACTCGGATTGACGAGCTGATGATCTCTTTGGAAAGCCTGACCGTCTCTGAGGAAATCACGTTGGAGACTCAACTGGCAAATTCATCTATTTGGGCCTTCGAAATCATCAGTGCCTTTCCCTTCTAGGGGCGCCCATTTGCTCCAGACTTAGAATATTTTACCTGATTTTCATCTTCACATTTGAACCGTTATTCCATACTTTCAACTCGATTTGGATTTGTCAGAGAACGACAAGGAAGATGCTCTGACAAAGATAGCCGTCACGAAGCTGGTGGAATTCTGAAGAGACTAAGCCCAATTGCAAACCCTAATTGTTGGATTTTCCCTTCCAAAAGACTGGGCACCCCTGGGCACCTAGGGCTCTAAAAACTTCCAGACTTAGAAAATTTTCATTACTTTCATGATTTTCACTTCATCTTCTGGTTGAAAACCCTCTGTTTGACCTCAAATCCTAGACAACTGGATATTCCGTTGACTGCACTACTAGATTAGCTGCGGAGCTGGAAGGAAACTGAGCAACTTTGACTCGGAGCTAAAACCCTAATTTTATCGTTTGATGCCCTAAAAAGATGGGCGCCCTTCTTCACCTGGGGCGCCCAAGTCAAGCAAACTTGGTCAAAATTTCACTGTTTTCACCTTCTTCCTCGTTCAACATGCGTGTTCATCATTTCATCTTCTGTTCGATGCTTGATCATTGAATCTGACACCTAGCAGCTGACTGACCTCCATTAATGACTTCAGAGCTCCTGAAATGCTTCTGAAAAAACAGAATAGACCCACTAGGGCAAAACTAAGTATTTTGAGATTCTGACTGTACCAGCCTGATATGGAAGTATTTTGAGCCAATCAAAATCAGTTTGGACCCTGACAGACCGACTTTCTATTTTGGAAACTTTCTATTTTTAGAAAGTTTTGCCAGTATCCGTTTCCAAAGAAACCTAGAAAAAGTTACTATTTTTAGAAAGTTTATAAAAATAGCAATTTTCCTAAAATTTTGGGATGAAAAACTGAGATCTGGGTTTTGTAGGTTAAGCTGCTCTAAGCAGACCCAAATCGTCAGATTTTGAAAATTTTGTGTTTTAATCCCTCATGCAAGACATGCACACCCAAATTTTGACCTTTTTCACTGATTTAACAAGACTTTCTCATTTCTTCAAAATGTCTAAGTGTAACAAAAATTTTAATTTTGGGGTACAACATACAATTAACAATATAGAAGCCAGAACAAGCATTATTTATACAATAATTTCACAAGAAAATCCATGCATGAGTTGTCTCTTTTCAATAGCCTACTGATGAATCAGAACATCATGGCAAACATTATGTAAAGTTAGTCCTCATAGTTTGAGAATCTGTCACCAGGTACAATGTTGAAGAATTTATAAAGGAAATGAATGCAAACAAATGGTGTAAGTTAAAGCCTCAATCACATACATACACAACAGATATAATATTATAAAATGATAAATGAAATTTTTGGCCCATAGAAGTAAATCATTGTATCTAAAAGGGAACATTAGCTAAGAATAACCAAAACAACAAAATGCTGAACAATGAAAAACAAGTTCTCTTGCAAAAGGTGATGAGTTCCTAGATTATTTAAAGAGACATGAAATACACAAATACAGAGCTTCGGTACCTCTGGTATTAGCTCTACTTTCTTTCCAGCTGCCATTTCAAAGGCGCAAACCTTCATAATAGCAGTGACAGCATAACCCTGCGGTAAATTGACAAAGATAAACCAAATGCATTAACCACTACCTTTAAAATTTGGAAATCATGAGAACCACTTTCCCACAGCAATGAGTATTGGTTAAAAAATGTTGTCAACAGAAACCAATGCAAAAAAGAGAGATCATTTAAATAGTTCTCTACAAGAGACACTCTTTTATTAATCTGAGAGCTTACACTCATAAATCTTATTGAAGAACTAGATCAAATAACTATATGGTGATCAAAATGATATATAATCAAACTAATGTGCAGCAGGGATGATACTGACAAAAGCTCAAAATTCAAGCATCCAGTGTTTCCCCTTCAAACTCTGTGTGTCACCTCCAAATCTTACAGAGCAGATGGTCCCAATTGCACAAATGTAATACTAAAGTCTAAAATCAATAAAAGCATGCACCACATTGGGTGATACTTGTGTATGGGAAAGAAAGCTAGAATCATTTCTTTTACCTCTTTTGTGATGTTTATTAAAAAAGGTAACTAAAGACTGATTTGAAATTTTATTGCTTACTAACAAGTAGTAACCTGTGAAGTGGTGAGAAGAAATTTAGAAACAAATGTTCTGAAGGGGTGTAGTTTTCCTAGGGTTTTGGCTGTAGCCAAGCGGCCACCTGGCCTAGCTGAGGCTCCTCACATCCCTCACATTTTTCCTCTGCTTACTGATGGCAACTTCATCTGTCTGCTAAGCTTGGTTGGGATCTTTTTAGTGTTTTTTTTTTGGTTTGCTATCTGTGGTTTAAGGGATTCCTGCTCATCAATTGGAACCACCCTTTCTCTCCAGCTGTTTTCAAATTATATCTTTCCAGTCTAATAGCTTCCCATTCCTACAAAGATGTTGCCAGGGTGGATGCTAGGTTGAAAGCCACATCAAATCTGAACACCCCTGCTGCTGCAGATTTCCACAATCTAGGGCATGGCAATGAACATCTTCAGATGGTTAGACATCAGGGTGATATCCCCTTCATTGACACTCCCATGGGGGAAAACAACTGATCTGATTACCATGTATCATGAGCTGGTTCTGGTGGGCAAATTTATGGGTGCTTGGCCCTCTTTCAATTCATTGGAAAACTGAGTAAACAAAGAATGGAAACCAAAGATTAAAAGTGACATCAGCATTTATTTGTGTGGGAGGGGCTTTTTCCTTGCAACCTTTCTAACAAAAAGGATGAATATCTAATTTTTTTCCATGGTTTGTCATTTTGGGGCACCTACAGACACTATTTGAACCAATGGACGCCTGTTTTTGATCCAACAAAAGAAACACTATCTCAAATGCCAGTCTGGGTAAGACTCCCCTTCCTTCCTTTGTTTTGTGTATGGAATGCAGATGTGCCAAAAGCAATAGGAAATGCTATTGGAACATACAAGACATGAGCTCCACCCAAAGAAAAGAATTTTTCAGTTGCTTGTATTTGTGTCTAAGTGGATCTTATTAATAGGCTTCCTGAGTCCATTAATCTGAAATTGTGGGCTATTGTCGAAAATCAGAAGATTGACTATAAGCATATAACTTTCAAAAGCAATTTTTGTCATGAGCATAGGCATTTTCAAAGAAACTACACTAAAAAGCCTAAATAAAATGAGGGTCAATCAAAATCCTAGTAAGAAAAGTTATAGGTACAAAGAAAATACGGATGCTTCTAACAAAGATCCCTTGTCCTCCAACCCACTTTCTATCTTGTTCCTAGATGTGCCTCCTCTGGACAATTTAGGTGCTTCTATAGACAAAACAACCGAAGTGGTGATAGCATCTGAAGAAATGCCATTGCTAGAAGAGGAGACATTATCTGCCAAAGATGCTGCTGATGTGGAACATTTAGCACATGCCAAAAAGGAAAAGGAAGGAAAAAGAAAGCTGAAATCCGGTTTATCTGGATTAGCCTCTTTGGTTTATCAAAACAAAAAGAAAATATAGTAAACAATAATGGTTTGTCATGCCCCACCAAAATGCCCAGACACTGCATATTAAATCATTGACTAAGCAATATCATAAAAACCAATGCAAGGAGGCTCCAGCAATATTCATAAGGGAGCACCAGTGAAATAGTATAATTAAAAGTAAATTCTATAAAGAAAACAAATATTGCATGACTCTTAATGTGAAAGATTGTGACTCCTAATGTGAAAGGTTGTGACTCCCTCAATAATAAGATATAAAAGGGAGATAATTTCCTTGTGGAGAAATCATCAATTGGGAATGAATCAATCAATTAATTTGGAAATAAATTAGTATTCTCAAAAGGCAGCAATGAAGGGTGGTGGCTCATTTATTGTGAAGGGTAGTGACTCCTTCAAAAAATGGATATAAAGGGAAAATCAGTTCATTGACATTCAATCAGCAATATCACTCGTCTATCCATCAAGAAATCAAGCAATCAAACTATCAAGAAGATCAATCAAGTAAACAGCAATAAGTCCATCATACATCAAGCAATGAGTCTTGAATTTGAGGAGGTGTCTTGCAAATAGGGAGGACGAAAACCCTTCCAAGTTCACAAGAGATTAAGGACAACCCTTATTTCTCTTATCAAGTTAAGGACTAAGAGTTTTAAGGGCGAAAACCCTTGAATACTCTTGGCAAGTTAGGGACAAAAACTCTTGATATTGCCACAGCTGAGTTAAGGATGAAAACCTCCAATTCAACAGATTTGAAAGCACTTCCAAAGAATTTCAAGATATGATTTATTTACAGACTTATGTTATGAATTATTAATCTGAATATTATAATAAATTCATAATATTTGAAAAAGCCATTATCATCACAGTTTGAAGGAGAATTATTGCAGAAAATCAAGCTAACTTCTATTTTCAGAATTATTGCATAGGTTATAAATCTAAATATTATAATAAAATTTCATCATTTTAGATAAAGTTATATATATAAATATAATGCAATTTTCATTTTAAGTTGAAATTATTGTTTCAGGGCAAAAATCAGGAATGTTCTAGAAAGGGATATTACATGGTTGAACCTAGAAGCTTGTTCGGTGGGCAAATCTCTACTGCTCTGGCCATCTTTCTTACGTAGACCCTAAATTTTCTGGCTATCTTTCTCATGATGCCCCATATTTACAAAGGAGAACCATGCATGAGTTGATCAAATTGATTGTGAGACAAAGCTTTAGTGACAGGTAAGAGGCGGAGGAATGTGCCCATACAACTAGCAAGAAAGAAATTGTCCAAGATAATCTTGTTCCTAACTCTTTTATGGATAGAATGGTTTCAGTTGCTTCTTTGATGTACACAAATTATCACAATGTCAAGCATCCTATATTTAATGTTGGCAGGAGCAACTCCCCTCAACCTTAGTTTGAGCTCTTTTATGTTCTTTTGTTGATGCCATCTACATGGATTTCTAATCCATAGAAATCCATTTTTTGAGTACAAGAATATGATTTTAGGCAATATCAAAGTAACTTTTCTTTCATATCAGCTTTCAAGTTTGAAGTTAAGATTTAGATATAGCATTTTTTACTTACCTCGTGTATAAATGTGTATGGTAGATCCTACAGATTACTTTTGTGTAATCTTTGAATTTAATTTCATATGGAATAAAATATAATAATGTTTCCCCTCAAATTCACTATTTTTCAACAGTTTTTTAAAATTGTCAAGTTTTGGCCTACTTTTTCCACCAAATCAAAAATTGCCTTGCTGAATTTTTGCCAAGTCCAAGTGTCAAAACTATGGATCAAACCTATTTTTCCAAACGTGTGCTTCAGTTTCACCATCGACCTTATTCATCTCAGCATCCACATTTGTATTCTTGTTGAGCTCAAACCTTTAAATTCGCTCCAATCTCACCATCACATTTAAATATGTATTAATAGTTTCTTAAAGCAGAGCTTCTGCAAATCATATAGCTAATGCTGCGCTGAATGACAAGTATTCCTTTTTTGAGGCTAAATGTGCTCTTACAGATCTGAAAGCCTGATGTTACACATGCTAATCTAGATAAACCAGGCAGCATTCTAGATAAACCAGACAGCATTATATTGACCCTTGCAAAAACCACTGTTGTATTTATTACTGAAAGCAAACCAACCATAGGGTGTGTATTTTTATAGCAGTCACTGCCCAAGCATGTACTTCTAAATGACAGAAACTCCCTTTTAATAAAAGCACATCCGAGGCCATATTGGAATGTCTTTGCAGCCATAAATCATATTTAGATCAGCATATTATGTCATTTCTTCCAGCTTTCATTCCATTACAAACTGTTTCTCTGCAAAGCAATGGAAACTAGACAATGTCAAGTTTCCATAAACTATAGAAATTAGATCTTAGTATGGGGATGGCCCCGGATTTCCCAAGGATAAGGGATCAGAGATGCTCTCAGTTACACATACAGTGAAAACACAAGATGTTATAGGTCAAGCCACTAAAGTGTAAAGTATGGAATATTAACTAGCAATTTCCCTCACTTAGCCTGATAATGGAGTTCTATTATATAAAACTAGGTCGCCTAAGGTTCTATCAGGAAAAGCTAGATACAGGAAGAAAAACATGCAATTGCCCGTTTGTCTCCAATTTACTTGTAGTCCAATTGTATAAGGTAACACATTTTGTAATGTCCCCGTTTTGGAGGTAGATTAATTTAATTAAATTAATTAATTAAGTTGTCCAAAATAATGATATTTCATGAGAATGACTAATTGATTATTTTAATTAAACTAAAAAAGTGGTATTAAGTTAATTATTTATAAGGTTATCAAATAAATCAATATTATAAGGTGACCTTATATTTAATTAATTTAATAAAGTGACTTGAATAAAATAATATATCGTAAAGTCACTAAATAAAAATAAAATAATATTATTCTAGAAGGTTCTTGAAGAGTTGGAGAAAAAGAATAAATAGAGGGGTTGGTTGGGCTTCTAATCATCCAGTTGTTGAATATTGTTTTGATTGACTTTATTGGGGAAGCCTATGCTTTCTACAGTTTCTTCATTCGATCATTGAAACCGAAAGCTCTCTTTGGTTGGCAACTCTGAGGCTGTGAAACTATCAGCTGATATTGTTGCATTGGTTGGAGGTGGCATTTCAATCATTTCACTTGAGCTTATTGCATCTTACTTCAGCTTTCATTGAGGTCGACTTGGTTTGGAGTATGCAAAAGATTGTTTGTTGGCATCCATTTTGGCATCAATTCATTGAGGAGAATAAAGGCGCTCCCTTTGGGAGTATTTTTGGGTGATATTTCGTAAAGTTTCAGTTGCATTTTCAGAACTTTATAATCTGTTGTCATGGAGGTCGATCAGCCTATGTGAGTCTCATGTTTTTGCTCATATCTTTCGATTGAGGAGGCCAATCATTCTAGGTATTGTTGCATTCAATTCCTATCGTCAAGAAAATCGTTTGAGGGGCAAATTGGAAGGAGTTTGGTGTTGCAATTAATTATTTAAACATTTGTCAAGCAAGGACAAGGGCGGATGATTGAAGACTACGATTGGGTTTGAAGGAAGTCCATTTGCATTGCTAGTGGTTGCTACCTTATCTTCTTTCAAGGGCGCAGCTTGTAACCAGGTTCCTTTACATTTGATTGCATCCATCATAGTATATAGAATAGTTTACATTTCAGCTGTAGGTGCATGTCATTACCAGCATTATCATATATTGGAATTCTATTGTAATGCCAAGACTGAGTCTTGGCCTTTCTATATCAACATTGTATTGGACAATATTTCTCAATAAAGGAGCTATAAGTTGCTGGTCAAATATTGTTGTAAATAAGCATGTTCATATCCTACATGATCACCATATTATTATGCATGCCAAATGTTTGTCAAAATGTCCCTTGGCTGTAGATGCACTTTTTACATAGAAGATTCATATATTTGAATTCAAAATTACCAAAAACATACTTGCATTTCATTTCTACCTTGACAGTAGTTAGTTTGCATTGTTCTAAAGCATTCATACATATCATTTGGCATCAAACAAACAACAAACAAACACTCAGAAAATTATAAAAGTGAGCTGGAAGGTTACATGACAAGTGTTTGACAATATTCCTTGAGCTTCATATCAGCAAATTGTGATCAGAACTAGCAAGGCTCATTACACATTCAAACAAGCATTTAGAATCTTTGACTTTGATATATGAAGCATTGAAGAACACTGTGTGTGATTTAAATGTGTACGCTATTTCATGAAGGATATCCATCTGTATGTTGGGCTTATCTTCCGAAGTGAATGTCCTTTCAACACTCTTTATGTTTGATGGATAATTGTAAGCACTACATATTTTCTATTTATGACTGCAACCAATTCAGCTGGGGTTTAGCAGGATGTTAGCTTCAACTGACTGTCATTAAGTTCCAGCCACTAAAACTGCACAGTTGCAAACATAGAAATCTGTAATAACTTGGTCTTTACTTCCTTTAATGCAGCTCTTGTTTTTGTTTTCATCCCTAAAAATGAACAGAAAGATCTACACTTGATCCTCTATGGACAAACAACAAGCAAATTTCGAATAAATACAGTATTATTTCTGTTAGCAAAATATAACATGTCAGCTGGATACATATAACAATCATTATTATAACTTAAAAACTCTTAATGCAGAGATAACAATCACCATAGCTAAATAGGTTGCCATTAAAGAAGCAATTAACAGAAATGGGTTACTATTAAAGTAGCAAATAAACAGAATTACTGTTGGTACACAATTTGCAGGGAAAATATCAGTTTTTATTGTTCATTACTTGATTAGAATGACATAAACATGAGGCCTAAAACAGATACAGACGAACTTGAAAGATATCAATCTAGTAATGGACTAAACCTTAAAGGCCCCAATCATGATTCACAATTATGGATACAACAATAAATGTTTATGTAAATGAGGTGATTCTAGAAAGATGAAAAACCAACGTATTTCACAGATCCTCTCAATTCTCTTAATAAAGGAGAAAAGGCTAAAAGTTAATCACACCTTGACAACATTATCTCCTGAATGGGCCTCAGCTACATCAGATAGTTTTCCTATGATATATGAGGCGGGGTATTTTCCATCAGCTGTTCCATACTCTCCTAAAACCCAGCAAATGACCTGGAGGAAATAACAGATAAATAAGGCATAATACAACAAAAAGTTCTAAAAAGATTTGTCCAAGACAAACAACTTTCATCAAGAATATGTCAGTAATTGCTATTTAATAATTTATTAAAGATCAACATAAATAGCTATTTAAACTTACAAAAGAATAATCTGAAAAGCAAATAATAGGCTTTAAAATTTGGGAAACATACTTGTAAGAATATAGAAGGAAGTTTTGGCTCGCCAAGTATGTGCAAATATGAATCTACCTGCAAAAGAAATGAGATGCAATTTCATTGCATTTAGGTAGGAACGATGATCATTACCAGATGGAAATAACTAACTCCCCAAATCATATAACAAAGCTTCAATCTTGCATGTAACAACATTTTGTGCAATCAACCAAAGTTTGTTAACAAAGCTCCTATATTATAAGTAGAATAAGAATCAGACACAAAATTCAAAGTATAAAGGATATGAAATATACTCCCTTTTGGCACAATAGCATACCCTAAAACTTTTCCTTATAGCACAGCACAATATCATACCCTTAATATGACCCCATGGTTAACTGCTTCATGGGGTGAGTAGAATTAATTCTACAACCAATCCCAGAATTGGAATCAGCTGGTCACCTCCTCCAATAGGCTGGCTTAAAATAAACTTTGATGGAGCAGCAAAAGGTAATCCAAGCCAATCTAGAGCAGGCTGTATAATAAGAGACAAAAAAGGTAAAGTCTTGGGACAGCTTTGCAGAAATTGAAGCAAAGCACCAACAAACGCAAGCATTTGTGCTTGGTCTTCATGTATGTAACAACTTTGGCATGTGTAATGTGCAGGTACAGGGCAACTCTGTGATCATCATTAATTCCACCCGTAACAAGGGCTCCCCAAATTTGAAAATAAATAATATTCTACACAAAGCTTGGCTGATTCTCAACTCTTCCATGACTTTAGCATGCGTGCGGAGAAATAAATAAGGAAGCAGAATTCCTTGCAAATTATGCCATTGGTAGGGAACATAAATGTATAATAAACAAGCAAATGAAAGCATGGAAATCCTTCGATTTCATTCTAAGGTTGCCTCAAATGGATGAATTTGTCAATATGAGTGTTGAGATTGGTAGCCACTATTTTCAAGGAAAGAGAGATACTTTCCTGAAAAACATTGCTAAGCATTGGTTAAAGTGCCCAAGAAGGGAAAGTCCCAAATTCCTAAAAATTTGCAAAGAGCACATTTTGTGGAGGAGATCTCTGACATAGTTACCCTATTGAATAGGTAGTAGGTGGTAAAATATTGGTGTCTTCAAGTATTGGATGTGTCAATTCATTATCGTAATTGGATATGCCTCCTAGTTCAATGATTGGGAAAAAATGATAAGTGATCATTTGCATGATCAGCTAGTGAACTTTCAAAACAATCAGTATTTTTACATGGTTCTCATATTTTTTTCTATGCTATAGCAAGCAAGAGAGTGTGGTTGGTTTCCAAACACAAGGAGAGTATGATAATACAATGCAGATTTATGATTATTATCCACAAATTCAGCTAGATATTGGCAATAATGATTCTAGGAGAGTCATTGATGTTTTTAGCATGTTGACTATGAGAGAATTAGGAGACATGGGACTCAGAATCTCACCTCAAGCATCAAATTGATCACCCAATATGGCAACTTTCTTATTCAATATCCAAGGTTTCCGTACCTGAAAATAGGTGGACTTAAAGTCTCTCCCTACAAACTGCCACATTATATGAGTGACTACCTCATTCTTATTGAGGTATGTAGGCAAATGGCTGCAGTGAGCAAGAAATGTAATGATAGAAAGAAGACAAGATACCCCTTTCCAATGAGTCTAAGCTACTACACTTGCAAATCTTATTCAGATGCATAGAATATAGAGAGGTTGGTATCAAAAATAAGCCTACATTTTTATGCAACCAAAATGTCTTCTGATGGTAAAAATTATGTCAACAATAATTTATATTTGGGACCAACAATAATCTGCGATGGAACACTAAAGGTATAGAGGATGATGGCTCTAACTTAGTGGATCCAATTTGCACTTCTTCAATCCAAACACAACCTCTCCCACCTATCAATTAGGCTGGGAAACAGGTAGCTGAAATAACAGAAAGAACACTTTTTGTGTTCCAAAAGACAAAAAGGTGGATAAGATCCAAAGCCACTAAAAATGCTACCTCCAGACCTTCTCCAAAAGATAACTCAGCAAGGAAGCAGATGCAGGTGCGTTCCTCATCTAACCATCCTATCACAGTAACGTACTCCACTCGATCAAAATCTGTTGCAGCAAGGGGTGGAGAGGATGAAGACCCCAAAAAGGGGAATGATATGAAAGGTTAATGTGAGGAAGGGAATCAAGAGCCTAGAAGAAAATTAGAAGTGAAAAGACCAGCCCCTCATAAAGATGAAAGAAGCTCTTTGGACCCCCATTGATAGGCAGCCACAAGTGGCATCTATTTCCTCTTCTCCTCCATCATCCCCACCTTGGTCATCTCCACCTCATACTTCTCCCCATACCTCTCCTCCTCACACACCCACTCCTCCACCTTCTCTTTCTCCATCACCACTACCAATCAACACCAAGGGTGATTCAATTCCAAAGACTATTCTACCCCCTCTAACACTTAAGACTAGAGCAGTGTCATCCTCATCTCCTTGGCTTAAGGAAGAAGTGGCAAATACAAGGAAGCGAATTCAAATGGTAGATCCCAATTTCGGCGCAATATCAAAACTGCTGCAAGGTACTCCTTGGCCTAAGAAATTTCACACAACTTCTAGGTTGTTGGTTGATTCATCTTCTAACCACCAATATGTGGAGGTTTCTGATTATAATGTCACTTGAGTAGTTTTGGGCCGATCTACACATGAAGGAGATATTCATAATGCCCAGGTATCAGTTGCTACATGTGTGGAGAGAGTAGAAAAGGAGAAGGAAGCAAGAGAACAACTGGAGAAGTAGGTAAAAGCATTAACTTAATATATATCATCTATTATAGATACCTTCGCTCCGCCTCTAGATGCCTTTCCTTCAACTTCATCTAACACACCTCCTAAAAGTATATGAGCAGGTTCAAAATAAGAAAAAGGAGATTGAAGTTGAATCACAAGCTATAAAAAAGGAGGATGCAGTGTTTCAACTAATAATTAGGGATGTACAAGAAATGATAAAAATAGATCTAGACATTTTGATTGCAGAACAAGTATTCAATAATGCCGATGAAAATGATACTTTCAAATGGTTCAAGGGCATTGAATGGAAATTCGTGGTTTTAAAGCAATCCTTAGCTCAAGTCAAGAGATTGGCTAAGCTATGTGACTCTACTTTGATTATAATCCCAGTCCTCTGTTTTGCTTTTGATGCTGCTTTCTAGAAGAAGATGAAACCAACTTGTCAGATTTTGTTGTTGCAAGGAATAATTTGAAGGACATGGTTTCAAATGAATTATCTATGAAAAATACCATTGACAGTAACACAGTGGAAAAACTGAGTAATATGTCAGCAGCCTTGATCACTTTCTGAAAAGAAGTTTCAGATTTGCATAGAAGAATCAAAGAAATTAATCAGGCCTTGTTGAAATCGAAGATTTGTCTTAGTAGCATGTCAGTCCCAAATGGAAAAGCATTTTATAAAGCCAAGATTGTTGCTACACAATCAAAAGTTCCAACAGGTGACTCAGCTAGCAGTCCAAGCCAAGAAAAAGATAAAGATGTCTCTCAATGACATTTTAAAAAATACTTTATCTTTATATTTGTAAAGTGACTTTGGATAAGTTATTTTCTAATAAATTAAAGTTAAATTTATAAGAAAAAGAATAAAGTTTATTTTTTATTTCTTTTTCAAGGAGTTACAAATGTATTGTTATTAAAAGAAGATTAAGTTATCCCTTTTCCAATTTTCTTCCATTCAGGAGTATTTTTTACAGGCATTGTACATGAGTTCTTTGAGGAGACTTTATGCTCTCACATTTTGGAATGATAAGAATACAGTTGAACTTTGGGTCATTGGCAACATATTGGGAATTTCTTTATTTCTCTCTTTGCATGTTGGAATTTGAAGTCATGTTTAGATCTTGGGCTTAACCTTCTACATAGATATGATTTTTCTTATGTTTAAGCAATATCTAATAGATATCTTTCAGATTTGTATATTTAAAATATTTCTTATGCTCATTACTTTTGAGTACAAAACTTTGTGTTCATACTCCTTTAGTTCACTACTTGGAGTTTTCCTTTCCTTCTAGTTTTAGATTGTGTGTCTTTCCTGCTTTCCCATTAAAAGCATACCCCCAGAAAAACCCAAACACATTATGCAAGGGAGCTGTCCCTCTCAAACAAAGAGGAAGATTGTTAATCCAATAACAATCTATCTAGCTGTTGTAAACATTCTCACTGCCCATTGGGTGAGTCATGCTATTTTGGAGCAAATGCAGTGGCAAATTTATTTACCAACATTAAGGATTTACAAACGCAAAATCTACATCTACCCACAACAAAGTAGACTACACATTGTGGAGTTTTTACATTCATTCCCAAGTGCTAACAAGTTTTAGGTATCATTTGATATGGCTCTTTAAAATTGTAATTGACAATTTTAGAGAGGTTGCTAAGAGAATATTGGTCCACCATAAATCAGTCTCTCCATGCTTCATTTGGCCTTCTACAGATAAGCCCTTTTACATATATCCTTTTATGGTGGCCTTACTGCCTGTCCAGACGATCCGTCATAGATTCCTCGCTGGTCAGTTCAGAGTGTGGCTGCACCAGCAAGTCAACATATATAACCTTTAAACGCCAGAACTTTCATACTAAGCTTAATTTGGAAGCTAGATACAGAACAACATTTCATTTCAGATGCATTTACCTTGAGATTCAGGGTTACTATTTTCTAGCTATTTTGGAATTTCCTAATTTGCATTCTTCTCTTGGTCTAATAACAATTCTCAACATTGTTTCTGAAAGAGACTTTAAGACAGAAATCATTATGTTCTCATAAATATTGAAGGCAGTCAATGACAAGTCCAAAAGTTCTCCAAACACCACTGCTGCACTGAGACTGTCACAATGTTCAAACTAGAACTTAATCCAGAGGTTGTGACAAGAACTGTCACCACATTCTATACTTCTTTCGAGAGGCAAAAATGAAAGCCAAAATATGTCAAAAAAGCCAAATTGAAAAGGTATTAAATCCTCTACAACCACCCTGTGAATGGGAAAATCTTTCAAATGTTTCATAATTCATTTTCTTTATTTTGTTTCATCATACATTGCTCCTACACCAGCCTGACAGATATTGCTAAACTTTAACTCTACCTCTTTACCAATTGAACCGATACATAGTTTATGGTTGACTCATATATATACTTGGAGGCAATTTTTGAGTTTCCAACTCCAATCTTTGTCTTCTTTAAAGAGATCTGAGCAGGTTGTTTTGCTGGATGAAGTTATCCCTTCATCCCCAAATTCTCATGTTGTAGAGAGTGCCTCTAGTTCCATGCAACAAGCTGCCTCTAGCAGCAAGATTTGGCAATTTCAAATGAGATGAATTGGACTGCAGTTTCAAATCGGAAATCAAGGATATCTAAGAAAATACTTCTTATATGATTAGATCTGGAACTATGAAGGTAAGGTCCACTATGATAGTTTATATCCAGCTTATTATATTGTGAAAATTCCTGTTTTAAGAAGCAGGTTTGGGACATATGAGACCCCCCTTACATTATATTGTGATGATATTTTGCATCCATTGGCTTTCGATCTCATGAACTAGCACAGTTATAAACCAAGCCTTACCTCTACACTTCCATACATGCATATAGAAACATACATACACATATCAATTTATGTATCTCTATATATATATGTGAGTATACGTTTTGCATGTGTGTTATTACGCAAGTAATTGGTAAAAAATTCGATGTTATTTACGAGAGCAATGTGCTCAATAAATAGTTTACAAAATATACAAAAAATGGGAAATTTCTAAAAAGAAACTTCAGATAAGATCAGAGATGATCTTATCACAATAATTTACAATACTTCACAATATTGAGCATTAATAAATAAATAATAAATATTATTTTAATACCCTCCCTTAATGCTCAATCTATCAACTACACCAAGATGCCCCCTGAATTTGACAAACTTCTCTGGACTCAGCGACTTCGTGAGAATGTCTGTTGTCTGCTCCTCTATCGGAACATATAACAACTGAACTGATCCGTCTTCAACTAGCTTCCGAATGAAATGACAATGAGTTTCCACATGCTTGGTTTGTTCATGGAAGACCGGATTCTTGGCAAGTTTGAGAACTCCCCGGTTATCACGGAACAAGGGAGCTGGATCTGCTTGAGATATTTGCATATCCGCAAGCATCCAGCGAAGCCAAACTGCCTCACATGCTGCTTTTAACACTCCCTGATACTCTGCTTCTGTTGAGGAGAGAGCCACTACCTGTTGCTTCTTACTAGTTCATGTGAATGCACCGGATCCCAAACTGAACACATATCCAGATGTTGATTTCCTATCATCAAGTGATCCTGCCCAATCTGAATCTGTGAACCCACTAAGTTTAGGATCGTGACTCTGAGTGTACAAGAGTCCAAAATCAGTAGTGCCCTTCACATAACGCAGCACACGCTTCGCTGCTACCCAATGATCAGCCTTGGGGATTGTCATGAAGCGTGATATGTAGCTCACTGCAAAATTGAGGTCAAGCCTAGTGGCAGTGAAATAGATGAGGCTACCCACTAGTTGCCTAAACAATGTTTCATCTACCACAGGTGAATCGGACTTAGCTGACAACTTAAGCCCTTTTTCCATGGGTGTGGAGGCAGCTTTGCAATCCTGCATTCGGAACTTATCCAAAAGACTCTGAGCATACTTGAACTAGGAGATGAAAATACTGCTCTCGGTCTGCCAAACCTCAACACCTAAACAATAATGCAAGAGGCCCAAGTCTGTCATGTCAAAAGTTTTGCACAAATCCTGTTTGATCTGAACGATCAAATGTGTCGAACTGCCAGTAATGATCAAGTCATCCACATAGACAACAACAATCAGGATCTCATTACCAGTATTCTTGACATACAGGTTCGAGTCATATGGACTCCTCTGAAAGCCATGATCTGTGAGGTACTTGTCAATTTTTATGTACCAAGCCCGAGGAGCCTGCTTCAGGCCGTAGAATGCTTTGACCAATCTGCACACCTTTTGTTCTTGACCAGCAACTTTGAAACCTGGAGGCTGCGTCATGTATACTTCCTCCTTCAACTCACCATTGAGGAAAGCACTCTTCACATCCATCTGATGGACCTTCCAACCAAATTGGGCTGCTAAGGGGAGGACAAGCCGTATGGTACTCATTTTGGCTATAGGAGCAAAGGTCTCCTCGTAGTCAATGCCTTCTTTCTGTGAAAACCACCGTGCAACCAGACGAGCTTTGCACTTTTCAAGGGTTCTGTCAGCTTTGTACTTCACCTTGTACACCCATTTGCAGCTAATGGGCTTCTTCCCTGGAGGAAGATTAGAAAGGACCCAAATCTAATTCTTATGAAGACTTTGGTATTCAGATTCCATTGCCTTTTCCCACTCAGGAATTCCTTTAGCCTCTGAATATGTCTGAGGTTCATAAACACTGTGGATGTTGGCCATGAGAGCAAAATTCACTGTAGACTGTTGTTTGCTCTAGTTTCTGGATGATCTACCCTCAATGAGCTCATCAGCATGAAGATCACTGATAGTCTTAGCCCACCATTTCAGTCGGAGAGTAGAAGTGCCAACATCAGATGTAACAAGAGGAGTTGGATCTGGTTGTTGTTCTGGAACAGGTTCAGCAGGGGGATTTTCACTATCATCCAGAGGAAACTCAGGTTGAGCATCATCAAAGACTAAGTCTTCATCATCCCTCCCATCAGGTGAACCTAACAGTAGTCGGACGCCCACATCAGAAGCCGACAGGGGCTAATCCTCTGAATGCTAAACAAGTGAGGAGAGTTGGAATGGTCCTCATTCCTCATCAAAGACAACATCCCAACTGAAGATAAGACGATCAGTGTCTATATCAATCAGCCGATATGCCTTGTGGCTGTCATTATACCTTGTGAACACAAGTTTCTGGCTCTTGGAATCCAGCTTAGAGCGCTTGGCCTCTGAAATCCAAACATATGCAAGAGAGTTGAAAACCTTCAAATGACTGATCCTAGGTTTGCAACCAATCCAGACTTCCTAAGGAGTCTTCCCCTTAACAGCATGAGCAGGTGACCGATTAAGGAGATAGACTGCAATATTGACTACTTCTGCCCAAAACTTGGTAGGAACACTCCTGTGTTACAACATGGAGCGAGTCATCTCAACAATGGTATGATTGTGCCATTCTACAACACCGTTTTGCTGAGGAGTGTAGGGTGTGGTCAACTGATGTTTTATCCCATGGGTATCACAGAAGTTGGAGAATGCACTAGAACAGAATTCCCCCCCATTATCTGACCTAAGAGTTGTGATACAAGAACTGGACTCTTTTTCTACCAAGGCGTTAAACTTTTGAAATACATTAAAAACTTTTGATTTCTACTTAAGAAAGTACACCCACATTTTTCCTACTATAATCACAACAAAAAGTAGAAAGTACTTGCAACCAGTTACAGAAGAAGTTGACATAGGCCCACAAATATCAACATGAACTAATTGAAGTACCTTAGAAGCTCACCAAGAGTCGCCATCCTTGAACAATGTGTGATGCTGCTTCCCAGCCTGACAAGCACCACAAACGCCCTGATGCTGAGTCTAAATGTCAGGTAAGCCATCTACAAGTCCCTCCTGAGCAAGCTGAGAGAGATAGTGCACATTCAAGTGTCCATACCACTGGTGACAGCTGAATTTCTAGTTGCCAAGGCTAACTCCGGAGAATCACCAGTGTCCGCAAGCCTGTAGAGGCCATGATCCTCTATCCCAACGGCCACCGTTGTGCGAGTCTCGTGATCTACAATTGAACATTTGTTCAAGCTGAACACCATATCCATCTGGGGAGAATGTCGTATTATCTAACTGATTGAGAGAAGGTTAAGCTCCATATCAGGTACATAATACACATTGAGGAATATGAGATCACTCCCGCCAGACTAAACCTGAACAGTGCCTGTGCTAACAACTGTGTATTCCTCGCCTCCAAAAATTACCGGGTCAATGCAAGGGGAAAAGTCTGTGAACTAGTCACGCCTATGTGAGAAATGACGCAAGGTACCAGAATCAATGTACCAAGCAGAGGATTTGACATGGTCTACAGGCCTTTTTGCCATGAGTGCATAAAAGGCAGATTCCTTCTACTCGGAGTGCTCGGCGATATTTTCTTTCTGTTGAGACCCTCCCTGCTTCTTTTGTTTAGAAGCCAAACGTGCACAACAATCTTTCTTGATGTGGCCAAATTTATGACAATAGTTGCATTGAACATTTTTCTTCTTCAAGCTGGCAAACGTCTGACTTGAGCCTTTCTGCTGTGAAGGTTGACCTTTCCCTTTTTGCTTCAGTTGGGTTTTAGCTGCAATGGCCTGCTCCATGGAGGATGATGATGCACTACTACCGAATTGTTGTCTCCCGCGATCCTACGGCAAGAGGATATTGCACAACTTTGGAAACTTGAGATCAACATTAGCAGACATAATGTTGAGAGTCTCTATGAAGTGTTCATAGGACTTCGGTAGACACTTCAGGGTGATCACAACCATGTCCTCCATTTTCCGACCAATCGCCTCCAATTCATCTCCGATCTCCTGGATTTTATTCAGGTGCGCTTGCAGAGTTGTCTTCTCATCCATCATGATGGAAAACAACATATTCTTCAAGAAAAACTCACGGTGTTTGTCGGAAGTTTCATGCAAGCCCTTCAAATGATCCCAAATCTCTGTTGCTGATTTTCCAAGCGGAATCTGGGGGAGTTGATCATCCGTGACTGAAAGCTTGATAAGCATTATCGCCTCACGATTCTGCTCAACGAACTTCTCCTGATCCTTACCCGTCGATGTGGGACAAGTAACTTTGCCGAGGATCATCTGATCGAGGCAGCAGTATTCAAAGATTGTCATCATCCGTTGCTTCCAGGTGTTGTAATTTTTGCCATTGAATCTTTGACTGCCCTCCAGCATCAGATTATTTAAACTAGCCATCTTCACGCTTTTCAAGGCACAAAAAATGAGGTACTAAGAAGAGGCTTATGCATGAAACTCGAGGCACAAATTCCAATGCAAAAATAGAGGCAAATTCATGTATAGTCTGCAAAAAGTACAATGTATGAATGGCACAAAATTCGAGGCATGGAAAATGATGCACCAAGAAAATTCAGAGACCAACCCAGTTGAGATCTCGAAAAACCCACCAAGAATCTGCAATCAGAAATATTTTCTGCCTTCAAAAAGGGTCAAAACCCTAGACGAAAATCAGAAAACCTTGGTCGCCATTGATGATCAGATAAACTTGTAGGAAATAACAGAAACCTCCACGAAATCACAAAAAATAGAATGCAAAACCCTAGCCGCAAAGAAGAGACCAAAAAACTTCTGTAAATCGTGGGCAGAGAATGACAAGATAAAAACGCGATCAACAACTTTTGAAAGACGTTGGCCGAAGGAGAAAACGAGCTCAGAAGACAGTCATGTTGGCAAAAAGTCATCACAGAGGAATAAATATGCGTCACGCCAAAAAAAAAGCCTTCAAGTCGCGCGATAGGAGTTGTTGAGACACGCACAAAAAGAAAGCCACGAAACGCAACCAAAGAGGCACGAAATCGTGCAAAGAAAAATCCAAACAAAGCTTTCAAAAACGATCAAAAAACAAATCGCGGGCCAAGAATCAGCGAAAAAAACCCTTGTAAAAAAAACTATGCTAGAAAGAACACAAACATGCGACCACCAAAGAGGATTCAGGAAGAATTTCAAATGACAATTAAAAAACCCACGAAAATGCTTCAGAAGACCCATGAATTTTTCCAAGAGCCATGATTTTTTTTTTTTCCGAAGCACATAGGCAGGAGAGTTTTCAAAAAAATTTAAGCAAAAATAATTTCGAAAAGAAATTATAAATTTTTCAAAATTATTTGCCTGAGCTCTAATACCATATTACGCAAGTAATTGGTAAAAAATTCTATGTTATTTACGAGAGCAATGTGCTCAATAAATAGTTTACAAAATGTACAAAAAACGGGAAGTTTCTAAAAAGAAACTTCAGATAGGATCAGAGACGATCTTATCACAATAATTTACAATACTTTACAATATTGAGCATTAATAAATAAATAATAAATATTATTTTAATATGTGTGTATAGTTACACAATTGTAATTGAAGAGATTGTAGAGAAATAAAAATGGAGGACATTTGATAAGAGTGTGACCCATGCTCAAATGCACCTCACCTCAGTAAGGCAGGCCCATTACCTAGCAGCTGTGGTGAAGTTGTGATGTAACATTATATTGAGGTACATTCATAAGATGCTCCACAACTATATAAAAGAGAGTTATTAATAATGTATCTAACTAGAATATTAATAATGCTTATTATATGATTAACATAATGAACATTATAATATTATTGCCTCTATTACAGATCACCTTGCTATTGGGATTTAGCATCTATAAGGTGCTTAATCCTATTGTTAAATGGAAGCCACCTCAGAAGGGAAAAGCCATGCTAAAATTCGATGGGGCTGCCAAAAGCAATCCCATTACATATAGTGGTGATGCTTTATAGGGGATAGGGACAACCACCACCAGTATAGTACAAGTGAAAACCCAGAGGCAGGGCCTTGTTTTGGAAGAATCCTATAATTGGCAAGACCTCAAGAGGAAAGCAATCGCACTAGCCATGGGAACTATCCTACAAGTGGATGTCCTAATTTGAGAATAAATAGGTAATCAAAATATAGTGGTGGTGGAAATTTCATTTTTGAACAGACCCTTCCACCACATATGGCTGGACAAAAATAGGTGGCCAATCTTCTAGCTAATGAAGGGGTGGAATTAGATGTTAATCAAGGTATTTGTTTGAAAATATTAACAGAAGCTCCCCCTGAATTCTTTTTTATTCCCCACAATTAACAATGACTATAGTCAATTAATCAAAGATAATCAATTAGTCAAAGGTAGAAGAAATGCTGCTCATGTGCTTGATATGGAACAGAACTGGAGAGGAAATTTGGTTTCATGCAATCTAAAATGTCTGTGGTTAAGAGAGTATGAATGTACAACAAGGAGCTTCAAGTCTTGGTGGGGAAAGCTTCATTTCAAATGATTTTTTAATATCTGTATTTGCAAAGCTTCATAATGGAATTATTCTGATGTCTCCTGAATTGCAAACCTCCATCACCAATTTAGAAAGGTAAAATGACAACCTTATCTGTGGATGAGGTTGGCAGTTCCACTTTGAATCAATATCTACAGGGATGGTAAGAAATTGTCACCCTTTGTTTCCTTTTGATAAGATTTAGTGTGAATCTTTTTATTTGCATGATCTCTCTTCTTGCCATTATGGTATTGAAGATGAGCGGGTCAAGACTCATCCCTGTGTTCCACTTGTCCATATCCTGTAGGTTTTTTCTCGTTTCCCTGTGACCTTGAATCCATGTGATATCCACTAAACCTGAAAATTGTCCAGTTATTCACTCAAATATAAATATCTAAAGAGCTAATGGGGACAATGAGGAGGAAAAGCACTGTTTCATATCAAGATCATTCTTACTCTGATCATTTGGCAGACCAAAGAAAATGGGGTTTACAAGAAAACCAGGTCAAGGGGTTTTGAAGGGTGAATGTAATTTGACTACAAAAAAGCCAATTTGCTCATATGCTGTAAACAAGTATAAAAGATTAAAAGTAAAATTTTATTGAAGTGATTAAGTGACCTGAAGCACTTAATGAGACTAAAATTAGAAAATATTCAACATAAGATACACATCACAACAGCAGAGTAAGAAAGAATGAGATTATACTAAAGTGCATTATTGTAGAAAGCTACAAATAATCTTGGTAGCTTACTCCAGAAATTATTTAGCTAGAAGCCCTAGTACCCAACATTTACACAAATCACATGTATTGATGTCATGCATAGGTTATGGCATTCATTGTTCACAATAAATGAAAAACAATGCTTAGAGGTGGACAGAGTTGGCTTTGTCAACGAATGGAGGACCAAAAGGAAACAACATTATTCAGTTATTGTTGATTTTTCTTAATGGGCATTAAATTCTAACTTAGAGACACAATTTACTTTCTCAATGAAAGAACAAATAGTTGACACCATAGTAGCATTCCATTTACAGGGCATTGCAAAAGTGTGAAATTTGAATGGAATTCAATTACCAGGTTTAAAACAGAAAAAACTCCATCAAAAACTCATGTATCTAGAAAAGGGATATAATAATAATAAAAAATAGAGAAAAAAATTATTCTAGATTAAAAATATACATAATAAATTAAAAAATTCCAATTATTGAAAAAGAATGAATGGGATTTTTAAAAATAATTATTTTACATTTATCTCAAAGGGTTTATGTAAAAAATATACAGTTGATCATCAAATAGTTGGCAAGTGCTACTGCCATCAAACACAGCCTACTACTTTAGGGGCAACCCAATGTTTTATACCTAACCTTTATGAAGATATAATTAATAGATGTTTAAAATTTTAACTCAATGATTTATCTATTCAAATTTGAACTTGAAAAGTTAGAATGCTTAGCCTTAACCCTAAACTAAAATCTTCCATACTTCTCATGCTTTTACTTTCTTCTCCTGAGTGTGAAACTGAGGCAATAAAAGGAAAAGCATACAGAAGAAAAGAAAAAGAAAAAAATTTGGAACAACTCGTTGAAAAAACAGGAAAAACTCGGGAAATGGCATGGCCATGAGACAAGTGGTGATTACTTTGGGCTTAATTATCAGTGTTTGTAGTGTAAGGCTACAATGGTAAAAACATTAACAAACTGAGAAAGATCTTGAGGCCAACAAAATTTATTATTTTCTAGCCAAGCAAATTAATCTCAGAGCCTGTTAAACAGTTCCTAGTTTCAAAACATAGAGAATGTTTTTTAGGATTTTAAATTTTTAAATAAACTATACCATATTCATATGGATGTTTCCCCAATGTGGCTTCTAAAACTACCCTAATAGTAGTTAGGCATGCAATGTTGCTGATATAATCCATAAGAGATGAAGTGCTAAAAGGAATAATCTAGAGATTAAATTATCTAATGGAAGGAGTAGTTGCAAAGTAATAACTAAATTAACTTTCACTGTACAGGGTTCTGTAGCTAAGGAAGTGAAGGTGGGCAATTATAAAGTATTAGAAAGTATTCAAATGCTGTGTTGTTTGTTTGTACCTACCATATCTACTTCCAGATCTATTGGTAAATAATAGTATATGCAAGTATAAAGATAACTACATTCCCATGAGCAAAGTTTCTATGTCAAAAATCATGAACCCAGCATACAGGTACATTGGAGTTTTATATTATTTTATTAATAAGAATATTGAAGTGGATTCAAACACAAACATACAGCAGAGGATCTCAGTTGACTATCAGCATCTTCGTCATCCTCTCCGGATCCTTCAGCAATAAGTCGCATCAAATTATGTGCCACTTTAATGTTTACCAGATCTCCTGCATGCTCAAAAACTTTGTTCATAGTCTGCTCATACATCCAAGACAGGGAATTGGCATTTTATAAGATATTTCATCCACCCATAAGAATAGAATCACACTTGAGGATATTGAACATAACTTCGGAAGGCAATATTATAATACCTGAATGAACCAATGGTTGCTTGGAGCAAAGCGTTCAGCTAATTCTATGCATCGAGATGCTATTTCTGTCTTATAGTGTGTGTCATTGATGCTTATCATATAGCTGATCATGCGATCTACAATGACTTCGACATTGCTGGATTTTGTCATCTTATAAAGCAAATCCAATGTCTTCCGTTTTAGTGTATCATCAGGATCCTGCAAACGACATACATATTTAATATATTAACATCCATTAATATTACCTGTGAATGGTAACTTTATCCTAGTGACATTCATAAATATAACCCTAGAATGATAACTTTACGCCATTAAAATAACATATGAATGGTTACCTTATGCCATTATCATCTGATCATTGTTCATAATTTGAGCTTTGCAGTGAATTGTCCCACTTTACAAGTAATTAAAAATTAACCATGGCAGATCATTTCAAGCATATATTTGCTAGAACAAGGGCTTAAGATGAGACAATATCAAAATATGTCACTGATATCTGACAGTGGCAATGGATAGCATGTTCATCCAACCTAACAGAGGCAACTGATATCTGAACTTAGTCTTTTTACAGTACAAAATAACTTGTATCATAACAAAAAGTGCAACTTTTGTAAAGCATCTTCAACATTAGTTGATGACAAAAGAAAAATAAATGCAGTGTTATAAATAACTCCATTTCAATCATAATAGAATCTCAGGCAGGAACAAATGACATCAATATGCATAAAAAGCTGATTCTTAAGTTTAAACTGTATGAAACCTCAAATGGTACAAATTGCCTATCATATGCATATCCACCTTGTTTTAGCAAGATTTCTAGTCCTCTTATATATCAGTGACAAGCTTCCAGACAACTCACGAATCATATCAGTGAGAAGCTTCCAGGCAACTCATGAATCATATTATACGCAACAACTAATAACCCTTTAAGCAGCTGGAGGATAGATCAGAGGACATGAAATAAAGAAAAAATATATACTTATGTGAGTGAATGACAAAAGTACATTGATGGGACTACTATAGCAAGCGGAAATGCTGAAAGGGAATCTAACAACCAAGAAACTATCTAAAGCTAAAGAATATAAGATCCTAACTAGAGTGATGGAACATTATAACCGTAAACTCTAGAAGGCATATCAAATTAATCCAAGAAAAGAGAAGGGAATGTACAAGAAGATGGGCTCTAATTTGTACCAGAATCCAGAGAGCTGAAGAATGGTTAGCATCCAGACCAATCACCATGAATGGCCCAAGAAAGGATGCGATGTGTCTATGTGAGAATGCCCTAGCCTAGGAAGCAAACCATCTTGAGCCTCTGTACAATCAGTAATATCTAACTCAGATAGCACTGTAAGAAGCACACCTGAAAATAAAGTGTCCACATCTCCATTTCTTGGAAAGAACATCAGATCCTATTGTGTTCAGAAATATGGTTGTTTCTCTATCTCAGTAGCTACCATATGTCTAGGATAAATTTTAAGTGAGTCTTACATATCCCATGTGGCACACATGGAAACTTTTTCCTTGAAGAAAGCATAACTTTTTACACCAGTAAAAGTTTAAACTTCACCATTTATCATCTCTGCCCAAAACTTCTCTCTATCAATCTTCATGTCTAAAGTGGAAAAGCATAGGAGTTTAGGATTGAGGAGACAGACAGACAGAGTAGTAAGGAGAACCTTAAGATTTAGGAGGAAGCCAGTGTTAAAAAGGATTTCCTTATCTCATATATCATTGTTGGCGTAACAACTAACACCTCTAGAGTACAAGTTGGTACGGACAACTATGCACACTATGCAACGAGTTCTCTTCAAATTAGGAGGGGAAGCTCCCTAGTTGTACCAGAAAAAAGTGCTTGAAAAGGGAAAAAAACTAAACTATATCCTGTCTTTTTTGTCTCAGCTATAAAAGGTACAAGGCTTTCAAGAAAACTATATATGTTGCAGCTAAGTATTTTCTGGTTACGCGGATCATTAACTACAACTAAGCTAACTACTTTAAATCTATCTAGTTTCCTCAAGAAAACAGAGCATGAGGAAATGGAGCAGGAATGATTATCTGACGACAAACAAGAATAGATTCTCAATTTGACGGCAAGGTGGCACATCTATCAGCTCAATCTAAACCAATTTATTATTAACATACATCACACGATAAACGAGAACAGATTCTCAACTTGAAGGCAAGGTGGCACATCTATCAGCTAAAATCTGAACAAGTTTATTGAACACAACACAGAATCAATCTAACTAAGGAAAGAATTCGCCATAATAATTGCATGAAACCTAAGTGGCATAACAATTCTTCATAACAGTAAACACCCATGAACAAATACAGAATGAGCAATATTGAACGCAAGGTAGGCACGGCATATATTTCTCTCTCGTGCAAAAGTTATGTACAAATGAGCAAAAGCTCTTATTTATAGACATCAAAAGGTGTAGGGAACCCTAAAATCACCTTGAGTCAATTACAGTCTTGCAATGCATGCAAGATTTTATTGCTAAACCCTAACAAAGCAAACTATGCAGTTAATTGGAAAATTACCATCAGTTAACTAGTACATCTAATCTAAATGGACAATGTGCAAGCATGCACGTCCTTATTGAAAGCAAAGTTAACTGGAACACTACCCTCAGTTAACTGAAAAACCCTAATCCTAACTACTGCGAAACTAACTGCAGGTCCCAACTGGCAGATCACTCCAAGCCATCTCGGTCCAACACCTCGACCAAGAATTCATCAATCACTCTGTCTTCTGGCACTTTCACACTGTCCAAAACAATAATATGTTTCTTCAATTCTCTATCACTTCCTTGATCGTATGCATGCATTCTCTGACATCTTTAGCCGCCTTATTGAAACTAGCTGAAATCACTAAAATGTTCTCCAACTTAGCCGCCACAGGATCTCCCTCAAGGCTATCACGAATCAGCTTTTCAAACTCAGCTTGCACTACATTTAGTCCAATATACGTGCCATCCTCAAGAAGGTAATAGCACGGGATTTGAACAACAAAGCCACTGACGAGTGCAAGAGCTCCAACAGCATTATCCTTTAATGAAAATAACTTGGTAGAGATCTTTTCACATATCTCCATTTTGAAAGGTGTTGCTCTTTCCAAGTGAAAACCTTCTCTCTATCTTCCTCAATCTCCAAAGCATCGTATGCAACAAACAACTGAGATATAAGAATTTGATCCTTGGCTAAACTCTCTGCAACTGAAATCTCGAGCAGATGAATGCCTTGACGAAGTTTATGTGCGTCACTCCTCAACTGATATAAATCCATAAGAAGATGTCGACCTGTAACAACGAAGCCTTCAATCCAGTTGTCCAAAAGTCTGCCATGATTGACTAACTGATCCAACTTTCGTTGTTCTGTAGGTGTATTCTGCAAAAGAACAGGCGCTCTCCTTGAATTTCCATGAACAAGATCAGAGATATACTGTCGAAGTTGACTGCTCTCGGCCTTAAGCAATGCTTTATCTTCTCCATCCTTTGTGATGTGTTCTTCAAGATTATTGGTGACAATCTTAAGAAGGCTCACGTCTGTCTCTCGAGTGGTCTTGCCAAGATTTTCCTTGGTGAAAGTAAAGTCACCGACTTCAACCTCATCTAGGCTCTTACCCTCTACAGGAGTAGCAACCTCTATAACAATCTCTGACTCTAGAGTCTTCTCGATATGCACCTGCTTCTTGATTTTCTTGTTCGACCTCTTCTGATAAGGCTCACCGAACTCAGATAAATCAAGGTTGTATGAAGGTTCTCATCTCTATCTCCCCAAAGTCCTCTCGAGCCAACAAGACTAAACAATATTATCAATTCGAGGAGAGAGTGTCCCTGATGTATCAACCTGTGGTGGTTCGGTCGTCTCTAATCCCACTCGAACTGGTATCTCAGGCTCTAAATCTATATCAATAAGCTACACATGTGGTGAACAAGGAGGTGAAACACGTGGCTCAACCTAAATGACTGTCTCCACTGGGATTTCAGGTGCATTCTCTACTTGCTTCTGCTTCCTTTTACCAGTAGTCCTCCCTCTTGTGTTTCCACTGAGTCTAACCCCTTCAGGTGGCATCACAATAGCCTTGACCCGAGGCCTTGACCTTGAAGTAGAAGGTAATGAAGAAAAATCCACTGGTGGCTTTGTAACAGGAACTGACTTTCACCTCTGTTTGCTCTCCAAGAACTGCTTGCTGGTCTTGATAAATGATCTAGACACGTCCTCAATAGAAGTATTCTTCTTAGCATACCAATCTGGTGAGTGAAGTGGCTGCCGAGCAATTTGATCCTTGACATATGAATTGAGCAAAACCTCTCCATCATCATCTAATAGATGATCAACATCCTCTGATAGGTAATCAAAGAGTTCAGTAATAGTGAGTCTACAATAGTGACGACAACGAACCTCAAATTCATCCTTGCAATTAGCCCAAAAGTCTTCAAGCATTGGCCTATGTGCAATCCCTCGCTCCAACCTGGCTGCATAATGACCCAAAGGTTCATAGGAACGCCTCTCAATATGAGACTTGAGTTTGAATCTATCTATCTCAGTTGACATATACCTGACATCTGCCACAATTCTGCATGTGAAAATACCCAATCCGAACGGAAAGGAAGCTGCAGACTTATGACGACTGCAAAGAAAGGAATGAACGCGTTGAACCTGTCTGAGAAATTCCATGAAGATGATCTTGTCTGAAGGGTACCTAGGCAACATTAGAGGCTCTCCAACGTATCCATAAACCCGGATGTATGTGAAAGTAGGGAATTGAATAAACCAATCCGCCCAAGTCTCCATCGCTGATTTTGCCTCTGCAGAAATCCGGATGTGCATTTCATTGTCAAGATCTCTAACTGTCCTTATGGAAAAGTTATCATTCACTGCTCAGAAATCTTGTTCATCCTTAGAAAATTCCAACTGAGAGTAGTACTTGTGAACACGCTGAACACCAAGAGTCCCATTAGTTTTTAGGTGTCTATAGCTGCCTTGGGATGCAACTAAGTAAACCAAGAAAGATACCATGTGAAACTCATGAAACCTGAGAAAACCAGTAATTTGCTGATGTAGGCAATCGTTGATCAACATAGCCCAGTCAAAATATTTTGTGGCATCAAGGATCCTGGAAATTATGTAAAACATCCATGGTCGGAAAGTACTAGCATCTTCTTGACCTGCAACTCGATTGAGCAGAGTTATCAAAACAGCAACCTCGTCCTTGAATTCACAACGACCAACCTTTTTAGGCATGTTAGTCTTCTGAACCTTCAACCATCTCTGAGCAACCTTTCTCTATGAACGTTCTTGATCTCCATCCCATATCTTCTCACAAGCCTCAATAACCACAGTGAAATTATCTGAACGAGAAGGAATAGCAAAGCATTTCTCTACATCCTTTGGCTTAAGACTGCAGATGACTCTCCCATCAGCTGATCTGATTTGTCGTGAAGACCAGTCGTAATGCTTGATGCAAGCAAGAACAAACTCGAGATCAAAAGCAATGACGGGAATAGATGTTGCTGCCAGCAACCCGGAATGTTCAAGATTCCTCAATGTATTGCTCCTAACACCCTCTAAACTGCTCAAGTTAACCACTAGATATACATGACCTAAGTCTATGTCTGAAGTTTTAACAAAATCATGTATAAGGACTGATTTGGTCTTATATTCTATGAGATTGAACTGCATTTTGAAAATGAAGACTTTTGACTGTGAAGTTGAATATATTCGGACAACTTTCCGAAAAAGTTGAAAATCTTTGGACGAGGCTAAAAATAGCTTATGGCGAGAAAAAATTTCAGAATTCTTCTAAATCGTGGGTTTTGTGCAGAATCAAATTCTAAGACAACCCAGATCAATAAAAATTCGAAAAATTGAGTTTCAGACCCACATGCAAAGAGATTCTTGGAAAAAAGCACAAAGCTTCAGAGTAAAGCTATGGGGCAATTTTTTGGAAAAAAATATAAGACATGGGTTTTGCTGCAAATGTTGGAGTACACGAACCCAAATGATCAAACTCTAAAAATATGCTGAATTTCTTTGACATGTGTAGAAAGTACCTAAGATGGGAAATAGAAGAAATAAGACAGAAGAAAGAAGGTTTTATTTGTTTTGCTTATGTAGAATTCGCCTATCTCTTACTTGAATTGATGTAACCTGCATGCAAATTGAAAACAAAGTCTAGAATATTCTTCTTCTGAACAAACTGAATCCATTGCTACGAAGAACACTGAAATCTGACACCTGTAGCACCTTCAAATCACTGTTTGCTCAAGAAAAACGTATTTCTCTTAGCTTGGGATGAAAAATAATGGATGCCTAAGTCTGAATAAATAGACTTTCATCGCCAAAATTTGTGATAAATGCATGCAAACCTAAAAATGGCGCTTGACTTGTGATTGGACCTCTAAAATCCATGCCTAGCCAATGATTGGTTCTTAAAACAGTTAACTGAAGACTAAAATGCCCTAAATAGGGTGCCATCTATGAGACTAAAAGTCGCCATCCCTGAGACTTTAGTTGAAAAATCCATATTAGGGCGCCATGCATTTCAAACTCGAGTTGACAATCCAAACATAAGTCGCCATGCTTAGAAAGACTTCAGTTAAAAATCCATATTGAAGTCGCCATCTTTGAAACTTTAATTAAAAAAACCTTATTAGGGCACCATGTTTATCAAGCAAAAATCCATGCTTATAAACTTTAGTTAGAAATCCTAACTAAGGTGTCATCTTCAAAAATTTCACAAAAATCGAAATACGAGCCATGCATTCAAGCTTAAGTTGATTTTTGACATGCACTTCAATTAAGTGGACATGCAAAATAGTAACTCAACATGCAAAGTCTATGAACTCAACATGCAAATCAGTTAACTCAACATGCAAAACTGAAAAAGCACTCAACATGCAAAGATGTTAACTGGAGAAGACAACCCAAAAATCATTTTCTTCAACTGAAAGTCGAAATTCAAATATATAAATAATATTCAAAATTCCTCTTTTAGGCGCACATGTGATTTTTAAGTTTGAAAAATCAACTTTGACTTTTGGTGTTTTTCTCCAGACTTAGCCATTTTTCATGAAAACTAAATTTTGAACCTCTTCCGGGGCCTCTGTTCAATTCCTGACACTGGCTAACTGACCTCACCGATTGACTGGCTAACAGGTGCATTGCAAAGCAAGACAAAAATTGATCAAAAGACTCCTTGAGACTGCAGACCATAAAACTAAGATCTGAAGGCTCAAAAATCCAAGTGCCCTTTTGCAAAAGCTGCACTTTTTCTCAGACTTAATCAAATTTTCTCCATCTTCATTTCGTACGAAGGAAAAACTGAAACCTCCATAACTTCTGTCTGACAAAGTTTCAGGACTGGATAATTGGATCACTGCGGAGCTGACTTCATTGCACACAACACTTCCAAGACAACATTTCTTCAAATTCCAACATCTGAAGGTTGAAAAACATGGGCATCTTTTTGAAAAAAATGCTCTTTTCATCCCAGAGATAGCCATTTTTTCAATTGACCAAAATATCACTAAAAATCCGACTGCAGTCTGACAAGACAACTTCTGACTTGACGAAGACAGACGGCGGAGAGAGAAATGCAACATAGACGGGACAAAAACCTAAGATCACCAAAAAGAAGGCATTAAAGGCTCCAAAAGTTCAAGCGCCTTTTTGAAAATGTGCTCTTTTTGCTTCTTCCTTGATATTTTGACCAAGATTTAACCTCGTGTTTGACCTCTGGCTCAGGCAATTCAGCAACTCAGATTCACCCACTGACGGATGCATTGCGAAGCCTGAGCAAATGTGAGACAAAACATCTCAGGTGGCATTTAGTCAAAAAACTTCATTTGACCCCTCAAAGAGATGGGCGCCTTTTTCAAAAGCTGCTCTTTTCCCTCCAATGTTGGCCATTTTTTGTATTCCTCTCATTTTTTGTTGTATCTCCCGTAACTCGAGCAAAACAGGTCCGTTTAGCAGGCTTGATAGCTCGTTGTGAAGCTGACATGATGCCGGACAAATGTTTGTTGGAGGTGACAAACCCTAAAAACAGGATCTAAGCCCCTAAAAGATAGGGCGCCTTTCTCAAAATGTGCTCCCTTCTCCAAAGTTAGAAAAATTTAATGATTTTCCTTCAGATTTTCACTTTACTCAAAATTCTTCAGTATCAAACTGACATGAAACTGACACAAGCTCCATATTTGAAAAGCCCAAAAAATGACCTTCTAACATCACTTTGACAAGGTTAAAATTATTTTAAGAAAAATGCCTTAGTGAAGCAAAAAATTTGGTTTGGGTACAACAATCATCTTCAAGATTTGTTGCTACACAAGGTTTGATAATTCCTCAAGGATTTATTCAAAATGCCAAACTCATTTGTGTAGTTCTCATTGATTTTGTTCTCTTATTAAATCAGCTTCCTCTCAAACATGATTTACGTTCCTAATTTGTCATACCATTTTTCCTTCCAGTCCATATTGCATGATCTCCACCTTTCTAGAAGATACCATTCACCTACCTATGTCATCTGGTTTAGTTTCCTTAAATCCAATCCTTTAGTTCA
Organism: Sequoia sempervirens; assembly: GCA_007258455.2. Taxonomy (NCBI): domain Eukaryota; kingdom Viridiplantae; phylum Streptophyta; class Pinopsida; order Cupressales; family Cupressaceae; genus Sequoia; species Sequoia sempervirens. The sequence goes on along the minus strand of VDFB02058242.1, from coordinate 699,434,526 downwards.
CTCATTTCAAGTTTTTGCTGATTTATGGAGTTATGAGATTGAAGCTATCAATACCATCAAGTATTTTAATTGTTTGGAGGTACAACTAGTGGAACCAGTCTTCAATCAACAAAAGTTGGGTGATCGTCATCAACATTGAAAAATGAGAGAATGGGTCCAGAGACAAATAAACTATGCACAAGCTATATAACAAAAAATCAATGATGTCAACAGTGTGACCATCAGTCACAAAACTTTTTAGAATAATATTTCTCTATAGTGTTAATGGTCAATATTAGAATGTAATGAGTTAGATGAGTTATATACTGTTTCTACAGTATCTGGTAGGTAAATGTAGGTGGTCTCCTAAATAACTACAGTAGTTTGTAGTTCCTTTTTAATGTACTCATATTTTTGTAATGAATAAATGCTTTTACCATTCACATGGTATCATAGCTGACTAGGGTTTTTGGGAGGGCTTAGTGCAAGAGAAAAAACACATTTTGATTTACAAGGAAAATCAAGGGTTATTTTTTTTTAAATCGAATTATTTTCAAAAAAAAAAATTCAGCACCCTCTGTTAGATTTTTTCCTTTCGTGTTTCATGTCTCAGATTTTCTGGGGACATTCTTCTTCTTACCGTCGCATTTTTTCTTATCCACCATATTTTTGGTCGCGCGTTTTGGGCCCACGGTTTTTAGGTTTTAGACTACGTTTTCTCTTTGCTTTTGGCACACGACTTCCTGCATACCGGCGCGACCTCCTTCTAAGTTTTTCGTGCTTTTCGCATTTTTTTTGGGCCCATGTGACCTCTGGCGCAATTTAGATACATTCTCCTACCTTTTCCTTTGCATTTTCTTCTTCCTCCTGGGCATGTGTTTGTTGCTGGTAGAGCAATCTTTTCTTTCTTTTATTGCGTGTTTCATCTCATATGTGCACGCGATTTGAAGATCTTTGAACGAGTGTTAAATCTATGTTTTTGAGACATCATTCAACATGTTTTGGTGTAATTTCTCAATCTTCAAAGATCATTTTGCTTGTACCAGCGACTAGGGTTTTGCAACACTGGTACTAAGTTTTCACCAGTTTTTTCAAATTTATGTGCTTTAATGGCGCCTAGGGCTTTTTCAAAACTCAACTAGGGTTTTGATCCCTCAGATCAAGTCCAAAAATTTTTGATCTTAGATTCTTGGTGGGTTTTGTGAGATCTCAACTGGGTCGTCGTTATTTTTTTTGGGTACCTCATTTTTCGTGCCTCGAAATTTGTGCTGTCAATTTTTTGGGTTTTCCTCAATCCTTCTGGGTTTTTATTAATATTTTCTGGGTTTTCAATAAAACCTCAAAATCCATGCTAGGGTTTGGTTTACTTGGAATTTGTTTTGCAAAACCTTTCTATTTTCGTGCATTATTTTGTCCTCACCTTTGACCTCGAGGTGCGTGATGGCATCTCGACAAACATAATGCTCGAAAGTAGCCAAAAATTCAAAAGGAAGAATTACAACACCTAGAAGCAGCGCATGATTACGATCTTTGAATATCGGTGTCTCGATCAGGTCGTTTTGGGGAACTCAACCCGTCACACTATAGCCAGAAAGGACCAGGACAAATGGGATGAATACAACCGGGAAGCTGTCATACTCATCAAGCTTTCAGTCAATGACGACCAGTTGCCACAAGTGTCGTCAGGCAAAACAATTGTTGAGGTCTAGATGTACCTTAAGGATCTCCATGAAACGTTAGATAAGAGTCATGCATTTTTTCTTAAGAATATGCTCTTTTCGATAATGATGGACGAGAAGACCCCTCTCCAAGAGCATCTGACAAAGATAAAGGAGATTTGCGACCAGCTGGAAGCTATTGGTCGGGCGATGGACAAAGAAGACATGATCATCATTACTTTGAAAAGTTTGCTCAAGTCTTATGAACATTTCATCGAGACACTCAACATTACGTCTGCTAATGTTGATCTGAAGTTTTCGGAGCTGTGTACTATCCTCTTGCAACAGGATCACTGGAGACAACAATTTGGAAGCAGTACTAGTTCCACCTCCACAAAGCAAGCGTTCTCTGCCAAATCGTCTACTAAGAACAAAGGGAAGGCACAAACTTCTCAACTGAAAAGCTCTGGTTCTTCTCAGGACAGCAATAAAAAGAAGAACGTTCAGTGCAATTATTGCCATAAATATGGTCACATGAAGGTTGACTGTCGTGTTTGTTTGGCTTATGAACAAAAGAAGTAGGGAGGGTCTCAACAAAAGGCAAATGTCGCCAAGCATACTGAGCAGAAAGAGTCTACATTCTATGCGTTTATGGCCAAGAGAACAACAAATCCAGTACACTCTTCTGCTTGGTATATTGATTCAAGGGCATTGAGACATTTTACTCATTGTCGAGATTGGTTCACAAAATTTGCACCATTCTCTGATTCTGTCATTTTTGGAGGAGGCGAAGAGTACACAGTTGCTAGTAAGGGCACTGTCCAGATTCACTCAGGAGGCAAAAATTTACTCTTTCTTGATGTCTACTATGTTCCCGACATGGAACATAACCTTCTCTCAGTCAGTCAGATCATGCGGCATTCTCCCAAGTTGGATGTTGCTTTTAGTTCATCCACTTCAGCATCATTGATAGGGAGACTCGTACTACAATCACTATGGGACTTGAGGATCACGGTCTATACAGACTTGTTGATTCTGGTGATTCTCAGGAGCATGCTCTGGCACCTAGGAGTACAACCATCAACAAACTTTGGCATCAGCGTTATGGGCACTTGAATGTGCACTATCTCTCTCAACTGTCTTGGGAGGGTTTGGTTGCTGGTCTACCTGAGATCCAAACTCAAAATATGGAGTTTGTGGAGCCTGTCAAGCTGGGAAGCAGCATCAGACACCATTCTCGGATGGTGATTCTTGGCGAGCCTCCAAGGTACTTCAATTGGTTCACGTTGATGTATGTGGACCAATGAACACTCCATCTGTTACTAGGTCCAGGTACTTCTTATTATTTGTTGATGATTTCAGTCAAAAAATGTGGGTGTATTTTTTGAAAAATAAATCAAACATGTTCAGTACATTTCAGCAGTATAAGGCCTTAGTTGAGAAAGAATCAAGTTCTTAGATTGTCACTCTAAGGTCAGATAATGGGGAGGAGTTTTGTTCAACTGACTTCTCTACTTTTTGTGCTGCACATGGCATTAAGTGCCAACTTACCACACCATACACCCCTTAGCAGAATGGTGTCGTTGAACGTAGGAATCGCACCATTACTGAAATGGCTCATTCTATGCTGGAGTACAAAAATGTACCTAAGAAATATTGGGCTGAAGCAATTTATATTGCAGTCTACCTCATGAATCGGTCACCTACATAAGTCGTTAAGAAGATGACTCCAGAAGAAGCCTGGTCAAGACGTAAGCCTAAGGTGGGCCATCTGAAAGTCTTCGATTGTACAACTAATGTATGAATTCCAGAAGCCAAATGTGCCAAGTTGGACTCCAAGAGCCAAACACTTATGTTTACTAGTTATAGCGACAATCACAAGGCATACAGGTTGATTGATGTGGAGACAGATCATCTCATATTCAGTCGTGATGTTGTGATTGATGAGACTATTGGTCCATTTGTTCCTGCTACTAGTCCTGTGGATCAGCCTGCGAAGGCTTCTGATGAGAGTGTTCGTCTTCCTCTTGGTTCCCCTTATGGGAGGGCTTCAGAGCATTCTAACTCTGATGATGAGGAATCTATCAGTCATGATATCGCACCACCTAATTTTCCTCAAGACTCGCATCCTGATGACTTTGTTCCAAAAATCCCAGGAGATGTTTCTCCTATTTCAAATGTTGGTACTTCTACCCGTCGCCCTGAGTAGTGGCTCAAGACTATTGGAGATCTTTGTGATGATGAACTTATTGAGGGAAGATCAGTTCGTAGCAAAAGCAAGCAGCACAACACAGTCAATTTTGCTCTTATGGCCAACATTCACAGCATCTATGAGCCTCATACATATTCAAAGGCTAAAGGAATTCCAAAGTGGGAAAAGGCTATGCAAACAGAATATCATAGTCTTCTGAAGAATCACACTTGGGTTCTTTCTGACCGTCCTCTTGGGAAGAAACCTATCAGCTACAAATGGGTTTATAAGGTCAAGTACCATGCTGATGGTACTCTGGATAAATACAAGGCCAGATTGGTTGCTCAAGGATCCACACAGCGGGAGGGCATTGATTATGAGGAGACATTTGCTCCTACTGCCAAGATGAGCACAATTCGTCTTCTTCTCGCTATTGTAGCCCAATTTGCATGGACAGTTAATCAAATGGATGTCAAGAGTGCCTTCCTACACAGCTTCTTGGTTTCAAGGTTGTCGGAAAACAACATCAGGTATGTAGGCACGTGAAAGCACTTTATGGAGCGAAACAGGCTCCCCGTGCATGGTACATCAAAATTGATCAGTACTTAGTTGATCATGGTTTTCAGCACAGCCCTTCTTACAGTAATCTGTATGTCGAGCACTCTGGTGATGATATTTTGTTTCTTGTTATCTATGTTGATGACTTGATCATTACTAGTAGTGCAGCACATTTGATTGCAGCAATCAAATAGGATTTGTGTCAAGCTTTTGACATGACAGATTTGGGGCTTCTCTATTATTGTTTGGATATTGAGGTTTGGCAGACTGCTGGTAGCATCTTTATCTCTCGGTCTAAATATGTCAGAAGTTTGCTTGAAAAATTTTGGATGCAGGACTGCAAACCTGCCTCCACACCTATGGAAAAGGGGCTGAAGTTGTCAGCCCACTCTAATTCACCTTTGGTCGATGAAACGACATTCAAGCAACTAGTGGGCAGTCTTATCTACCTCACTGCCACTAGACTTGACATCAGTTTTGCAGTGAGCTACATTTTTCGCTTCATGACAGCTCTAAAAGTTGATCATGGGATTGCAGCGAAGTGAGTGCTGAGATATGTTAAGGGCACTTTAGATTATGGCATTCTGTATGGCAGATGCAAGGATCCAAAGCTGATTGGTTATACAGATTCAGATTGGGTAGGTTCAGTGGATGACAGAAAATCCACTTCTAGGTTTGTATTCAGTTTGGGTACAGGTGCTATAACATGGACCAGCAAGAAGCAGCAAGCAATGGCTCTTTCCTTGACTGAAGCTGAATATCGAGGAACTATTAAAGCAACATGTGAGGCAGTTTGGCTCCGCAGGATGCTTTCTGACATGCACATGTCACAAGCAGGACCTTCACCCTTGTACACTGATAATCAAGGGGTGCTCAAACTGGCCAAAAATCCAGTCTTCCATGAACGTACCAAGCATGTCGAGGTTCATTGTCATTGCATCCGCAAACTGGAAGAAGACGGATCAGTTCAATTGCAGTATGTTCCGACAGCAGATCAAACTTCAGATATTCTCACCAAGTCTTTGAGCCCGGATAAGTTTTTCAAATTCAGGGGGCAACTTGGTGTTGTTGATGGATTAACCATTAAGGGAGGGTGTTAGAATAATATTTCTCTATAGTGTTAATGGTCAATATTAGAATGTAATGAGTTAGTTTAGTTATATACTGTTTCTACAATATCTCGTAGGTAAATGTAGGTGGACTCTTAAATAACTACAATAGTTTGTAGTTCCTTTTTAATGTACTCATATTTCTGTAATGAATGAATGCTTTTACCATTCACAAAACTCTGTTACAAATAGTAATAAGGAGTTTTCATCATGTTATGTAATTTTGAACTTACTGCCTTTCAAAATAAATTATTTGTGAAAAGACACCGGTAGAACCATGGAAGGTCAAAGGTCACTTTGATTTTTTATAAGTAGTGCTTCAAATGAAGTGTAAGGGAAAAGTTTTCAAGAAGTTTCTCTTTGTAGTTTCATTTTCCAAAGCATACTACTGATGCATTCAATCAATATTACTCATTTGTTGAAGCTATGATCTCCAAGTGATTTTGTTTGATTTGTTAGTGCATGGATGAATGAATTGTGTTGTACTATTTCTTTCATCTATAAGTAAATACGTGATCGCTTCCAATTTATGCACATGTATTATGCTATAGGTTAATTCTGAGGTTTCTTTTCATTCAAATTAAATTGTTGTAATTCAGTACGTTCATCTATAATTTTGTATAGCAATCTGAGGAGTTCTAGTTTAAGAATTTACTTTCAAGAAGAACATTGCAGATGTCAAAAGACCTACAAAAAAAAGATATCCACAGACATGGAATCTGGTAAGACACATAACAGACCTCTAAGCAATCGATCACTGCCAATTGATGCTCCTCTGCAAAGTCGGGGTTGATCTTGATGACTCTACCGAGGGCGTCAATGCCCATATACTTCAAATTATGGTTGTCACTCTACGCATAGACAAATAACTCAATGTTGTTAATACAAGAGATGCCATTAAAATCCTTAGAAAATTATTCACCTATTTTACTTGAAACATGTAACTGTTTAATAATAGACAATTCCAAATGTCAAATATAAATATATTCAAAGGTAGAAACACTCTAAACCTTTAAGAACCTGGATGTTATTTCAGCAGCTGCTTCCAACAGCTTTGAATTTGGATAAATAGATGCCACTGTGCATATGCATTCATATCCAATAGCATTCCCAATGTTGCCTGTCGGATCACATTTCCTAAAGACATCACTTAAGACAGTATACATGTTCTCACTTGCTTGCTTATCTCCAGCACCAAGCAAGGCCAAGATTTTCAACAGCTTAATCTGCAATAGTAAAGGACAAATTAGCAAATACAGAAATGAGCATTTCAAATGTACACTGAATATAGGCCATTAATGCCAATGCTTCTGAGTATATTTCAAGAATGCAATTTAGGGTATGGCAAAGATGCTATCAAATAAAACAGCTAATACTGTTGAACAACACGAAAACAGATGAATGTCAACATCAGGAAACCAAACATCATTTTGACTAGGCAAATCTTATATTGCCAGTACAAGTTTGGGTTTGGCAGTTCACCAATTTCTTTTTTCCCCCAGTTCAATATAGCTGGGTTTGGCCATACAGTATATATATAACCATAATTTGCATAAAACATATAAAAATCAATCCAAAATTGAGAACACAGCTGATAATTGATAATTCAGTGTCAACAGTAAAATCATAAATGTTAAAGATAAATCAAAATGGTTTATAACATAGTAGCATTAGTTGGAATCAGGATTGACTCGAGAAACCAAAAGTATAAATGGACTTTAATTACTCGAAGTTTAAGAGGGAAAAATTTGGGATAATTGAATTTTTCATAAAAAAGGAGAAAAAAATGTTGTTATTGCTATTTCAAGCCAAATAAAGGGATGAAACTGCTGTTTTCCCATCTGGCACAGCACGAAACAATTTTTACATTTTGCTTTCTAAAACCAAAGCAAGGATCTAAGAACAGCAGCCCCCAGCAGGTATGAGGGTCAACACCCTAGACACATTCCTTGTCGTGATATAGACGAAAGGTCAGGTGGCAGAGCCCCTATCATCAAGCCCAAATTAAGGCTTTTGAAGCCACAATGACCATCATGGAACATATCATGTTTCAAAAATTTGACTATTTAACCAAGTTCCAAATCCTTAAAAAAATGTAGTTTTAGGGTTAGTTAGGCTGTTTTATTTTTTGGGTTTTTTCAAATGCACTTCTTCTTTGAAACCCTATGGGTTCTACCCAAGTTGAATGGCAAGGTCAGAGCCAAAGCCAAGCTGGCTGTAATATTCCATTTAAATTAATCAACTTATGTGAGCCCTATTCTTATTTTCCCTATAACAATAAAAATACTTAATAAAGAATAATAAAATAATAGCTTATAGGGGCATGGATTATAGAAAGAGGTGTTATAACCCCAGCACACTTGACAACATCTTCATGACAAATTCTATGACCACTCATCGATGAGGAGTTACAAGTTGGTATTCATGACAAAGTGGTGGCTATTTTGAGGAAAGAATCTCATTCAAATTATAGTTGCTACCTTTGAGAGGGCAAATGAGTCATCGGAATTTGTGCCCTGCTGGTGCTATATATTGAGGTGCTTGGTCACCTTTGAGACAACTATCATTTCTCATCTAATTTATGTCATAGCTTGAGCCTTGTGTTCAACTATCAATTCAATGACAAAACCCCTTGGATTTGGAAATCAGAGTAGAAAACCTCTTTAGTCTCCTAAGGACAAAACCCCTTTAGTCTCCTGAGAACAATCTCATTCAAAGGTTGCATTTGTATTGAAAGATTTTGTTTGATTTTCTAGCAAGTATTTGTATTTGGCAGCACCATATTTTAATAGGAAATTTGATTCATATTTGTGTTGTTTATTTGATGATATTCTGACACATTTTAATATATTTATTGAGCTCCAGCATATTTGTATTGTTCATGCAATCTATTGCTGCATCTCTTGGGCATTGTTGTTTAGCTTACCTCACCGTCATGGGATCTCAGTGATCAAGGAGAGCTAAATAATATTATTTACTCCCTGTATGCTCTCACCTCACCCTCGAAAGACCTTGGTGATCAAAAATTAGTAAATAGTTTATATTAATATTTGTTAAGGTCATTACAATGATGGCAGTGCCGACTTCCTACTAGCCTGTGAATCATAGTGAGAAACGAAATAACTCACAGATGAGGAAATAGCAAATCTGTTTTAGGATACCATGATAGGGATTCAGATGGTGCAATAAAGAATGGCAAAGTTATTGACAACAATGCAAGAAAGAATGACTGAATTATCGGCATGCCTACTACAAATCCAAAATCAGAATCAAGGACTTATCATAGCACAAAGAGGAGATAACATTTGCAAATAACCAACAACTGGTTAGTTCCATCCCAAAACCTACAAGGCCCATGTTTCTATAGAAAGAAGAAATATCAAAATTTGAGACTACTTCCATGGAGGAGTGTTGTGACCTAATTCACACCTCGCCCCATTGCAAATGGGGACCCTCTTTTATTTGCTTTTTAGGGTTTTGTCGTTGCGTCTTGGTTTTCGTCCAGTCTCCGTTTGGGGTTTTGAGTCTGAATTTTGAATGGTCACCTGAGTCAAGCAAATGAGTCTTAGCCTGGATCACTGTGCAAACGTCGCCATCACGCCTAGGAGGCCTGGGAGACGAAGATTGACTGTCGTTTCAGTCAATTCTGACACCTCCTGCTTTTTAGGGTTTTTCACTCTGGCCCCCTATTTTTTAGGACCTACTTTTTTGGCACTTTTGGGCAATTCTGATATTCCTATTTTTTAGGGTCTGTTTTTGGAAAGTTGCTATTTTTGGAAAATTTCTATTTTTAGAAAGTTTCTATATTTGGAAAGGTCTCAAGTTTCGAAAATCCACTCAGAAGTTTGAAAAGATCAACGAAACTCTCAGAAAATGGATTTGAAAATTTTTGAATTCATGGTGAAATTCTGGAAAATGATGAGAAATCTAGTAAAAATCACAGAGAATTCTGGAAAAGCACAGAAAATTGGTGAATAAAGTGATAAATCAGTCAACAAATTGGTTAAAAATCTGGAAATTCATCAAGAAATCTGAGCAGATCATGGATAAAATCTGGGTAATCATGGTGAATTCGCCTAAGTTTGGATTCATGGAGTCCAACCAGCATGGAAAAGGGAGAAGTTAGTGTCAGAAAGCTTCAGCTAGGCATTATGAATGGCAGAAACAAGAAGAAACTCCGCCCAGCCTTATGGAAATGGCCTGAAATCTGGTGAAGTCCGCCCTCAGCAGTATAAAGAAATGGCAAGACATTTTGCCAAGTCCGCCTTGAATGGTGAGAGAGGAAGGAAGTCCACCCTTGGTCAAATGGATGAATGGCATGATAAGGAGCAAGTCCGCCCATGTCCAAAAGTGAAAAGGCAACAAATCTGATGAAGTCCGCCTTGAGCTAAAGAGGAGATGGCAAGCCACAAGCCCAAGTCCGCCTTGAATGGCATGCCAAGAGGTGAAGTCCGCCTTGGGTAAAATGGAATGGCGAGCAAACAAAGGAAGTCCGCCCTTGGCCAAAGACAAAGTGGCTAAACATTGAGTAAAGTCCGCCTCAAGTGGCTAGCCAAGTGAGCAAGTCCGCCCCAGGTCAAAAAGAATAAATGGCAAGCTAAGTGCTAAAGTCCGCCCTAAGTCAAATGGAGAATGGCATGCAAATGAAGAAAGTCCGCCCCAAGCCAAGACTTATGGCAAGAAACATGATGAAGTCCGCCCTTAGTCAATTGGTAAAAGGCTAGAAAATGAGTGAAGTCCACCTAGCTTAAGATTTGATGGCCTAAACATAGGCAAAGTCCGCCACATCATGGAGGAGAAAATTTGAAATTTTGCCTAAGTGTGAACATTTGAACATTTAAAAATATATGCTTAACACTTTAAAATTTTGCCATGCTTAAAAAGAAGGAAAATTCGCCTCAGTCCAAACATTAAAATGGCTAAAGAAAATCATGCCAAGATGAAATAAATTTTGCCAAAAATTTTGGACGATTGAAGTTACAGCGAAATAATTTTGGACGATTGAAGTTACGGCGAAATAATTTTGGGCGATTGAAGTTACAGCGAAATAATTTTGGACAATTGAAGTTACGGCGAAAGAATTTTCGACGATTTAACTTACGACAAAATAATTTTGGACGAAAGGACTTACGGCAAAATAATTTTGGACGAAAAAAAGTTATGGCAAAACAATTTGGAAGAAAGAAAATTCGCCTAAGGCAAATAAAAATTTCGAAAAAATCAAATTGCCTTAGACAAAAAATAATTTGCCATGGATTGGAAATAACACATAGAATAATTATTTTAATTGTTTATTTTCCAACACCCAAAGAGATAAGTCTTGAAAAATCGAAATTGGAAAAAGGACAAAAAGAGCTTTATTGAACTGGCGTTGAATTTGGAAACTTTCCCAGATATTATCATCAAAGATAAAACTTGCCACCCGGAAGCTGAGTAAAAGACAAGTTAAAGCTCAATTTGAAGGAAACATTTGAAATTTGCTAATTGGATCAATTTTCTCACCTTATAATTGATTTCACTTCTCATTTTTACAATCATTCGTTTTCGAAAGAAAAGTGAGAAGAAATTTGTCTAAGGCAAAGTGAGAAAAGTCTGCAGTGAAGTGATAGAAGCAAATTTTTGCCAGCTGGCATTGTGATTGTTATCATTTCTTTCAGAAGAACCAGGCAGATTTACTCTGTCCACTTCATTTTGACATAAAACTTCATCATTTATTTTTCTTTCCAGCTTGATTTTTTTTCATGAAGTCTAATTCAACAACTAGCTGGAATATATTGCAAAGTGATTTAAATTTCGAATTCTATATATTTTCTTTGCCTTTTCCTTGCAGATTTATTTTTGAAGCGGTAAAGATGAAGTTTGCCAGCAAGGGTGTGCAGATGCAGTCCAAGATCAAGTCAAAGTGGGAGCATGTTGTGGACACCAATCTTGGCCATGTGGACCTCGAAGACTTCAGGAAAAGAATGTACGGGAGTGATGGACGTCTACCTTCACCAATTGCGATAAGAATGATGCGCAACGGAATTGTTCACGCAGCTGGATTTCCACCAGCAAAAGAGTGTCCGGAACTTATGGTGGAATGCGCACTGCACTATAATGCGTGAGAAAGGCAAATAGAAGCTCCTGATGGAAGAATTCTCGCATACTTGTCCGAGCCAGCCATTCAGGAAATTTTCGGGATTCCAGTTTACAATAGAACATCCTACCGCACTAAGGAGGATGCACTGAAGCTTTACCAGAACCAGCAAGACCTTTGTGCGTCCAACATAAACAAGAATTGGTTGCTGAAGCCCAAACCAACTGCAGGAAAGATGCCAAAGAAGTTGGTTAGAACGCATTTCAAGGAAGAATATGGCGACATAGTTTTGCTGCTGAACAGAATAGTAGGCAACCCTCATGGTGCACCTTTCGAAAACTGGATGTATTATTTCATTGATGAAATAATCACTGGAGTCAAGATGTTTAACTGGGCCAGAATGATCAGTGATAGCCTCCATGAAGAGTTGGTTAACCTAGAGGAAACCAAGACCTTCCACATGAGCTCGTACGTCGTATATGAGCTTGCAAGGTATTACAAGTATTCAGGCTTGATTTGCAAAGGCATGGTTGGCAATGGTGAAGGACAACTCAAGGTATATGATTGTTATCCGCAATTGCAACTAAAAGAGAAGTCACATTTCCGACGAGCTCATGACGCCTTTCAGATGTACATCACTCGGCTTCTTCAAGGCGGAACACATCAGAGACTCACACGCGAAGCCAAGAGTTTGATTGGCAGATATGGATCGTGGTTCATCCAATATCCCAGGTTCACTTACATCAGGATCCAAGGATTCTTGGGAAATCCTTATAGACTGCCCATATATCCAACCAACAAAATGGTCTTGCTGGAAGTGCTAAGGCAACTGGAGGCGTATCAAAATATTCAAAGGCCAAAATAGAAGGCGGTTGTCACCTTTCCTTTTTTCATTGGCAACATGGAGGAATCCTATCCAACGGCTCAAGCAACGGAGATTGCTCGACTGGAGATCCAGCAATATCCATTCATATCATACAAGTCCAGGAATAACTTTGATCCACTCCATCACATCAAGACTGTGGACGGGGAGAAGTACAAGCACCGGGTGGATTTGGAAGACTTCTGGGCTAATGCAGCAGACGAATATGACGTGAGGAAGAGGTTGTGGTCAAGATTGCACTGAGTATGATAAGGGCAACGAAGATTCTCAAAGTACCTGATCAACTACAGGATGAACGGAAGGTATGTGCAGCCAGGCTTCAATGAGAACGAGCCACTCCCCCCTATGAGATGGTCTGAGCCTGAGATAGGTGACCTTGCAACATTCATGCGACCTGTTTTCAAGTATTCTCAATGGTGGATAGATCAGCAGGTAGAAACTCTAAGGCAGAGGAATGTGCAATTCACGTACGAATTGATGGGCGATACAGAGTCCTGTTCTTCAAATGCCGGTGCATCTCATGGAGATAGGCCAACAGATGCCACCAACTTGGGAAAGAGGAAAGAAATTGATAAATCTACAAAACAGGACAAGGGTAGAATGATAGATGAAGGGCCTTCTTGGAAGAAGCACAAATCCAGACCTCTTCAGTCGGCCACTTCCAGAAATATAGAAGAAATTCTTGCCATGGATAAAGAGTCTTTGGAGAATGCCAGGATTCCTTCCCCAGTCAGAGATGTAGAGCCAATACAACTGGAAGACAATGCTCAACCCTCTCCTACAGGCACCGAAATCCTTGAGTCCGACAATGATTTAGATATTATGGATGGAGAATTCGAGGAAGGAATGATTTCCGGCCTCAAAGGAATCCAAGAGGACCCATCCGTGTAGGAAATTCCAAATGTCCAAGAACTTCATGATATACCAGAGATTCAGGAAGAGCAAGAAGTGCAGGATATTCAAGAAGTCCAAGGTCAACAGGAGGACGGAATTGAGCAGCCAACCATCCCAGATTGGCTAAAAGATAGATTAAAGAGAAAAGCACCAGCAGAGGTTCCTGAAGAAGACGATGCCACAGATTTCTTGGCAAGGCTAGAACAAACTGCCCCGAGGAAGAAGGCCAAGAAATTTTCCACCATCTGAAGAGATGAGGTTGGCAACCGCACAGTACAAATTGCAGTACCTACAGCCGATAAGTTCCACGATGAGATTGCCCCGGATGAGTACGCCATCACGACCATTGACATGGGTCCAACAACGAAAGGGCAAGAAGTCGAGGACTTGGACAATTCCGTTGCCACTATCAAGTCCAGGCTGGAAAGGGAAGTAGCCAAGAAAAAGGAATATAAAAAAGAGATTGATCGCCTAAAAAATTACATCCAGCACTTGACCAAGCCACTAAATGAAGGTGATCAAGCAACGCTTCCACCTCCAAACTCTTCACTAGAACCAATCCGAAATTTTGAAGAAGAGTTGACAACAGCACGAGAGGCTAAGGATTGGATAGATGGAAGGAAAGGAGAGGCAATGGTGTTCGCGGAAAAGCTGGCATGTGTGTATGAGCAGGTTTCCTTTTTGCTGTCACGAGTTGCAGACTTAGCAAAATCTTGGGGTAGCCTCGAAGACATTCAGAATAGAATTATCCCATGTATTCGAGAATTGAAGGGCATCTCGAAGCAAAAGTTGATTGATGACGGGATCATTGAGGCTGGAGCTGCATATGGTTTCAATGGATGGTATTATGCTCTGATTTCACGGAAAGGAGTCCTGGAAAAGGTGAAGCAGGATGGCGCCAAAGTTGAAGAACAGGCAAAAGAGATTCGGAGTAAAATTTACCAGATGGCTGCTGATATGCTCGACAAAGACGTTGTCTGGAAGAAACATTTGCGGCCAAAGAATTTAAAAGAACAAGTGCAGAAAATTTTCTCCACCATCTCCGAATCACTCATGAAAGAAAACTTCACCAGGGTCTTCAACTTCATGACTGTCAGAAATTCTTTCTTGCTACAGGAACCAGAATGGGCGACCACTTTTGCAGGATGTGCTGAGAGCTTGGACTTGCAGGAATACAACGTCAACGCACTTCCGGACATTGCCATGGAGGAGGTCAGCTTGATTGTGTCCAGGTTCGCCGAACACAATGCCGCACAAGTGGATAAGGATGCAACTCCGGATGACTGAGGTTCTCTCCAGTTAACTGGTTGATATTTTGGAAACCCTAATTAGGGTTTAGTCATGTTAAATCTAGGCCATTGATCTCATTTCAATCTTGGCCATTCATTGTAATTCAGAAATACTATATAAACCCCCCTCGCTCTCTTTCATTTCATTAAAAATTAGAGAATTAGATCGGAGGAAGAATTAGAATTCATTAGAAGTTAGAGCAGATTCAAGAGAATTAGATTGTAGAAAATAAGAAAGAGTTTATGAGATTGTTGTGAAAACACTATTTTGATAATAAAGCTCAAAAGCATGAGGTGCCTTGAATCCTTGATTGTCAAATAGTTGCATGGTCGCATATTTTCTTTCTCATTTAGTAAATTTGAATTAGAATGTATGTTAGAAGAATGATGGATTGATAACGGAGACTAGTGAAACCCAGCTCATACTTTCTTTGAGTGGATGCTTTTCACTCAATGTGCAAAGTTAGACTGAGCTTTTTCGTGGATGCTTAACTTCTGTTTGGATAATTATTGTTCGATTTGATGGTAATTATTCATTACGTGAAAATCATAAGCACATTCCCAGAAGATTGCACTTGCTCTGTGTAGTTGTCGTATAACGTGGTGAAGCAGAGTATTGTTTATTTGGTTTCATTTAATCTTCGTCGTCTCTTGATTTCTTAGGAATAGCATAGGATCTCTAAAACCCTTAATCTTTTTCACTTTTTTTTATAAAATCAAAAAATCCAAAATGATACTGTATTCATGTCTCTGCTTTCTAGAGTAATTCACAAAAGTAAGTCCCCTTGTCATAACCAGCAAATCACATCAAAACCACAGAGCTCATCCGCATTCATCTTAAACATTGGAATTACCATATGATCTTACTTGCAATCTTAGCATAGAAGGTAGTTTTTCAAGAGGGGATAGAGCGTCTTGGACACTTTATTCTAGTAAATGTTTGTTGTGTCATAAAACACGCATCAACAAGGAGCTTGATAGATTTTTTAAAGAAAATCAAGGGAAATTGAAAAACTTCAAAGCCATTCCATCTTTCATCAATTGCTTGGAGATATTGAGGAAGAGTTTCCAGCATAAAAGAGGCCAAAGGAGCAATCAAAATGACAAAGTAAAAGAATTGAAGTATAAGGTGAACAAACTAAATGCACCTACTTTTGATGGTAACAACAAGATATCTACTCAAGCTTTGTTGCAAAAGTTGCAAACCTACTTCACACTTAGCCCTATGATGCAAAATGCCATCCAATTTGTCACATTGCACTTGGAAGGCATTGCCTATGATTGGTGGCACCATGGTCTAGTCACACAAGGTCATGAACTCGTGCAAACTTTTTATGATTTCAACCAAAGGTTGCTAAACAGATTTGAGCAAAAGGATGAGGAAGGGTACTCTAGAGAGATTGCCAATATCAAATAATAGACCTCAATAGATGCAGATGTAGTAGAATTTTAGCCAGTTGCAATTATGATCTCTAAAATGTTAGAAAAGAGGATCATTTTTCTCTTTGTTGAAGGTCTATATGAACCACTCAAGGGTCTAGTTAAGTCCTTTGCATCATCATCACTTTAGGAAACTCTTAAGAGGGCTTCTACATTTGAGTTGTTTTTACTAAGGAATAAAATTTTATCTAACCAAAACCACCTAGTACTTGACCATCAAAGGGCAATTTTTAGAGAGGATCAACTCACACCCTCAAAAAACTACACTACAACCCTTTGTAGCAAAGAAGTTGGATGATCACACTAGAATTAGAAATGAACTTAGAAGGAACAAAACTTTGCTTCTCTTGCAATGAACCATAGGAACCTAGTCACAAATGCCTAAGGAAGGGCCAAGTCCATTACATTGAGATGACATATGATAAGGAGACTAATCCTGAAAAACCAAAGCTATGACAAGCTACATGAGTATATCATCAAGTATGAGCCCAAGAAATTGGTAGATGAAGATGTAGACAGTGGCAACAACACACTCGCAGCTCTTTCAGGAGCACCTCATGCAAATTTTTGGGTTCATGCATAATAATCAAAGCAATGGATCATAGTGCTTATTGATAATGTGGCTACCCACAACTTCCTCGATGAAGGCTTGGTTGTCAAGAAAGGATTGAAGGTTGACAATTTTGCCAGATTCAAAGTCACAATCTCCGATGGAGACATTATTCCATGCACCAAGGTGGTTTGACAACTCAAGTTATCCTTTGGTGATGGTAAGGTTTGTAATGATTTATATGTCGTGGGAATAGGAGAAGAAAATATGTTCCTATGAATATTTTACAAAATTTAATTATCAAACCATGGAACTAAAATTCAAATCCCAAGGGAAAGACCTGGTGTTCAAAGGCCTTCCAAATGAGTCACCTCAAGTGATCATAGCTAAGAATATGGAGAGGGCCCTCCATAAGAGACAAGTTGCCCCAATAGCCAATTGCTTTGTGATAAAAGGCATGCCTACTACTACATATTTGGGTAAGCACCGTATTCATCATGTTAACATGTAATGTCCCCATTTTCAGAGTGACATCTTGATGACTTGATTCTAGCCCATCTAGCATTCCCATGGGTTAGATGGCGAGATAGGGGAATGCTATTGGCCATGAGAATTATGAATTTTGGAGAAGAATTATCCTTAGCAGAAACAAAGCATCATGTTGATCATATTTTACTAATATCTCATAGTCCACTTCTAAGTCAAAGCACACAAGGAGGTCAAAGCAAGCAAAGAGATCTACTTGCTAGTCAAAGCAAGCAAGAAGGTCTACTCCAAGTCAAATCAAGTAAGGAGGTCTATTTGCAAGACCAAGCAAACAAGGAGGTGAGTCGACCTCATCAAATCAGATCTACTTCTAGCAGAATTCCCCTTCCTATGGAAGGTTTAGAAGACTTAAGGGAGAAGCAATCAAAATATAATATTTTAAGATCAAATCTGATTTCTTCCTTGGGCAGCTCAAGAAAGCTTCCAAAACTAGAATATTATAATGCTCAAAAGGCAATCAGATCTTCCTAGGGAGGTTTGGGAAACTTAGCGATGAAGTCATGAATATTTTAATGAGGAAAAATCTGATCTTTCCTCTCAAGGCAGTCTAGTGCCTTTGGGGAGAAGGAATAAATATTTTAATATATTTATAAAGACCAAATTTGATCCTCTTGAAGGCGACTTGGGCTAGGTGCTTTAGTCTTGAAGTTAGTGAATATTTTATTGAAACAAATTTGATTCTCTCCTTAGGGCGGTTTGGCCTTGATGCCTTTAAGAAGGTTTGGGAGGTTGAGAGAAGCATGTTTTTGGTGTTGCTATTCTAATTGAAGAGAGTTGTCTCTTGACTGAAAGTAATTTTCAGTCCATTCAAGGTGATGCTCCCTTGAATACCGTGGTATGGTGATGTCCCCATTCCACAATGTAAGATGAATTAAAGTAGAGTTCATCATAGAGCTTAAACAGATTGCTTTGGTGAAGTTTTAGTTGCAGATTGTGACTTTGTTTGGTGACATTTTCATCTTTACTTGCTAGAAGGAGGTTTTCAAGAGGTTGGCGTGGCAAAGAAGGATATTTTGGCGATTTCCAGCTTCAAGCATAATCAAATTATTGTTACAGCAGTCTTCAAATTGATTTCATCATCATATCTAAGGGGATTTTGGCAACTACAACCTCCAATAGGTTGCTACAGTCATTTTCTTGTCATTTCTAGCTGGGCACATCATTCTACTTCACTCAGCTTCATCCTCCATTCATTCAACTCGGGTTTGGTCTTGTGCTTTGGCACCATTAGATGTAATTGCAGGTCTGAAACTCAAATCAGACCTAACTGACTGTACTTTCCAACCCCTCTGTTTGTAATCAGTTTTCAAATCGAATAAAAAAGATAAGCTAACATTGTTGGGTATGATCATCTTTGTTGATTGCCTAAAATATATGTTCAAGTTCCTTTCTTGCTATTTATGCTTGGAACCCTTTTAATCTACATGTTATAGTAAATCTTTGTTGAAACATAAGTTGAAGGCAAGATGAAAATTTTTAGACCAGCAAAAGGGAAAAGTTCAGTTAGAGCCAATAAGGGTTCTTACAGTGGTATCAGAGCTTGGATCTTGCTAGCATGTTGGGTAAAATTAGTTGATTGCATTTCAGTTTGGATCAATTTTAAGTTGTGGGCAGCGAGCTAGTTAATTATGGGGAAGATGCCTAGCATGGAAAAGATCATCAAGGACCTTGTCCAAACTCGGCAAAGGTTAGCTCATAATTTGCAGTGTTATGAAGATTCTCTTTCGAGACAATCCAGACACTCTAATGACTCATCCACATCTACAAGTATAGAATCAAAACAACTAGATAGAAGGGAAGAAATACTTAACATGTTTAAAGAATATGATACTCTCCCTCAATCTGTTAAGAAAGATTTACCTTTCACTGATTTCATGGACTTGCATCCTAGGCTACATTACAAGACTGATTTGGAAAAAAAACAATACCATAGGATAGCTCTTGATCTATTCGCACAAAAAGAGGATAGAAAAACTACAAGTGAGGTTTGCAAAAATCTCCATGAGGAGTTTGAGAAACATGCTGAATTAGTACATGAGGATAAAAGGATAGAATCTTGTAATGATTATAATGTGGCCCCTTTATCCTTACAAGAAGAAAGACATGAAGCATCTACAAAAGAAGGAGAATTACTTGCCTCTTCTACAAGTAAAGTATACACGAATTTCTACATTGGTGATGTAGAGATTGTTCTTGATCAGCTGCATAAAAGTATGGATTCTTTTGATGATCCATTATTTGAGCAAAGCATTATCTCACCAACTCTACATAGTAATTGCAAGGAATCAAATTGTGAGTTGGGTGACCTTGAAGATGGTATTGTTAATGCACATGAAGACACCACTAATAGGTTTAATGATAATTATGATTTTCTGATTACAAACAGTAGTCCATTATTGTCACATAATCATGAGGTTATAGAACAATCATATGAAGATGATAATGTTATAGAGTCTTCCAATGTTAGCACTGAAGCTTTGTGTGTTAAACATGAGGAATGTATTGCGGATTCAAGCCACAAAGGTTCTGATTTTATACATCATACCATGGAAGATGTCAAGAGAACTCAAGTCTTGTGTGACAGTTGGTTACAAAGAGCTAAGAAGGCAAAGTTGTTGGCTGCTCAAGCAAGACAACATCTTCAAGAAATCAAGGAACAAGTCAATCACATAGATCAAGCAAGACAATGAAGAGAAGCCTATCTTTGATCATTATTTATTCCAAGGGAAGAATGTGTAGAAGTTGAGCATGCAAAGGAGAAGCGTCTTGAGGTAAGCAAACAAGGAAAAACATGTAGATGAGTGTGAACAAGAGAAGCAGCGTGATTCAGAAAATCCTATTTGTGTACCTAATTTACATCTTGAGACTCATGAGTTACCTCTAGTTGAGAATCCATTAAAGGCTCAAGTTATAGAGTTGGGCTTAGTAGTTGGTCACACACTTGATGGATCG
This sequence comes from Sequoia sempervirens, assembly GCA_007258455.2. Lineage (NCBI taxonomy): Eukaryota > Viridiplantae > Streptophyta > Pinopsida > Cupressales > Cupressaceae > Sequoia > Sequoia sempervirens. The sequence goes on along the minus strand of VDFB02058242.1, from coordinate 699,414,401 downwards.
GCCACAAGTGTTATGTCCATTTGTGTGGAATGGAACATTATTGATTTCATTTTGGTTAGTCATGCATCATATACAATGGAAGGACAATTGCTAAGATCATATGAATCATTTTGTTTTGGAGAGTTGTTTAGGAAGACTTGGAGGTTTCTTACCAAGAAGATCCTATAATTTGATAATGTTTGGTATGTCATGGATACCACGCCATGGAGTTGGATAGAAGCCAAAATTATATCAGCTAAGGAGGTGAGGGTTTGGATCAATTTGGTGACAGCTATGGCAGCTAGAAGAGCACATAAATTCCAGTATGGCACACACCTTGGGAAAGGTAAGGCACATCTTATAGAGGACATATCTGATGATGAGGAGATCCCTAATGCAGATTTAGAGTTGCCTAAAGTTGATTATCAATCTAAAGATGAAGATGAATACCATGATGTTCAAGAAATTGAAGAACCAATTGTGGATGAAGGTAATGAAAGCAAGAGTCTCTTGGTGGGTAACCTAGAGGTCATCATTGATGAGCCTTGCAAAGGGATGCATTCTCCTGATAGTTCTATGGTTGCTCCTGATAGTTCTATTGTTACAACAGTCTTCAAATTGTTTTCATCGTCATATTTGAGGGGATTTTGGCGACTACAAACTCCAATGGGCTGCTAAAGTCATTTTCTTGTCATTTCCAGCTGGGCACATCATTCTACTTCACTCAGCTTCATCTTCCATTCATTTAGCTAGGGTCTAGTCGTGTGCTTTGGCACCATTGGATGTAATTGCAGGTATGAAACTCAAATCAGACCTAACTGACTGTACTTTCCAACCCCTCTGTTTGTAATCAGTTTTCAAATCGAATAAAGAAGATACACTAACGTTGTTGGGTATGATCATCTTTGTTTATGTTCCTCTTTGTTGATTGCCTAAAATATATGTTCAAGTTCCTTTCTTGCTGTTTATGCTTGGAACCCTTTTAATCTACATGTTATAGAAAATCTTTGTTGAAACATAAGTTGAAGGCAAGTTAGAAATTTTCAGACCAGCAAAAGGGAAAAGTTCAATTAGAACCAATAAGGGTTCTTACATAACATTCAAACCATTTTGGATAAGCATATTATTGTGTTCAATGATATGCCTCCAAATTTGCCACCAAATATTGGATTTCAACATACCATAGAATTGGAGCAATGTAATGTCCCCTCCTAACCTTTGAGCAGTGCTTATGACCTTTAGCCTATTCCAGAGTTCTTGTAGCCTAAATAGTTTTGGTAAAGGAACTCAATTCTAGTTATTTATGTTGGGTTTTTGGAGTTTCGAAAAACTTTCTAGTTTTAGTAGAGGACTAGTCTAGTGCTTATTGTCTACAGTAAGCCCATTGGCATATCTATTATCATTTCAGCTTGAATCTTTGGTGTTTTTACTATTTTTAGTACTTACTAATAGTAGTAAGTCTATTTTGGGAAGCTGGTCAGGCTCTCTCAACAACATTATTTCAGTTGAGGCTCTTGGTTGCTAAGGTTGGAATATTTAAATATTTGCTTTCCTCTTCGAAAATGAATTAAAATAAAGTTACTTTATAATTTAAAGTTGAAGGTCGGAGGGGACACTAAAAAGTACCTTGGTGCCTAAGTGATAACTTTAAGCCATTTTAGAAGGCTACAAAAGTGCAAGTAGTTTCCTTATGAGCAGGACACCTTGGAGGAGTAAAATGAAATTTAAAATAAAGTCAAGGCAAAAAGGCATTGTTTTTGGAGGGAGTTCATGTTCAAACCTAATTTGGCCCTAATTTGAAATTTCTCATTCAGAGATTATTACTTCATTTTAGAGCCTCATTTTGGAGCATGCTGATTTTGGTTGCATAAGGAGACGCTGTTGGATTTCTTCCAAAAGGCTGAGAACAAGTGTTGAGGACGAAAACCCTTGACACTGAGAGCTAGTTTCGGTAGTGAAACACCTGCCCTAGCCAGTGAAGCCGTGGTTCCATCTAGGGAGCACATTGTGAGCTTCAATGTTGCTGTTTCAGATGTTCAGTATGAAGATTTTTGAGTATTTCTGATGTGGGTTTGTTGGTTTTTGGCTTGGGGAAGTGTTGCTTCTATTTGGAGTGGTTTGAAGTATGTTTAGTGATGACTTTCAGTATTTTCTGAGCACAGTTTAGCAAGGACTGAACCTCAGTTTTGATTTATATCTCATTTTCCGCTTGGTTCTCCAACGTGGGTATTGGTTTATTGTATTCTCCTAGTCAAGGAGTCACTGTTTATGTACTCACTTGAATTTTTAGAGCATGAGCTGATTTTCTAGAGCAAATCACCCTTAAGCGTAAGGCACCCAATTTGTGGAAATTTCCAGAATTATACCTGCTGCTGTATTGGTCGATCTGGGTCATTGTTAGGGTCTGAAAACAGTTGATATTGCTGAGCGATTGCAAGGAGAACGCTGGTTTGATCATTGAGGTGAAAGCTATTGCTTTAGAAGTCTTTATTTGGCTGTGGCACTTTGTTTCCAGGTCTGAAAAGTATTTCCAGAAAATCTGATATTTTATGTAAGTCTAAAAATTTGTCATTAAAAATTGATTATTGAAAGTTTTGAAAAGTTCCCTTTCATAGTGCATTTGCTTTTATTTTATGTACTTTGCATCATTTACCTTATGCAAGTCCAAAACATGAATGGCACATGAAACTCAAAGCAAATTATCATCACAAACAAACCAAATCAGAAAATCAGAAAAACTCAAAAAGAAAAAAATTAGGGGTCAGTCATTAAAAGCAAAGCTTTGATCTCATCATGATCAGCCCATATCGCCCTTCACATATATGCAAAAAAAGAAATAGAAGAGACTATAAAAGAACTATTAGAGATGGACCAAATCAAACCCAATTCTAGCCCACTTGCATCACCTATGGCTCTTGTCGAGAAAAACAAAGGTACAATGAGGATGTGCATCAACTACAAAACATTGAACAAGAAGACTATCAGAAATAGATATTTGTTTCCTAGGATCAAAGAGCTACAAGAATCTGTTTCTCAATGTTTGAATTGAGATCAAGCTACCATTAAAATTGTGTGCATAATGACGACATGCACAAAAGACAACTTTTAGAAGCCACTTTGGACAATTTGAGTTACTAGTCATGCCATTTGGTTTGATAATTGCCCCAGCCATTTTCCAATCTACCATGACTCAAGTATTCAACAGTCAATTAAGAATATTTTTTTTAGTCTTCTTTGATGATATATTAATATACAATAAAACATGGGAACATCGCTTGAGACACTTTGATACAATCTGAAATATCCCAACCAATATATATGAAATTTTTCCAATTTTTGCAATGCAAAATGATGCCCTAAATTTCTGATTTTAAACTTCTGCTCAAACCCTAGTTTGCTGATATAATTTTTTGAGTATATTTGTGCATGAACAGCAGTATTCATTCATCCAAATAATAGCCAAACTCATAGCAGATCATAACCAATATGAAACCGCATCATAGACTCTCAAACAATCACCAATATGAGCCAAAAATCTGATATTAAATATCCAGTTTGCTGCTACAACTCAGACTTAACCAATGATGCAATTACACAACGAAATGGGCTTCAAACATGCCCAGCAACATGAAAGAGTTCGCTGATATGAAGAAACCCCAATTATGCAATGAAATTGACCTCCGACTCTAACCCTAGCTAGGCAAAATTGCTCGAGCTCACAACAATGCAACAAAATGCAATTATTTGATGAAAAACAACACCAAACCCTACCAAAAGGGGTGTGCTGGCCTGCTGGCCTACTAATAGGGTTTGCCACCCTTGAAAATCTGAAGAATACCTTCCAACTTGCCTATTTCGCCCCTTCCAACTAGATGCCTAATGCTGATGTAGAAATCTGAGTGTGAATCTAGCAAGAATCACAATTAAAGCCCATGTGAACCTCCGTCATGAAGTCCTACATTGAAGAAGGTAGGGTTTCGTCCAACTTCTCCTATATTCATAAGGGTTTTCGTCCTTTGAGTATACACCAAAGTGTAAATCAGAAAAGCAGAGATAAATTCGATGATCTCAAATGCCTCCAAATCACCTTGTATATATACCAAACCTCATTATCACCCCCTAATTTGGCCGACCTAGCTTTGGGTGCCAACTTAATATTTTTAAATTGCTTTTATTTTATTTTTTTATCCTTCAAATCTGGGCGACAACTTGCATTTAAAGTTTATTTTAATTCCTTTGTATTTGATTCCCTCCTTATTTCTCCAAAGGGCCGCCCGAGCCCCAACCCCATTAAATATGAAAATATATTTTTTGGTACAAAAATTCAAACTTAAATATTATTTTTTCTCCTCCCCTTTGGCTGCCAAAACCCAAAAAGTAATAAAATATTAATTTTTTCTTAATTTCTCTTGTTCGCTTAAGGAGGGCCATTACACAATCCTTGAACTATTAGAGCAATAAGCTCTCTTTGCTAAGGAATCTAAGAGTGAGTTTTAGGTTATAGAGAAGTTGTACTTGGGTCACATCTTTAGTGCTCAAGGTGTTCAAGTAGACCAACAAAAGATCCAAGCCATGTTGGATTAGTCAACTTCTACTACATTGGCATAGTAGAGAAAACTCTTAGGTGTTTGTAGCTGCTACAACAGGTTTGTTAGGACTTCTTCACAGTTGGCAACAACCATGTAAGATACCTAGTGCTAATTGTGCAAACACAAATCTAAAAGTATATAAAGTACAGATTTGCATTCACAGATTTGAAAGTATATTCACTGCTCCTTAACCAACATAGAGATTATCACAACGAAATGATAAATAACAATCACAGAATCCTACTCGCCCAAATGTAAGGGAACATCAATTTATGAATTGAATCATGTGTATTCAGATATTTATTGTTTACAATATGAAGATTCATTGGCAGTATACATCCCTTGCGACATTCTAAAATGCAACCAGATTATGTATTGGAATCAAGTTAGACACTTGAACTTGCCCAAGTTGTAGGCATGAAGGCGCTCAAGAAATATTGGATTGTGCCTACGTTGAAAAGGAAGATGATTGCTTGCAATATGCATGACCTTTTCAGTGACGCGATCTGCTGATACTAATGATTGGGAGCGATCTGGAAGATAAGGCGCCCTTACAGTGGTGCCCAGTCACCTCATGAATTCCTCTACTAATACTTTGTGACTTCAAATGGCTCCCAAGTATGTGGCAAGATGACAGAAAGGGGCCTGGCGCAAGCCAAAGGCTCTGCTAGGCTATCGCGTGCCTCCCCTTGGAACCTTCAGTAGCACCTGTAATTCCTTGTAATACTACGTCAATTTTCCTTTGATCCCTTATGTTGTAATCCCACGCAAGAGCATCAGACTTATAATGACAACTAAGATTAGACGAATTCCTCAATGTGTGCGGAAAGCAGAACTCACAGTTGCAAATAGGAGGGACATCCTACCTTGCACTGGACTCTTAGAGTTTTGCATCTCCAAAGAACCAATAGACATTCGTCCAACCCTGAGAGATCTTCAAAACAAAATAATAGAATATATTTATATGCCTCCAAAGCGCCTTCCCAACTAAGTCAGCCAGATAGGTCCTTGATATAATTTAAATTTAAATGTTATTATTCAATTATTTAAATTCATTTTTATTATTTATTATTTTTATTATTATATTAATAGTATTTAAAAATCATTCTAGTGTTGAGAAACACTTTTTTTTTCCACCCAGCCTTGAAATTGGGCTTGCTTAAGAAATGAGGGTATAATAATCCTCCCCACCCAGATGTTGCTTGCCCTCAAGCAATTCCATATTCGGATGCTCAAAGATCTCCATTCCTTCCCATGTCGCATCTTCAATTGGAATATTCTTCCATTTCACCAAGTACTCTGGAATGACCTTGTTCCTCAGCCTCTTCTCCCTTACATCCAATACCGTTTCGGGTTCAAGTATCAATTTGCCTTCATCATCAAGAGGAGGCAACTCAACTGATGGTGTGACCTATTGTCCAATTGCCCCTTTGAGGCGTGACACATGAAAAATGTTGTGAATTCTACTATCCTGTGGCAATTCAAGTTCATATGCGACCTCCCCAATCTTCCTTACAATCCAATAAGTTCCATAAAACCTTGGCTTCAGCTTCTTTGCACCATTCCCCTTGAGGGTAGACTATCTATATGGTTGCAACCTCAAGTAAACCATATCCCCCACCTCAAAAACTCTCTTTGTCTTGTGGCAATCTACATACATCTTTTGTTGATATCTATACCTTGTTGCACCACATCCTTTGCTCTAGGAACCCTACTATCGACAAGGATCAAATTCATCAATGATGTGGCATCATAACCATAAAGAGCCTTGAAAGGCAACATACATATAGACATGTCATGTGTGGTGTTGTAGCAAAACTCCCCCAAATGTAACTACTTGATCCAAACTATTTGCTGCCCTATAACATAGTTCCTTGGGTAGCCTTCAATCCACTTATTCACAATTTTAGTTTGACCATCTATTTGTGGATGGTAGCTAGTTCTAGGAGTCAATTCCGTGTGAGTCAAACAAAAAAGTTCCTGCCAAAACAAGCTAATAAACCTGCTGCCCCTGTCACTCACAATGTTCTTGGGCAACCCATGAAATCTAAATATCTCTCTAAAAAACAAATCAGCAACTTGGAGAAACTTAAATTCTAAAGAAATAGCATGAAAATGAGCATATCTTGTAAGCCTATCAACCACCACATAAATACAATCCTTACCTTGCACCTTAGGCAGCCCTGTAATAAAATCCATGGAGATGCTCTCCCATTTCTGATTTGGAATGGGTAGGGGCTGCAACAAACCAGCTGGAAAGACATGCTCGGTCTTGTTCTATTGGCACACCATACACTCTCTAACATGCTGCAATACATCATTTTTTAGTCCCTTCCATGAAAAATGCTCCCTTGCTTGTATGTCTTGTAGAAACCTCGATGACCAGTAAGAGGTGTGTCATGACAAGCTCTCGTAATCCTCTCCCTAACCTTTGATTTTGGTACAAGATACACACAGTCTTTGTAGAAGATGAGATCTTCAACCACCGTGTATCTATCATCAAGCAACTTCCAATCTAAAATGTTAATAGCAATGGAATCTTTGGCATATTCAGCTATTATGGCAACCTTCCAATTAGCAGATATATCAGACATAGAGCAGAAATAAGGCTTCCTAGAGAGTGCATCAACCACCATTTGTTCTTTCCCTTCACATACTCAATATCAAAATCATAGGCTTGGAGTTTGCTTACCCATTTTTTGTTGTCTATCATTCAAATCAGGCTGATTGAAGAAGAACTTGAGGCTGTTATGATCTGTCTTGACCACAAATTTCCCACAAACCAATTACTATCTTGTTGGCATTTAAATTCGCACCTCTGGAATGCGTATTTGAAACGGATAGCTACGCACAGATAAACTGCTCTTCAAATTAGGAGGGGAAGCTCCCTCTTACTGATGGTGTTTGAAAGAAAGTAAACTAAAATTAAGTTGCCTATCTTTTTTATCAGCTTAGAGCACAGGGTTTATTAAACACTAACGCCGCAGCTGAGATTTTCTAATTTAAAGAACTTCAACTACGACTAACTTAAACTAGAGACATTCCTAATTTCTCAAGTAATATTAGAGCAAGAGAAATTAGAAATAAACAAGGTAGATTTTCTGACAAAAGTACTTCAATAACCTCTCTCTCAACAAACACCTACACACTTCACTGTAAGTTGAAATCAAGATCACAAAAGCAGAACATAAATAACGGAAATCTGAGATTTTGGATCAAGGCAAAGGAGGCTCATGATTTTATTACTCAAATCTTTGGAACAGAACTCCCTTCTAACATGCCTGGAACAAGAAGTTGCAGCTAAAGAGGCTTGCAATCTTGCTCTTACACACTAGAAAACAGCAATTACACTACCTCCTTGTTGGCTAAAGAGGCTCAACAATTTGCTTATCACAACACAAATGAACAATACTTGAGTAACAAATAGAAGGCACAATAGGCTCAGCGTTTTGTTCTCACTAGCACGGTTAAAGAAAATAATGAGCAAAGGCTCTTATTTATAGGCAAGCAGAGGAGTAGAGAACCCTAAAATCTCCTTGCTTTCACAATCTAGGGCTTGCTAAGGAAGCAAGCTTTATTACTAAATCTAGAAAGAAGATAACATCTAAAACCCTAGAAAGCAGAAAAAGTAGGAAACGCCAACTATTACATTTTATCTTCTTTCTCTTCTCAAAGAATGGATAAGAATTATTCCAAGAATAGAAAGAAAGCAGGAAAGAAAGCTTCTAGAAGAAAGCTGCTTTAAAACTCGATCACATCCGCTAAGAAGTTGGAAATTGTGTCCCGGTTCGGTGCATCTATGCCATCAATAGCAAAACACCGCTTTTATAGAATATCTTCAACATCTGCAACAGATCTCAAGAAACCTTCGACCTTATTGGCTGCCCTCTCAAACTTTGCTGACATCATGGAAGTGTGACTTGGCAGAGTCGTATGTTTTTCTTTCATTCACTTCATTACAATCTTCTTACTATATTTATCTTTATGCATATTCCATATCCTTTCACATTCACCCTTTGAGAGAGTAACGCTTTCAGGCCACGGGGGAATGGAAAAACACTTCTCGATCATATCAGGCTTTAGACTGCAAATCAATCTGCCATCTGCTGACTGGATCTCCCTAGTAGCCGGGTTGTAATGCTTAATGCAAGCGATTACGAACTCAAGGCTCTGAACTGATATAGGAATTGACGCTGCTGCGAGGAGTCCAAAATGTCCCAGGTTCTTGACTGAGGTGTTGCCTACTCTCTCCAAGGCATGTAGATCGAACACCGGCTTGATATGATGCGAATCTGTCTCAGCTGTTTTAATGTAATTGTGATAGAGAACTGACTGAGTCTTGAAAACATTGGGAGTGTACTCCATTTCGGAAAACTCGAAGAATGACTGTAAACTCGCCTTGATTCGACAAGTTCTAAGCAACTTCTATTTTTAGAATGCTGATTTTTGTGCTCCAACGGACAAATTTTTGAGAAATTTTTCTGAGATATGGGTTTTGCTCAGAATTCGATGCAAGACAACCCAGATCGTCCGTTTTTGAAAATTTTGAATTTTGCCTAAAAAGCAACAAACCCTAATTTCTTCAATTTTTCCCAAAAAAACTGGCACCTGGGTTTTGTTCAGAATATAATTAGAAATGGACCCAGTTGATTAGATTTGCAAAACCCTGATGGCTGATCAAAAAAGCAGCCAACCCTAGGATTTGAAACTTTCTTGAAAAAAAAGCTATGATATGGGTTTTCTTCAGAAGACTGATTGGAAAGGACCCAGATGGTTGAAATTTGAATGCACTGAGATTTTCACTGACATGCAAAATAAAAGCACTTGCTGCAATTTGATAAAGTTCTTGAAAAATTATTCAGACGATTAAGGCAAAAAGACCCAGATGACTGAAAAATGGAATGCCTTGGCCTTCTGCTTGAAAAATTCGATCTTCTGGATGAAAAAGCTTGAAAAAGCAAGGGTTTATGCTTGCTGATTTGAAAAGTCTGATGCAAAACCAGCAAAGATGGATTCTTGAATCACAAAAATTCTTCAAACTTGCTGCTCCAACTTTCTCCTCTGGATGCTACCTGCAAAAATAATGAAAATACATGAAAGAATGATGTTAAATAGACTTTAGAGCTTTGAATTAGGTTTTGCTTTCTTTGCTTTTATTTCCAAAACCCTAAAACTCAGCTTCATTGAACTTGGACGCCATCCTTCACTTGGTAATTTTGAAACTTTTTTGAAAATCTCAAAAATTCTGTAAGGCATGAAAATTTGGGCGCCCTTCTTCACCAAGGGCGCCCACTTCTCCCATTGTTAGTTTATTTTTTGATATTTTCAACTTTTCACCATTTTGACATGCTACTTCGCCTTTGATTTCTCGTTTGCAGATTGATCCGACAGGCGAGCTGAAGGTTTCACGGCGGAGCCTGACTGATTCTAAGAAAGAAGTTCTGGAGTCACCTCTGGCTAAAAACTTGATCTTGACCTTCAAATTCAAGGGAGCCTTTTCCTTCGAGGGGCTCCGAACTTTCACAGTGTTAGCCATTTTTTTGATCTTCAATTTCTTTATAAACTCTTCTCTTATAGACAATCTCATTAAATCTGGAGCTCCGAGCGTCGAATCGACTGAAAACTATGCTCATCGCGAAGCTGACGAAATATGAAGAGGGGTCTTCTGGAACGATCTTCGCCAAAAAGTGGGTTTTAACCCCTCAAAAGTTTGGGCGCCCATCTTGGCTGGGAGCGCCCATTTCACCCAGACTTAGATTATTTTTATCTTTCTGTTGCTTGCTTTTGAAACTTCGTCAGACACCCTGTTTGACTCTTTGTATCTCGCAACTGCGGACTCCGATCGACGTGTTGAGTGTCTCACTGGAAAGCCGGATCAATTGTGACGAGATCACATTAGAGCCTTATCTGCAAATTCATCTGATAGACCCCTTGAAAACTTGGGCGCCCTTCTTCACCAGGGGCGCCCACTTTTACCAGACAACCATTTTTTATGATTTTCGTCTTCCAGTTTGAAACCTTCATTCTGATCCTTCGTCTTTGATCTGAATTTGCTAGAGATTGGACAGTCGAATGATCTAACGGAGACAAGCGTGTCAAAGCCAGCTGAACACTGAAGAGATTGAGCATACTTTTGAACCCTAACTGCTGGAGAAGGTGCTTCAAAAAGTTGGGCACCCTTCTTCACCTAGGGCGCCCAAACTTACCAGACTTAGTCAATTTTTGATCTTTTTTCAAATTCTTCGCGTTGACTTTAGTTTGGATACCCCTGTTTGACGCTGAATTCCAGATGACTGAGTGATCTGATAACCGCACCGCTGAATCCATCACGGAGCTGGCAGAGAACTGAACAAGTTTGACTGGAGGCAAAAACCCTAATTCTGACATTTGGTGCCCTAAAAAGATGGGCGCCCATCTTCAACAGGGGAGCCCAAACTTGCCAATGTTAGAAAATTTTCATGAATTTCCAATTTTCTTTCTTGTTCTTCGTGACAGCTTCATGAATCCATCTTCTGTTGAACGTTCACGTGTTGAATCTGACACCTGGCAACCGGCTAAACTCCATTGATGACCTCGGAGCTCCAGATATGCTTTTGAAAAAGCAGAATAGACCCACTAGGGCAAAACTGACCATTTCGAGATTCTGACTACACTAGTCTGATGTGGACATAATTTGAGCCAATCAAAATCAGTTTGGACCCTGGCGGACCAACTTTCTATTTTTAGAAAGTTTTGCCAGTATCCATTTCCAAGAAAACGCAGAAAAACCCAGCAAACGTTACTAATTTTAGAAAATTTCTAAAAATAGCAGTTTTCCTAAAATTTAGGGATGAAAAATTGAGATCTGGGTTTTGTAGGTTGAGTTGCTCTGAGCAGCACCAAATCGTCAGAAATTGAAAATTTTGTGTTTCGACCCCTCATGCAAGACATGTACACCCAAATTTTGACCTTTTTGACTGATTTAACAAGACTTTTACTCATTTCTTCAAAATGCCTAAGTGTAACAAAAATTTTAATTTTGGGGTACAACATATCTGAATTTGGCAAGGGCATGCATGATAGCTAGCATCTCCTTGTCATAAATAGAGAAGACCTCTGAATCCTTGAGCTTCCTACTTTCATACGCTATAGAATGTCTATTCTGCATCAAAACTGCTCCAATACCCTCTCCTAAAGCATCACACTCAAGTACAAAAGGAAGTGAGAAATCCAGGATAGCCAAAATAGGACATGAACTCTTTACCTCTTTAATCTTACCAAAAGCTTGTTGCAATGTAGGGTTCCAAGAGACTTCCCCCTTCTTCGTCTAATTGGTCAAGGGAGCTGCAAGTTGTGAAAATCCCTTGACAAACCTTTGATAATAGCTGCATAGGCCCACAAAACCTCTCAACTATGACAAGTTCCTTGGTCTAGGTCAATCCTAGATTGCCTTGATCTTCTCCTCATCAACACTAACCCCTTGAGGACTAATCTTATGCCACAAATACAAAATTTTAGTCAACCTAAACTCACATTTTGACATCTTGGTGTAGAATGAATGTTGCTCAAGAATGTCAAGCACCTCATCTATGTGCTTCAAGTGATCCTCCCATGTCCTACTGTAGATCAAAATGTCATCAAAAAAACCAAAACAAATTTCTTCAATTGTAGATACCTGGTTCATACACGACTAGAAGGTAGGAGGGGCATTGGTCAATGCAAATGGCATGACCAAGACCTCATAGCGCCCATAGTGACACCAGAAAGTTGTCTTATGCACATCCTCCTTCCTCACTCTTATTTGATGATACCCCAAACGCAAGTCAATCTCAGAGAAATATACTACACCATGAAGCTCATCTACCAACTCATTAATCCTGGTAATGGGATAGAGATTTTTGATTGTCTTCTTACTGAGTGCACTATAGTCAATGCACATCCTCAACATCCTGTCCTTCTTGACCAACACCATGGATGAAGCAAAAGGGCTAGAAATTGGACGGATGTGTCCCATGTCCAACAACTCCTTGATTGCCTTCTCAATCTCCTCCTTATACATCCTAGGATGCCGATAGGAAGTAGTGATGACGAGCTTCGCTCCCTCCTCAAGCTCAATCACATGCTGGAATCCCTTGTCTGGTGGTAATCCTAAAGGGCTTTCCTTGAACACCTTACACCACATTTCTAGGATGGATTGGATGTCTATGGGGTAGGATCTTCCCTCCTTTGGTGGACTAGTATCTGTGATCAAACACTCTGCTGCACAAATCACATCAGTCTCACCAATGGCTACCACATAGCAATCATCTCGCACCCGATGTCCCCCTAGGACCAACTCCAACTATTGAATCTGACAAGTGCATGGAAGAGTGTTACCTCCTGCAACTGATACATCAAACCCCTCAAAGTCTTCAATCCTTAGACCCATCTTGGCCACTAGCCCCTCGTCAATGAAATTATGGGTGGCCTTTGTGGTATCAGAGCCAAGGCACAACCACTACACCAAAAGACTAGCCTAGTGGTAGGGGTAGCACCCAGGCGTTAAGAGTGGCTCGTGGGGCACATCTCCCACGACATACCACCAAAGCATCCAAGGGTGGGGACTATCCCCCAATTACACAGACCTCGAGGCACGAGCCAAAGGTGGGGCCATCCCACTTAACGCACAAGGACATTACAAATACTCAATTCGAACTGGGATCAAGTACAAAGGTTTTGGGGGCAACACCCAATAACAGAGCTTACAACTAATAGAATGTTGGGTTGTGATAAGTCCACATCAATAATAATTATGAGACAACAAAATTTTATAAGGTGATAAAGAGGCTAGAGGATGAAAAGCCAAAAGTGGGAGATTATAATCATGTTCCTCTCTCGTTCTAACAAATTCTTAGAGGTGCCCAAGTGCATACATTCCATATAGCTTATTACCACAAAGCCACTATCATGGAGTACCCCTCTTTCCCATTTCATTCAATTAATAAAACTTCAATGCACACAAACATCTTAACTTTTATATTGTTCTCTTCTTACTAGTATAAGAAAACTTTCATTCAAAAAATCTAAAATTACAAGTCTATTGGTGTATTCCTTTAGTTTTTTAAGCTCATGTCAAACAAATATAAACACAAGGGAAAAAACAAAATTAATTTATATGATATATCTAACAAATGTTTATACAAAGTTTCCCACTTTTCAAAGGACACTTCTAGGAGATTTATAGAGATGCCAAGAAACTTTATTTGGAGTCTCCTAACATCTAGAGACATCCATATATATGTCTCTAAGTTGGGGACATGTTTCCAATATTGGAGATGGGTACAATTCGCCAAGTAATTATGACAAAACTAAGGATAATATGCATGTAAAAGATACTAGTCAATAATTGTAAGCAAATAGTTAACATGAGTGATTGATTGATAATTGCTTATGACAGGAAATCCATGTTTCTTGCAAGTTAATATGTCTGATTCTCAAACTAGGAAGACAAATATTTTAAGTCACAATGTTTGTAAACCTATGTAGTTCATAAGAACTTGTAAAATTCCTTATAGGTAGAGATGCAATACAATATATTTCCACCTGTCTTTTTATTTTCTAAAGTTACTTAAATAGCAATGTACCACAAGGATGCATTCCCCCACAAAATCCCCATGTTTCCGAGATGGGGACGTCTCTGAGACATGGGGACTTGGAAGGGTCATCCCACCACCATCATCATTTCAAGGATGTTTTCAAGACGTCCCCATTTTTGGGGACCTCTAAGGGATGTCAAGACATCCCCGAGATATCCAAGGAACTCCTAGGAGTCCCTCAAATGTCTTGAGGACAACCAAGCATCCCCTAAGGTGCAAGATTAAAAAGGTTAATTTGTTTTCAAAAATCAAAATCTTTTTTTTAATTTGTGCCTTAGGCCAAAACCCTAATGGCCTATGGACCCCACCCAAACCCTAAACACTCTAAAAAACATACAAATAGGCCTTTAAGTCTCATTTCAACTCACTCCATAATTTCAACAAAAAGTTGTAAGAGAGAGCAACAAGTTGTAAGAGTGAGAGTGAAAAGTGAAAGCATTAGGTTTAAGGAAGAGCAAGAGAAAGAGTGACACCAATCCACCATTGACTCAAAAGATTGAAAGCATTTTTCAAGCCTCAAGGTAGGCTTCTAGTTCTTCCTTGACTAGTTTATTTTTATTTATTTTTATTGATTTCTTTCATTACTAATACTAGTTTACTTTGTTGCGAATTTCAATTTTAAGATTTTAAATTCATTATTATAGTTTTGCAAATGATTAATATTAATAAATCATGATCAAATTTTAAATTTTATAATTATATAACAGCATGTTGTAATATTTTTATTTTTTAACTTTTAGATGTTCAAATTTTTATTTTGTCAAATTATTATAACTTTTGTGTTTCATGCAAGAAAAACAAAAAGGAAATCCTTTGTTTAACAAAGGTTCCGAACAAGGATTTTTATTTGTGTATCCTCTGCTTCTGCATAAGAAGAAACACAAAAACAAAATCTTTGTCTTAATCCCTTGCATTATGCATAATTTGAATTTTTTTATTTTAAAATTATAAACTTATAAATGTTATATCGTTTATTGCAATGTCACTGAGTATGACTTCTTACAACATGAGTGAGGATGAGGTTGAGCATCAACAAGTTGAAGAAGTCGAAACTAAATCCGCTAATGCACTTGATGAAAATACAAAAGCAAAGAGAGGTGAAACTACTAGTTCCATTGGGAGTGCAAATATTTGTTTTCTTTCCAAAATAAAAATATATATGTTAAGGACCCCTTTGATCCTAAGTCCCCTCTTAAGGCAATTTGCAAAAAAGTTACAAATAAAGCCTGGGGCATCTGGGGTCACTAGGAAGTGGAAGTGTCACTTTTGTAAGCTTGGATTTTAGGGCAGCATTACTAGAGTTAAGCCCACCTCCTTCATATCCATGGCAAAGATGTAGATATATGTGAGAAGTTGGCAGAAAAACTTAACTATGGGGCCAACATAAGAAATTTATGGGGTTGCAGTGAAGAAAATGCACCTACATCTACTTCTTTGTCACTAAGATTGAGGGGTCATTAGAGACAGTTTTATTTTTACTACTTTGCAAAGGCTAGTTGCACATATTCCAATTTCTTCTACTTCATCAATCGTAAAGGCTAAGGGGAAATGCAGGTTGACAAGTGATGCTCCAAACCCACTAGCAAACTTATTCCATATGCAATTGAAGGATGAGGAAGATGATGCCATTGGCAAATTCTTCTTTGCCAATGGCATTCCATTCCATGTGACTCACTCTCCTTATTATAACAAGGCGGTGGCAAGGATATCAAGGGCAAGACCATCATATGTGCCACCAAAGGAAACTAAATTGAAGACCACAATCTTAGATAAGAATTATTCCAAGATTAATATTTTAATGGAAAAAATGAAAGAATATTGGGTCCCAAGTGGATGCAACATAATCACGGATGGGTGGATGGACATTAGGCATCATCAACTCATCCATATCATGGTTACATGCCATTATTTTCTTAGGGTTTTTGATTGTTCAAGGCATCACAAGGATGTTAATTTTCAATTTTAGATCCTCAAAGATGCTATAGAGGACATTGTGCAAAGTCATGGACCCATGTGTGCAAAGTCACGGAGAAGTTAATTGAGGCATCTTATACACATAATTGGTACAATCCTTCTGTGCATGCCATGAATAACGCACTCAAGGACATGGGAAAAATTGGTGGATCAAAATGGTTGTTAATGATGCTAGTGATATGCATACATTTATCTACAACCACCACATGCACTCTTCAAGACCTTCTCTAAGAAGGAATTCTTGAAACCTGTAAAGACTAAACATGCATCATATTTAATTCTCTTGGAGAGGATGCTTGAGTTGCAAGAGAAATTGCAACTAATGGTTATGAGAGCACAATGGAATTGGTGGCCTGAATCCAAGACAAAACAAAGGAAGAAGGTGAAAGATGTGGTGAAGAGTGATGTTTTTTGGGGTGATGCAAACTATATTGTCTCCATCATTACTCTAATCTTCAAAGTGATTAGATATGGTGATGCCAATGCACCTAGCCTTGGAGAGATGTATGAATGCATTGATTCTATGCTTAACCAAATGAAGGTTGTTGTGCAACAAAAAGACCCCACATTGCAATTCTATAATGAACACATTCAGCCAATCATTCATTGGAGATGAGAGAAGCTCAACACTCCCTTGCACATGGCTACCTATGCATTGAACCCAAAGTGACACATGCAAAGGCCTAGTAGAATTACACCCATACAAGATACTAAGGTGAAAGTAGGGTTCATGAAGGCTATCCTTAAGATGAATGATTCTTCAAATACCAACATCATTTGTATTGATTAGACAATTTGCCACTCTTGGGGGTTATTCTAATGAGGCCAAGATAGATATGGAGACTATGGTACAAAAGGAACCAATTTTGTGGTGGACTATGTGTTGTACCCGAAATAAATTTTTGCTTCATTAAGGCATTTTGATAAAAATGGTCAAAATCTTGTAAAATTGTCATCAAAAGTCAATAAAGGGTCAAAGTATCTGAAAATAGCAATTGTCTATTTTTAGAGATTTCTGAACAACAAACGGATCATGGGGTTTTTTTTGCTTTATTGTCAAGAGGATGCTCGCAAAATTTTAAAAATTTAGAAATTAGGGTTTTAGGCCCCTATTTTTAGAAAAACCCTAAAAATAGGATCTTTCCAAAAATGTCTCAAAATGATTTTGATTGGTTAAGCTTTCGCCACGATCACATTGGTCCAATCAGAATCATGAAAAAGTCATTTTTTCTCTGATAGGTCTTGCACTTTTTCAGAAGAAAAGTTAGGACCTTTGAGGTCATCAATGGAGGATGGCCAAATACTAGGTGTTGAAATCTAAGATTCAAACGTTGCATAGAACAATCTATGGTGAAAGATGCTCGAAAAATGATGAACAGCGAAGGGGAATTTGAAAAGTTGAAAACTATAAAAAATAAACTAAGTCTGGAAAAGCTTGGACAACTTGTTTCAACGGAGATGCCTGGCAGCCAATGCCTTCGTCAAATTTTCAATGTCTGTGCACGTGAAATGATGAAAGCAATCACAATGGTGGACGCCTTCACGTCAACAACAATGGTGATCAACGCAGTTGACGACACGATGAACATGAAGCGCAAGGAGGTTAAAAATCTTCAAAGAATGGCTAACACTGGAGCACAAAAGCGCCCCTGCAGGCAAAGGGTGCCCATGAATTCAAAGTCTCAAATGCAGCTATTAGGATTTGCAGTTTTGGGGGTCCTCTTCAGCATTCTTCTAGCTTCACAATGAATCCAACATCCAGTTCACGAGATTTGTCAAAATCCCCAAAACGAAGATCAAGCGGGAAATGTTGAAAGTAAAAGAAACTCAAAATTGACTAAGTCTAGAGAGGAAAAGCGCCCCTGCAAGCCAAGGGCGCCAAGAAATTAAAGCACTCAAAAGTCATATTTAGGGTTTACCACCTCCAAGTGATTCATCCCTGTTTTAGTCCACCTCCGCAGTGAATCCATCTGCCAGCTCAGAAGACCTGTCAAATGTCGGCAAGTGAAGATCAAACAGACACCAAAAACTGAAAGAAAAGTTGAAAACATGAAAATTGACTAAGTATAGAGCAGAAAAGCGCCACTGCTAGCCAAGGCACCCAACGTTTTGAAGCATTAGATGCAACTTTCAGGTTTCATGACTTCCAAGAAGATTTCCTTAGAGTTGATCAGCCTTCGCGACGAGACCATTAGAAGGTTCAACAAAGCATTCAAACATCTAGCAACGAGGATCAAACAAGGGTGTTTCTTCAAGAAAGCAAACTGAAATTTTTGAAGTCAAGAACACAATAGCGCCCATGCTAGCCAAGGGCGCCTGGGGTTTTGAGCCCTTTAAATCAACTTTCAAGATTTGCAAAACCAGTCATCCTTTACGGAATTCTTCAGGCTTTCCATTGAATATCTCAACTTGACTACGGGATTCATTAGCAATTGCAAATCGAATGGGAAATGGTGAATGAGAGACAAATTGAAGAAATTGAAAATCACTGAAAAATGGTTAACATGGCAAGCAAAAACGCCCTTGGCTAGCAAGGGCGCCTAAGAATTAAAGCCATCAAAACCACTTTTCGAGGTTTGCAGCTTCCAAGAACATTTTCTTAAATTTGATCACGCTTTGCAATGAAACTGTCAACTCGTTCATAAGACCTATCAGACGCTCGGAAAACAGTGCTCAAACAAGGAGGTATCAGTCGTCGAAAACAAGCAAAATTTTAAAATCTTCAAAAAAATTCTAACACTGCAAACTTGGACACCTTATCTCAAGGTGGCGCCCAAGTCAACTTGAGTTAGAAATTTTGAAGACTTTCTCATGCCTTGGCCGCCAAAATTTTTAGGATTTCTTCGAGTTAAATGATATTTTCTCGGGGTGACTCCTTAAATCAAGGCTTCCATGAGTTAACTGGTGCTTCCACCTCCAAACTTTATTTAACAAGCATTTGGGCGTCCTTTTTCATTATTTTGCAAGTAGACTTCAAGAACGAACACAGAATTTCTTCTTGACAGTGTTTGAAGGATCAAACAAAAGGGGTTTTCAAATTTCTTCATAATTTCGAGTTCAGGTTGCACCAAAGAACACCTTTCTAGAATCAACTCTTCTAGGGCATCATTTTTTAGAGACAGAAGATCTTTTCAAAATTTCCTCAAGCTGGGTCTTTCTATTTGGCGTTTTTCTTAAAGATTGGTGTTTTTCCTATGGAAGATTTTAGCCCTATTTTTTAGGGTTTCTTGAAAATCACTCCTTTCATAGATCTAACGATCTGGGTTTACTCAGTAAGAAATTGGCCACAAAACCCACATCCTAGATTTTTCCAAAAAAATTACCTCGCTACTTCCATTTTTTTAGGGTTTCTGAAAAAATCACCTTTTTCAAAAAACTGACAAACCGGGTTTATTCAACACACAGGGGGGCCTACAAAACCCATATCTCACATTTTCTCGGGAAAAATTGTTTCGCAGCTTCTACCTCTGAGGGGTTCTTGCATGTCCATGAAAAAATCAGTTTTTCATAAAATGGGCAATCTAGGTATATTTGACACGACATTCCCTACAAAACCCGTATCTCAGATTTTTATCCAAAAATCTGCCTTTTTCTACCTCTCAGGGAAGCTATTTTTAGCTTATGTGCAAAAGTTGTTCAAACATACTCATGTTCACAATCAAAAGTCGAGATTTTCAATATGTAGTTCTCTCAAATCGAATTCAAGACCAAATTGGTCTTGATTCATGATTTCTTGAAGACGCTTGACACCGACTTACATCAAGTACATCCGGTAGTTGATTTGAACACTTTGATAGGCATAGACTGCATCACAATCAAAAACCTTGAACAATCTGAATTACTTGAGGCAGCCTCTTTTCCCATCTCGACACAAAATATCAAGTTTGTAATTGCTTGTGTCAAGCATTACAACCACACTTCACGAGAAATCCAATAACTGGATGGGTGTGTTGTTTGCAGCCTCAATTCGAGAGACATTGAGAGGTGCTTTGCTATTCCACCGTGTCCAGATAACCTCATTATATCAATTGAAGAATATGAGTAGGCGTGGAATACGCAAAAGGAACCATGCTAGAAAAGGATGACACAAAGGTGGCTCAAAGAGAAACGAACGAATTTGCCAAAGAACATCGGACGTGGTGAATTCAAGGATGAGTTTGCCATCATGATCACTCTGCTCAACCGTGTCACGGGTCAAGCAGAAGCACACAAGTTTCAACCATGGATGTTCGACATCATGTCTCAGCTTGTCAACAATAAAGAACACTATGATTGGTCGGCTTTGATCAGTGACACTCTTCACGACTAGATGTCAGGGTTCTTCAAGGCCCATGAAATCCATATGACTTCATACCTCGTATATCTTATAGCCTTTCAAGGCAAGTTTAGAGGGTTGAATGTTGTTGAAACTCTGGGCGTGCAGCAGGTTCATGAGCATTTCCCGCAATTAGAATTTTAACAGTCAGAACAACACTTCAAGCGGGTAAATGATCTCTTCCTGATGCATACAGTGCGAGATCTTGACAATGAGTTACATATACGCTTTTTAGTAGATGTTAGATTGGCAATGGCAGATTAGGTTGATTGGTTTATCCAATTACCCACATTCTCCTACATGCACGTTTATGGTTTCTCAGGCAGTCAAATCATGCTACCTCGATATCCATCGAACAAGGTAGTTTTCATGGAGTTTCTACAGCAAATACATGAAGTCCACACTTTCTTGCGTAACAAACACAAGTCTGCTACCAGTTTCCCTTTTGAGTTGGGTATATACAAATGCAAGTCAGCAACTGACGCCAAGTTGATGAGCAATGAAATGACAAACCTTAATCTCAAGTTTCTCATAGAAAAGTGTTCATATGACCCTTGGGGTCTCTTGGCAGCTTGCCTTGGTAACAATTCTTCACATAAACCTTTCATGGAAGATTTTTGGTTTAGTTGTGAAGATGAGTTTGAAGTGCGCAA
Source organism: Sequoia sempervirens (assembly GCA_007258455.2). Taxonomy (NCBI): domain Eukaryota; kingdom Viridiplantae; phylum Streptophyta; class Pinopsida; order Cupressales; family Cupressaceae; genus Sequoia; species Sequoia sempervirens. The sequence continues at coordinate 699,393,277 of VDFB02058242.1, read as the reverse complement.
GCATAACTATAATAGATTTACTCTTCCTCAGATCGCTAATTTCTTATCAGAGGATCTAGAAGGTTTATCAGATGATGATGGAGAAGTCATACTTCCCACATATTTCAGAGATCATATTGACCAACAGCCACTTCGACTCATTGATTGGTACACCAAAGAAAGCACCTCCATTGAGGAAAGGACAAGTCGGGTTGTAAAGAACAGCAGGCTATTCCTAGATAGCAAGAAGACGCAGAAGGTAGTCACTCCAGTTACAGAGCCTCCATTGGTTCCCACCACACTACCTTCTACTTCCAAATGGAAACCTAAAGTGAAAGCGATGAGCAATCCTCTAGAGGGTACAAAGGGTAGCAAAATGTCAGGACATTTTAAGGAAAAGATGAAGGTTCCTAATGTAAATCAGCAACAACAAATGGATGCAGCCAAGGATACAATTGAATCAGTGCCAGAAGTTGAAGCAGAGCCTCCCATTCTTCCCTCACCACCACAGTCGTCTCCAATTCACATTGACTTAGAGCTTGATTCATTAGATCATGACATCTCCACACCAACTCATTCATCGGGAGTTGATGAAACTAGAACTAATCCTCCCAATAAAGTTAGTCGAGACTCTTCGCCTTGGCTTGAGAACATCCTGGGCCGGAAAAGGAGAAAAGCTTCTTACCAATTGGACTTTGCAAAGTTTGATAATGTCTACCAAGACTCATCAGAAAAGAAACTCAAGAAGCAAGTTCACGTGAAGAAGAATGTTGACAGCGAGGTGGTCATTGAAATTGCTACACCACCATTTGATAAGAACGCCAATGAGACTGAGGCCGATGACTTCACATTGGTCAAAGCCAACCTTGGTCGAAGTACACGACAAGCTGATGTAAATCTCTTTGAGGTTGCAGCAGTTAACTTGAAGGAGAGAGTGATCAAAGATGGTGAAGACAAGGCAGACCTCAAGGCTGAAAACCAACAGTTGCGACAATACATATCCAATTTGCTTCACGGTACTTCACATATCATCGCATTGCTCCCACATATGCTAGAATTACTTGTAGAACAAAATCAGTTGAGTCAATTGGTTATTTATGGAAACACCTAAGAGAGTGGGTAGAAGATTTCATCACTAGGGGTCGATTGGTACTTGCAAAGTTGTACCGGTTGAGGTACAATGCCCACGATCTTTGCTTAGAAATTCAGGAGTCAGAGCAAAGCATGGCAGAAAGGAAACCCAAGGATGAGATTATCATTTCTCACTTGAGAATGGTGTATGATTCAGTCACTACGGAAGAAGACAAGCAAAAGCTCTTTACTTGGAGAGAACAACAAATCTTCAAAGTAAAAATTTACAAAGCAATCTTTGTAGAAATGACTGAATATAGATAGAAGGTGGCAAGTGGTCTCAAGTTCGTAAGAACATTCGTGTCACAAGTCCCTTGCCAATATCAACGTGAAGATGGTGAGTACATTGAGCTCGGCGAAGTACAGACGGAATTTCAGGACCTCATCCATAGTAGTTTCAACAGTGACCCTGTTGACTATAAGTTGAGTCAAGTTGCAACCATGTCAATGAAATTTGATGAAGCAGCCGAAAGGAGAAGGAATTTTCAAAATTAGAAGCAGATGGCAAAGAGATGTTGCAGAGGCATCACATCGTTTAGAAGAGTATCAGTGCTCCAAATGATGAGGCAGTTAATAGCTTCTTAGAAGATATGATTACTCGAGTTGGCAACCAATGAACTGCTAGTTGAGGCATGCGGCATTCTCCAAGGATAGAATTTTAGATCAGCAATTAACTTGACGCCTTTTCCAAGTTAACTGGTTGTCCTCTTTTCATGCATGTCTATCTTTGGAGATATTTATTATACAGTTGGTCTTTCTTTAGTTTTAGATCAATTAACTGATGTTAGTCATTCCAGTTAACTGTTAGTTATCTTCGTTTAGACATAGGAATAAATCTTGCAGATTGGCAAGACTAGTTGTTAACACAAGGAGATTTTAGGATTCCCTAGTCCTGCGTTTGTCTATAAATAAGAGCAGCCTTGCTCATTATTTTTTTAACCATTATTGTGATAGAAAATTGTTGAGCCTTAGTGCCTGCAAGCTTGATATTCAGTATATGTTCAAAGTTTGTTCAATGTAATCTAGTTTGATCATTTATTGTATGCTTGTCCTCATGCTACAATCTGCTGTCCCAAACATGTAATTGTTGTTGGAGTTTGAGGAAATAAAATCTTATGCCTACAGTGCTTTGATCCAAAGTCTCAAGATCTTTCAGTGATATTGTTTTTATAATCTTTATTTCAGTCTACACCTCAAAAGTACAAGTCTTTGAAGGTATTTTGAAAGCGAGTTTATTGTTTCATGTTTTGCTTTCATAAACTTTAATTCAGCTTTCATCCAAAAGTACAATGAGTCTTCGGGTGTGTTCTGGAAATAAGTTTATTTAAGCTTTGTGTTAACCAAATCATTCCCTGTTTACTTCTAAATTCTCTTGCTCTGAATTTACTCGAGAAGATAGAAGTGTCGTTAGTTTAGGCCTAGTTGTAGTTGAAGTTACGAAACTAGAGAAAACCTCAACTGCAATGCAAAGAGTTTTATAACCTTGTGCTCTAAGCTGAGATAAAAAGATAGGAAATTAGTTAATATTCTTTTTACACATAATCAGCAAAAGAGGGAGCTTCCCCTCCTAATTGAAAAGCAATCTAACTATGCATAGTTGTCTGTTTCCAATACACACACTAGAGGTGCGAATTGAAACGCCAACACTATGCATGGATCTACTTCTTTGACTACCTCCCTAGCCATTTGTTTGTTATCCCAGGTTTCTATTTCTTCTACTATTGAGAGGAACTAGTCTACTTATAGCTTCATCCATCCCATTAAAAGGAATAGGGTTATCTCTAAGAGGGCAAAGAAGGTCGTGGTTGTCCATGGTACCTTACATATTACTGACTGCAACACCCTTATGTACAAGGAGAATCTAGCATCACAATGGGATGTAGAGCTAGAGGAGCCAACACAACTTGATAACGATGCTACTACATAGACAGGGCTGGTTGGTATTGGTTTGGAGGAGCTTGAGGATGCGGGGTCCAACAGCTCTAGTGATGAGGAGTTTGGGGATGATTGGAGGTATCACTTCCAGCAATTTTGTTATTTTGAATATCATTGTAATCATCATTATGAAATTTTTGAAGAGCACACAAGAAATACTGAGAGAGGGGTTGAGTCAGTATTTCAAACTTTTAAACTTAAAACCATATAACTCATAAATCAAAACATTATCAGCAACATAAAACACCATAAACAAGATGAACACCATTATTACATGGAAAACTCTTTCGGGTAAAAAACCATGGCAAAATATTGCTTTTATTACTCCAAAGGGCACCAACCCTATTTACATAAGTGAGCAACAACTCTCCTTTGAAGCACCAACTCCGATCAACTAGAGCACCAACTCCAATGTTGCTAAAGCACCAACTCCGGACTTCTAAAACACAAACAAAGAATTTTGACTTTAATCTCAATCTGCACAACAACTGAGCCTCAATCCTTCCTCCTTTTAACTCCTTGATACTCAAGAAAATATTGAATTGAAACATTCTCAGATGCATACACCAGCAACATATATTAGGACTGAAATGCCAGAAGCGACTATCTCAGACAAAAAACATCTCAAAAACACTCAACACAGCCAACACAGATCATCAGAAACAATATCAGGGAGAGCAGAAGAATCATCAAAACACACAGGGTTCTCAAAGCTCGATACAATAGATTTGAATTTCTCAGAAAAAAACACCTCTCCCAATTGTCCATAGCAAGAAAATATGCAAAGACTTCTTTCAAAACCAAAGATCACAATACTCCTTCATACTCAACCAGAAGAATGAAAAACAACACTCTGATATCTGCATATTAAAATAATGTTTATTATTTATTTATTAATGCTCCATATTGTAAATTATTGTAATTTAGTGATAAGATCGTCTCTGATCTTATCTGGAGTTTCTTTTTAGAAACTTCCCGTTTTTTGTAAATCTTGTAAACTATTTATTGAGCACATTGCTCATTGTTAATACATCGAATATTTTACCAATTACCTGTGTAATATGGTATCAGAGCCAGATTGCTCAAAATTAAAATTTTAATTCATAAAAATCTTTTTAAAGATTTTTCCAAGTTCTTGAATTAAAACTTTAATAAAATCTTCTATGAAAATTTTTGAAGATTTTTTGTGAGTAAAAAATTTCGAAATTTTTTTGTGGTTCTTTAGATAAAAGAATTTTCGAGGGTTTCTGAAAATTCTTCGTGGCTTCTGGATTTTTCGTGGCTCCCTGTTAAAAATCGAGGGCTTCTTTTCTGCAATTTTAGTGGGCATATTTCTTCCTGAGGACGCATTCTCTCTGATTTGCGTTTTTGTTTTGTGTCGCGACTTCTGAAGGATTTATTTTCTCTGTTTATTTTCCTGTGACGCCGCACAACCCCATTTCAGAAGTTTTTTGTGCGAAGGAAAGTTTTTCTTAAAACTGTGTTGAGCGTTTCTGACGACCAAGGAAAAACTATTGAATCTCGTGTTCTGAATCATCCTTTTTGCCACTGACGGGATTAGTTCTCCTGGGCGCGATTTTGTGTTCTCATCTAAGCGCGTTTTCTTAACGTGTTTTTCTTAGCCGCAATTTTTCTGACGAATTTCTAGCGTGATATCTGTGTTTCTTCATTGTTAGACGCGCCTTAGTGATATTTTTGGGCCTTTTTTCTGGCAGTACGTGGCTTTTCTGATGGTTGTGTTTCTTTCAAAAAAAAAATTGCAATTTTTTGGTCTTTTAATGGTGGCTAGGGCTTTCTAGAAGCTCGACTAGGGTTTTGAACCCTGAGATCAAGTCGTAAAAAATTTTCGATTACATATTCTTGGTGGATTTTTCGAGAGCTCAACTGGGTTGGTCTCCGAATTTTCTGGGTGCATCGTTTTCCGTGTCTTGAATTTTGTGTCATTCATACATTGTACTTTCTACAGACTACATGAATCTGCCTATGTTTTTGCATTGGAATTTGTGCCTCGAGTTTTGTGCATCAGCCACTTCTCAATACCTCATTTTTCATGCCTCAAAAAGCATGAAGATGGCCAATTTAAATAATTTGATGCTGGAGGGAAGTCAAAGATTCAATGGCAAAAATTACAACACCTGGAAGCAGCAGATGATGACAATCTTTGAATACCACTGCCTTGATCAGATGATCCTCGACAATGCTACTCGTCCCACAACGGCGAGTAAGGATCAGGAGAAGTTTGATGAGCAGAATCGTGAAGCGGTAATGCTTATTAAGCTTTCAGTTACTGATGATCAGCTCCCTCAAATTCCACTTGGAAAATCAGCTAAGGAGATCTGGGATCACTTGAAGGGTTTGCATGAAATTTCCGACAAAAGCTGTGTGTTTTTTTGAAGAATATGTTGTTTTCTATCATGATGGATGAGAAGACAACTCTGCAAGCGCATCTGAATAAAATCTAGGAGATCAGAGATCAATTGGAGGCGATTGGTCGGAAAATGGAGGAAGACATGGTCGTGATCACCTTGAAGAGTCTACCGAAATCCTATGAACACTTCATAGAGACTCTCAACATTACGTCTGCTAATGTTGATCTCAAGTTTCCAAATCCGTGCACTATCCTCTTGCAGCAGCATCGCTGGAGACAACAATTTGGTAGCAGTGAATCATCATCCTCCACGGAGCAGGCCTTTGCAGCTAAAACCCAGTCCAAGCAAAAAGGGAAAGGTCAGCCTTCACAGCAGAAAGGCTCAAGTCAGACCTCCACCAACCCAAAGAAGAAAAATGTACAATGCAACTATTGTCACAAATTTGGCCACATCAAGAAGGATTGTCGTGCTCGTTTGGCTTCTGAGCAAAAGAAGCAGGGAGGGTCTCAGCAAAAAGCGAATGTCATCGAGCACTCTGAGCAGAAGGAATCTGCCTTTTATGCACTCATGGCAAAAAGGCCAACAAACCATGTCAAATCCTCTCCTTGGTACATAGATTCTAGTGCCTCGCATCATTTCTCACATAGGCGTGATTGGTTCACAGACTTTTCCCCTTACACTGACTCAATGATTTTTGGAGGAGGTGAGGAATACACAGTTGTCGGCACAGGCACTATTCAGGTTCAGTCTAGCGGGAGGGATCTCATATTCCTCAACGTGTATTATGTACCTGATATGGAGGTCAATCTTCTCCCAGTCAATCAGATAATGCGGCATTCTCCCCAGATGGATGTGTTGTTTAGCTCGCACAAATGTTTGATTGTAGATCGCAAGACTCGCACAACGGTGGTCGTTGGGATAGAGGATCATGGCCTTTACAGGCTTGTGGACACTGGTAATTCTCCGGAGTTAGCCTTGGCAGCCAGAAATTCTGTTGTCACCAATCTTTGGCACCAGCGATACGGGCACTTGAACGTGCACTATCTCTCTCAATTTGCTCGAGAGGGACTTGTAGATGGCTTACCTGACATTCAGACTCAACATCAGAGCGTTTGTGGTGCTTGTCAAGCCGGGAAGCAGCATCGCACACCGTTCAAAGATGGCGACTCTTGGCGGGCTTCTAAGGTACTTCAATTAGTTCATGCTAATATTTGTGGGCCTATGTCTACTTCTTTTGTAACTGGTTACAAGAACTTTCTACTCTTTGTTGATGATTATAGTACGAAAATGTGGGTGTACTTTCTTAAGCAGAAATCAGAAGTTTTTAATGTATTTCAAAAGTTTAAAGCCTTGGTAGAAAAAGAGTCCAGTTCTTGTATCATAACTCTTAGGTCAGATAATGGGAGGGAATTTTGTTCTAGTGCATTCTCCAACTTCTGTGATACCCATGGGATAAAACGTCAGTTGACCACACCCCACACTCCTCAGCAAAACAGTGTTGTAGAGCGTCACAATCGTACGATTGTTCAGATGGCTTACTCCATGTTGCAACACAGGAGTGTTCCTACCAAGTTTTGGGCAGAAGCAGTCAATACTTCAATCTATCTCCTTAATCGGTCAGCCACTCATAATGTTAAAGGGAAGACTCCTGAGGAAGTTTGGACTTGTCGCAAACCCAAGATCAGTCATTTGAAGGTTTTCGGCTCTCTTGCATATGTTTGGATTCCAAAGGCCAAGCGCTCTAAGTTGGATTCCAAGAGCCAGAAACTAATGTTCACAGGGTACAGTGACAACCGCAAGGCATACAGGCTGATTGATATAGACACTGATCGTCTTATCTTCAATTGAGATGTTGTCTTTAATGAGGAACGAGGACCATTTCACCTTTCCTCACCTGCTCAGCATTCAGAGGATCAACCCCTTTCGGCTCCTGATGTGAGCATCCAACTTCCGTTAGGATCACCTGATGGGAGGGATGACGAAGACCTAGTCTTTGATGGTGCTCAACCTGAGTTTCCTCCAGATGATAATGAAAATCCCCCTGTTGAACCTATTCCAAATCCACACCCAGATCCAGCTCCTCCTGTTACATCTGATGTTGGCACTTCTACTCTCCGGCCGAAATGGTGGGCTAAGACTATCAGTGATCTTCGTGCTGATGAGCTCATTGAGGGTAGATCATCCAGAAACTAGAGCAAACAGTAGTCTACAATGAATTTTTCTCTCATGGCCAACATCCACAGTGTTTATGAGCCTTAGACATATTCAGAGGCAAAAGGGATACCTGAGTGGGATAAGGCGATGGAATCTGAATCCCAGAGTCTTCAGAAGAATCACACTTGGGTCCTTTCTGATCTTCCTCCAGGGAAAAAGCCCATTAGCTGCAAATGGATGTACAAGATGAAGTACAAAGCTGACAGAACCCTTGACAAATACAAAGCTCGTCTGGTTGCACAGGGGTTCTCACAGAAAGAAGGCATTGACTACGAGGAGACCTTTGCTCCTATAGCCAAAATGAGTACCATACGGCTTGTCCTTCCCTTAGCAGCCCAATTTGGTTGGAAGGTCTAGCAGATGGATGTGAAGAGTGCTTTCCTCAACGGTGAGTTGAAGGAAGAAGTGTACATGACGCAGCCTCCAGGTTTCAAAGTTGTTAGTCAAGAACAGAAGGTGTGCAAATTGGTCAAAGCACTCTATGGTCTGAAGCAAGCTCCTCGGGCTTGGTACATAAAAATTGATAACTACCTCACAGATCATGGTTTTCAGAGGAGTCCATCTGATTCGAACCTGTATGTCAAGAATACTGGTAATGAGATCCTGATTGTTGTTGTCTATGTGGATGACTTGATTATTACTGGCAATTCGGCACATTTGATCGCTAAGATCAAACAGGATTTGTGCACAACTTTTGACATGACAGACTTGGGCCTCCTACATTATTGTTTAGGTGTTGAGGTTTGGCAAACAAAGAGCAGCATTTTCCTCTCCTAGTCCAAGTATGCTCGAAGTCTTCTTGATAAGTTCCGAATGCAGGATTGCATACCTGCCTCCACACCCATGGAAAAAGGGCTTAAGTTGTCAGCTAAGTCCAATTCACCTGTGGTAGATGAAACATTGTTCAGGCAACTAGTGGGCAGCCTCATCTATCTCATTGCCACTAGACCTGACTTGAGTTTTGCCGTGAGCTACATATCACGCTTCATGACAGCCCCCAAGGTTGAGCATTGGGTAGCAGCGAAGCGTGTGCTGCATTATGTGAAGGGCACTACTGATTTTGGACTCTTGTACACTTGGAGTCACGATCCTACACTCAGTGGGTTCACAGATTCAGCTTGGGCAGGTTCAGTTGATGATAGGAAATCATAATCTGGGTATGTGTTCAGTTTGGGATCCGGTGCAGTCACATGGACTAGTAAGAAGCAACAGACAGTGGCTCTCTCCTCGACAGAAGCAGAGTATCGGGGAGCAGTAAAAATAGCATGTGAGGCAGTTTGGCTTCACCGGATGCTTGTGGATATGCATATATCTCAAGCAGGTCCGACTCCCTTGTTATGTGATAATCAAGGAGTTCTCAAAGTTGCCAAGAATCCGGTCTTCCATGAGAGAACCAAGCATGTGGAAACTCATTGTCACTTCATTCGGAAGCTGGTTGAAGACGGATCAATTCAGTTGTTATATGTTTCGACAGAGGAGCAGACAACAGACATTCTCACCAAGTCGCTCAGTCCAAATAAGTTTGTAAAATTCAAGGGGCATCTTGGTGTAGTTGATAGATTGAGCATTAAGGGAGGGTATTAAAATAATGTTTATTATTTATTTATTAATGCTCAATATTGTAAATTATTATAATTTAGTGATAAGATCGTCTCTAATTTTATCTGGAGTTTCATTTTAGAAACTTCTTGTTTTTTGTAAATCTTGTAAACTATTTATCGAGCACATTGCTAATTGTTAATACATCGAATATTTTACCAATTACCTGTGTAATATTGCAACCATTAAAAACTAATCACATAACAACAACCCCCTACATCTTTTTCTTTCACAGCTTACACTCAAAATAAATGTTTTTTTTAATATACTTCATCACATGGCTGGAGATCAGCGTATCTCACAGTATATGATCATTTAAAAACAACGAATTCCTTTTAAATCTTCTTCAGAGACGTTTCATTTGCTTTTCTTCGCAAAAAAAAAGACTTCACATAAGGCCCGCATTAACTCTCATGGCGCTACCCATATGCATCCAATTGCATCAAAAGGATTGACAATGTAATGAATACGAAGAAAAATTCTTCACATCCTGCATAAACTAACTCACATGGCACATGCCCATATAAGCTCAAACGCTACGAATAAAGTCAATGAGCCACTTCACACCTTCACGCACTATGAAAGCAGAAATATTTTTAGTGCTCACACCTCACATATGGCACGACACACATTTGTTTGAAACTCCCTTTTTTAAGCACACTAAATTCTCCTCTCACGGCATGTGAAAACAAATGACAATAATTAATTCTAAAACCACACAACTTTTTTAGATAAATTCAAGCTGTCCATTATTTTTAGCATAAGTTGATGCAACAGCCGCTCCCTTAGCATAGCCGACACATATATAAAAATAATAAGGCATCCATGTCTGGGCATACTGCAAATGGATTTACTCCCATCCCTTGTTCCATATTCCACGTTCTCATGACTATTATCAAAGATGTCTCAAACTCAAAACCATCGCTCCTTCACCCAAGACCTGATAACAGAAAGCCATGTGTAATTTGACATGATAAAGTGAATATTTGAAACCCAACGACTAAGAAAGAAGCCGACACAAAGTAATTAATTCACGTCCTCATACATAATGTAGTCAAAGCAAATACAAGGAAATAATGCTACCATATTCATAAGCCATCCATGATAAGAATCGGCAGTTTTAAGAGTCACAATGAATGCCTGACACCTCACAGTCAAAGTCACAGAATGAAGCAACAAGTTTGCACAGTAGTATATAATGCAGCTGCAGCAAAAATAAACTATCAAATGATTTTCCAAAAGTAACCAACACTAGAGAATAAACATAGCAAGTATTAATGTCAACGACAGAAGGAGCCGCCCATGTTCTAACATCCTTTAAAAGGCCCATTTCAAACTGAAGCTGAAGACTCGACTTTTCAAGAATTCTCCATCAAAGTATATCGTCTGGCTTATGTAATAATATAGTTAAGGTAAAGGCATAAATTTTTACACACTCAATTCTGAATTCATAGCGAATAAGAAGTAATACCATGCTAACCGCCAAACTTTAATTTCCATCGCCATTCATAAAGAATAGATAAACTCAAAAATAGCCGCCTCCAAACATAAGTCAATGAATGCTTTCAAATATTTCTGGAAAAAACTATGACAAAGGTCTTTGATACAATAAAGCCACGTCCATATAAATTAGCCGCCCCAACAAAAAATTCTTTATACGCTGACACTTACGCTGATTGGAAATCTGAGTCATCATGCTAACAAGGCAAGAGATGCTGATGAAGTAAGTAGACAAGCAGCTCAAACAGACAGGCAGATAGCTCAAGCACACAGGTAACCAGCTCAAGCAAGAAGGTAACCAGCTCAAGAACACAAGCAAGCAGCTCAACCTTGACATCAATGACAAAATACTCAACAATTTTGAATGTAATATAAATTTCAAATTCGACATTTTCGTTATTACTATTTGTTGATGGCCTAACACCCGAGAGATCTTGGGGTAATTTTCTGCAACTTGTTTGTAAGAGATTGCCTTTCAAGAGAGGTGATGTACTTATGCATTACCTATGTTGAGAAGTGCAAAACCACCCATCAACACTATACACTTCAAAATTCAAATCTTTAATGCAATCATTGCAATGTGTTTACAACTTTATTGTTTAGTAGTTTACTTAGTAATAAGTATGCCAAAAAAAATCATTTTCATTTGTAATTCTAAAATTCTAATACTTATTCCTTATACATTTTTTTATAACTAATTTTTCAAGTACTATATGTATTTGAGCCCTCTCCCCCTCTCCATTGTCGCCTTGCCACCACCATTCCCAAACTTAGGCCTTTGGTCCCTCTATCCCCAAAACCCATCCCCCAGTCAAGAAACTCTATGGAACTATGTTAAACAGCCACATACTGTGAAAACACAAAGGATTACAAAACACTTCAAGAGTTGATTTTTTAAAATGTTTTACTTTTGTAATAGTTATTAAGACTATGCCACCAGCATTAAGTAAAGAACAAAATTCATCTTAGTCCTTATTCTTGGGTTTAGAGTTAGATCCATGGCAGCCGTAATTCTTGTTGTCTTCCTCTTGGATTCTTTTTGAATTCTTTACAAAAACTCTCATCATTTCCATACTCAACCAATATTTCTTCTCTCCAACTCAATTCTGTCACAGATGTTGCATGCAACTTAGTCCATTTAGATAAAGAAATGTAGTCGGGAACAAAACTCATGTTAGCTATGTGTCTAAAACATGATGTTCCCAGCCAAAAAAATGTACAAACCAAGAGTTCAATCGTATGAACCAAATTTCACTGCCATATTTGTGGCTAACAGAAAAACAGTGTATGTGCAAGTGAACTTCTAAGATTCCAACAAACTAGATATGGCCAATATGTATCAAGATGCATGCACAACAATATAATAATACTTGTTATGACACAAAACAAAAATGGGCCCACCAAAAAGATCAACATAAAATTTAAAGTTAATATAAGATAATAAATTGGCATAAAAAGCTACTTACTTGAATAAATGGTGCAGGAGTACGATGATAATCATAACCCTTTGGCAATTTATGCTCAGCTACTTGTTTCAAGATATTAACAAAACTAGTTGTGAGATCCTTGTATGAATGTGCATCAGCAGAAATGAGATCATAAAAGGCACAAAGGGATGCCCCCATTACACCCGGGTCATTGTCACACAATCTCTGTCAACCACAAAAGAGGGAAAGTTACGAATCAAGCAAATATTAGAGAAAAATGTTCATCAAAAAATGCAGCCATAAATAGATAGAATGCAAACATTCTGTGAGCCAAATTCAGATTTCTCAGGCTCACAAAAAGAAACATATCCAAACAGTGTAGAGCTCCTTGACATTTAGAATTTTTTGATGAATCCAGACAGAGAATAAAAGTAACCTGGATATTCCTAGTACAAGTGAAGTACACCCGTCAAAGCAGTCATCTGAATATAGCATAACTGAAAAAGATACTGGTGATGTTTATCATCAACTTTAATTTAACATGTATATGCCTCAAAACTGTGGCTGATAAAGGACATAGGTTGAACTTTCAAGTTCAAAAGTTTTACAAATTTAAAATATAGCATAATTGTATATTTGGACTTAATTATCAACAGGATTGCAAGATTAAACGTTCAAGAATCTTGCATAAGTTCAAAGCTCATTGGTCTCTAGTGATGCAAAGCTCAGAACAGGAATCAAAGTAAGATTAATGTGAACCAAAGTTATAACCAGATTGGATACAAATTTGCAAATCAATTCTCTATTCCTCCCAGTCCCTGGTTCCTTGAAAATCTGGCATGTTCCTACTTCAAACCATATGGATCCCCGTATTTAGTATGGCATATTTCAATTTCATGGAATTCTATGTAGGTATCTCGATTAATTTATGACATACTTATTTAAAGCTCGCATATGCTTTTTCTTTTGTGGCTTTTTCGTAGATATCATGTATCTGACAACAACAAAATGAAATAAAGCCCTGCACCACAACCTCCCATTTTGGTCGCAACTGGAGAACATAGGAATGCAAAAAGGGGGCAGCTGAAAGTACCCTCACAATCCTAGAAAAGTGGAACAGCCAACAAGAGGGAAGTAACAATAAAAATTAAAAAATGGGTATTAAAATAATCTTATATGTAATGATAGCTAAACTTGAAGTAATTGTTGATTCCCTCGTTAATAATAACAGCCGAAGTATCAAAATGAAATAAATGATACTCATACTACACTATACTGCCACACAGGCATTCAGAAACTAAAATCTGAGAACTACATCACAATACAGAGTCTTGACTCTAATAGAGGTAATAGTACTACTTGCAAACAATGAGATGAAAGTCTTAGGTCCTCTGGGCAGTATTACCAGTAACTTGTAACTATATAAGAGTTGAGATATGAGACATATTTTGTAGGAACTTGATTTATAATGTAAAGGCTAAAGCAAATCAAAAATACCAGTTAATTGATGGAATTCAGCACTATAGGGTTGCTCACTGATACAAAAGTTGAAGACCCAAGGAAAAGACAGGGAATGAGTAAAGGGGATGACAACAGTCAATACAGAAAAAGAAGTTAACAAAGCTCAAAGCACTGAGGTTAGTCTGGACCCTCAGGAATACACTGGCAGTTTCAGAATTGAAAAATAAAGAAAACATGAACATTTGGCAGCTGCTGGATCCCACAGATCAGATGAATGTGGATCTTAAGCACCTAAGGCAAAGCCCCAGCAGACCCCCTGCTTCTCCCATGGCCAAATTAAGGCAGATTTCACAGCCATAGAATCAGCCAAAATCAGAGGGTGCTAGGTAGCACATTTGGCATCTGCCAAATGTTCCCAATGCAACAGTATGGAGGAAAACCAACCAACCAGAATGGAAATCAAACCATCCCAGCTCCCAACTGTTGAGATGGTCTGTATATTTGAGGTATCTGCAACTGTTTACTAGCACTTTGCACACATATGTTTGCTAGTTTCAGATGGTAGAAGATGTCTAGAATTTGAGCAGCGTTTGTACCTAAGCAAAGGGAGTGCATGTTTGGCGTTTGACTGGTGGAACATTTCAGAGCAAGTGATGAGATCATTATAGAGGTGTCATTTATGTCCTTAAAGACTTAAAGTGTTACTCAGATACTCCATGGTAGACCTTGTGTTGTTTATCTGAAATATGGTTGCAATGCAGTGAACAGCACACTAGCTACAGAACCTTGTGTTATAAAAGTAAAACAGAAATTGAGAGAACTGGAAAAAAGGAAATTGCTAATCAGTAGGACTTTTAATGCAAAAGAGAGTGTACAAAGAGGATAATCTCTGTAGAAGAGAAGTATGTGTTTCAACTTTGAGTTAATCACTCCAATCTGCTTATTTTATAGCCTTGCAATTGAGAAACTGAAAACTTAGTTAAAAAAGTAAAGGAATGTGTCTCCTTAAGAACTAAAGAGTTATCCCTTGTGAGGCTGTTGGAAGTAGAAATGAACTTTCCAATAAGGATAATAGCTTGAAAACTGATATGAACCATTTAAGTGAGGTTATTTTGGTGGTTCTGCTTACTGGGGTCATAATTCCTTGACCTTAGCTCAAAATTCGAACATCAGATATGTGTTGGAAGGCTTAGGTAATGAACTATTTCGATGCCCCCAAAAGGTAGCTCAGCCATATTTTATAAACATCCAACAAAAATTTCAGAGGCAAATTCCAATCCAAGAAGCCCCAAAAACGCAAAAAATTTAAATTAAAAAAATTCTAAAATTTTCATTTCATGAAAATTTTCAAAATTCTGAACAGAATTGCCACATGGAAGACCTGCAGTGCTGCTCGAATCATTCATCCGCCCTTGAGAAACAATTGATTCCAATTTTTTTATCATGTGAATTTTTTTTGTTGAATTTAGTTCTTGATAAAACATTTCCCCTAATGGAGTAATTGTTCTGCCTAGACTCTGTTAAGAGCTTCATTTCTTTAATCATTGTGTCAATGATCTGATCATTAATCACGGATGTTGTATGGTCACAATTCAGCTTTGTGCAATGCAGCTTCTCAGCAGTATCTGATTATTCAAAAGCGATGGAAAGTTTGGTTGAAACAGTTCTACATTGAACACTAGGTGCAACCAAAGGTAGGATGACATGTTGAGTTCAAATGCATTTTTGACTAGTTTGATGATGACATATGGTCCATATTACAGAGTTATGAGTGTCTTGTTTGGACACTTGAGCTGCTCCTTTCGAAGATGCAACCATACTTTGTTGCACACATGGAATAGATGAGGGCCACAATCTTGATTATAGTACTGCTTGTTTTTTACTGATCCTCTGTTGAAGTTAATGATCTATTGGTGAGTGTGTTGAACATGTTTGGCAAACTTGGTTTCCTTATTCAGTTCCTTTTGGGCATGAGGTAATGCTCTTTGAACACAAAGGCAGTTCTACACTGACAGGGGTCAACAGTTGAAACCGGGAAAATAGTAAATGAAGAGTTTTACTTGAGAAGCAAAGAGTTATCCTTTGAAGGGGTGGCATGTGTCCTCCTTTGTAAGTCAAATGAACTCTTAAATGAGGAAAAATGGCTTGGAAACTAAAATGAACTCTTAGAATGAAATCATCTTGGTGATACCACTTGCTGAGGTCAAAAATTCTTCACTATAAGCCTAGCTGTATAATATGTTCTATTCTCTTCACATGTTGTTCATTTCTATTTGCAACTTCATTTCCAAAACTTCAGCAAGCACTCTAATTCTACGTTAAAAGCTAATCTCATAAGCAAAGTACTTATGAACATAAGTAATTCAATTAATTTTAGTCATAATAAATTTCAGATTACTGTGATTAGATAGACATTGGTAAAAACAACTCACGTGAATGTTAGAATCACTTTTGTTTAGCTATAGATTAGGTTTCTTTTTTCCTTTTTTTACTTGTGGGGATTTGAACTTAGGGCTCCAATATGAAAGTCTCAATGCCTTCTCACTCAAGCTCATCTCATTCAACAAGATTTTGGCTCCTTTTTGCATTTGCTGTTTTCTATTGTTAGGTTGTATTTTTATTTTTGACAGACAAGTCCTCATGGGGAATGGAATTCAATGTTGGGTGGGGACATCTCCACAGTATCCCTTTCAAAGTGGAGAGCATAGGCAAATTGCTAGTATATCCCCCCGTCCTTGTGGAACACTGGAAAGTATACATAAAGACTATCTTACAAAAACCTAAACATAAAGCAGAAGATATGCATGACAACAGCAGTCAAAATTCAAAAATGTTTATATAGGTTCAGTAGCTGCTCTGCACAAGTAGAACAATACATAAATTAAGACATAAATCAAGTTTAAAGGATCTCACTATAGAGATGCAAATTGTTACTTGATTTATCATTATTGAATTCCTACAACATCAAGTTCCAACAACCAAGTCCCTGTTTTGTTATATTCTGTGCTTTCCATTTATAAAATACTGTATATCACACTCCAAATACTATACATAGGTTCAGTTGCTGCTTTGCACAACTAGAACACATAAATTAAGAAGTAAACCAGGTTTTAAAGGATCTCATTATAAAGCTGCAAGTTGCTAAAAAATTTACCATTGTTGGATTCCTACAACATCAAGTTCCAACAACCAAGTTCCTGTCTTGTTATGTTGTGTAGTTTCCATTTATAAATTACAATATGCTCTATCACACTCCAAACACAGGTAATCACCATTTGTACCCCTTGAAGACTTAATTTTTCTTTTTGAATTAGATGCTACTCCATTTTCATTATACAACTATTTTCCAGATAGCTAATGCATATGGTAACCTAAAGGCAGCAATGTAATGTCCCCTCTTTGAAACCTCATACAACCACCAGCAAGGATTTGGTGCAGCCACATGGTAGATCCTATAACAGTTGATCTTCACAATATGAATTTGTTAGCAAAGATTGTGAGGTCAAGGCGAATTGAGACAGGAGCTTTGACACTTGTATCTGCAGAGGTTAAGTTCAATATTCGGGAGGCAAATCAAATAATTGAGTTTATGCTTGCAGCAAAGGTTTCAGTAGCTAAGAAAAAATCAAAACTTTATCCCCTGTGCTCATTTCTGACACATCATCCAACGCCAACACCAAAAATGCTTGAACCTGTATTGCATACAACAGCATCTGTTGGAATTAAACTGGATGTTTCATCTTCAAAGGTATTAGCAGATTCTCTTGATCTTGCTGTGGGTGATGATCCATATTTTAACAAGCTGGTCCAGATCCTTACAACAAGATGCATGACACAGGCAGTTTATTTCTGCAGTGGAGATCTTACTCCTCCTCAGTTTAAAGGTCTATGACTCTATATAAATTAAATAACTATCTTGTAGATGATCCAAACCATATTGTAAAACTTTTTGCTACTTGGAATATTATTAAAATTCCTTCCTCATTCTAAAATCAATTCCTAGAAAAAGTGCATGGAAACTATTCAAGACTTTATGAGGACTTGTCACAGGACTCAAGCTAGAAAGACATGCTAGCGAAGTGCAAGAAGACTTGATCACAATTAAAGAAAAGCTCCAAATATGTCTAGAATAAATTGACCTCCAAAAACAGTTGATGAAGATGAAACATGCTATTAAGATGCAACAAAATTATATTGCTCAAGGTGCTAGATTATGATCTAGACTCACTTGTATTTAGAAAGATAACTGCCATGGAAACCTTTTCTGATGGGTCCTCTGCAGGGACTGAAGACAAAAGAAGGTTGTATGTTAAAGCAAGAAACTCTGAAGAGAGAATACAGTTGAGTTGAAAGGTGAAATGGTCCTAGATAAGGAAATTATGAAGATTATTGCCAATGGAATGAATGCAACAGAAGCTGAGAACCAAAATAAACAACTCTAGGCAAGTAAGGCACACAACAATAGGAGATGCAAGACACTGTGTCAGCACCTATAATATAAAAGAGTCACTATGCATATAATGGAATGGAAAATGAGATGCAAATAATAATCCCAGAATGTGTATACATGCATGTCTAAGTCATTGAGAAAAAAGAGAGCTCAACAAGGTTCAATATAGTTTACACAATGCACAAGGTGCACAAAGTAGCATAGGCCATAAATAAGCGCATTGAAATAGGTTCCCATTAGGAGAAGACCTAACTCAGAATTATACAATACAACATCCCCCCTTAAGGTTGATTGTTGGTCTGCAACTATCATCTTACCCAACATCCTCCCCCTAGAAGGGAACTCCTAAAGTCCAATCTGCACATAAAGTTTGAGGAATGCATCCTTAGGAAGATTGTATGTCCCCTACTTGGAGTATGCCTGAATTTTCCTTAAGAGACACTTACACAACATAAAATTGTTTTACAAATAATATTCCATAGTAAATTATATAATAAATATTGAACTTGCGAATAAATGAACTATTAACATTTATGAAATAATGAATAACTTAAGCTTGAATCCAATCTATCGACTCTTTTCAATAACCAATCATGGTAGGGATTGGAGAGAAACGCATGATATGGCACTAGAAAAACTGTTCATCACAAGTAAGCCCAAGGGCATGTTCATACTCCCCTGCGCCCCAAGTGCCAAGAACATCCAACCAAGACAATTCCATCCAACTTAGGGTGGCATTCTTATGTTGTGAGAACCTATACATCATTCATCTCAATTAAGCCCAAGGGCGTGCTCATACCCACCTTGGCCCCAAGTGGCAAGAACATCCAAGCAACACAATTCCATCCAACTTAGGGTGGCGTTCCTACATTGAGAGAACCTATACCGCCCTTCCCTAATATGTTTCCTTGCCATCCTACACATGATTGCTTAAAGAAAGGAGTAGTTTATAATAATATAAATAAATTCCCTATTTCCCTTATTTACCAATTTAGACATAACATATCTCTCCGTATTGCATATTAATCATTATGGTTATATGCATATACAACCAATTGCATACCAAATGCTTTCTTAATCAATTTACTGATTTCTTAATCCCAATGGATTGATTGATTGGCAATATATTCTAAATTTATATTGATTGGTATTCACATCTATATATATATATATATATATATATAGTATAATTATATTTAAACTTATCTCCCAAATATATCTTTGCCAATAATATTTAATCCAATAGATCTCTTTTAATTTCCAATCTTATCCCTTTGTTTCCAATCTGCTGCTTTTTCCAGCTTTTTAATTGATACCTCACCGAATGAATTGACCTTCCTTATATATCCCCATACCTTTCATTTCTTGGAAGTCACATCCCTTTATTATTACTGGCCTTTTGGAAGAATCACAACTATTCCTTAATCGCTGGTCTGAAGCCTTAACTTATTTTTAATTTAATTATCTTTAATCCAAAGGGGGTCGCTGCCCTTAGAGTCTTAAACCTGAGCGCTGCCTTGATATATTAATCACTGCCTGTTGATATATACATTCGCTTACTCCCCTATTTCCTGAGTCGGCCTTTATTCATTTGCTGGTGGTTTAACTTGTTAATCTTGGTCGGCCCCTTTGCAAATACTGTTTATTATTATTTATTTTATTTATTTATTATTATTTCAATGCCTGGGTTTTGTGCAACGATCTGCAGATGACAGGGGCTTGACAAAGAACCTACATGAAGATGTCAAGAAGCTGCCCAGCAGTAGAAACATGATAAAAGTCACACAAACCATTCTAAAATAATTGCTTGACATAGTGCATAAAAATCTCAATGTGTTTTGTCCATTGATGACAAACCAGATTTCAGATCATCTGAATGGCACTCAAGCTATCACCGTGGATGATTGTGGGGGTTGTCTAATAAAATTAATCTGCTAGGAAGAGTCCGAAGCAACATGAGATAACATGATGGCTCCTTTGAATTGTGCTCTTCTGGCTATCAAGATCCCTTGCATAGTCGGCATCACAGAATTTTGAAGAAGTGGAGTCTTGCCTACTGTAGAATGAATCCTGAACTAAAGCGTACACATGACAAATTGAAGAATATGCTTAGCTCCCTGAAGATCAAAAGCATGAGGTCTCTACACGGACCTTGAAACTACATTGAAAACAAAGGAAATGTCAAGTCAAGCATGCATGAGATAGGGGACACTCCCCACCAAAGTCCTGCAAATGGTAGGGGCCAACAAGAGCTGATTCAAGCATTTGAGAAGTCTGATGTTGACTACCTGTAGGCAATGAAGTGAGTTGGATTGCACTTCTAAGAACTTAGATATCAGGTCTTGCAATAACCTCTACTGTGCCTGGAGCAGTCCAAACCAAGTTCTGATCCTAGACTGTATCTGGCTGGTGTCCCAACAAGGTATACATCTTAGACATACCCAGCTGAATGGCTAGACCCAGAACTGCTTCATGAGCAAAATTGGGAAGGAACAAGGTCAAAACCTAGTAAAAAAACAGACTTTTTAAAAACAAAAATAAACCCTACCATAAAAGTGTATTTTTTCAAAGAATTTGGAGCTTGATTAAAACTTAAAAGTGATAAATTATGACAAATGGCATGCAACCAGACCCCTGCTCTATTTTACAATGGAAAGAAAGAAAAAAAAATTTGGGTTGTGCAAGATGCAAAAGCAGCATTTTTCCCAATTAAATCCCGAGAAATTGAATTCCATTTATAATTTTGGTTTGCCAAGTCAGTCCTGATCTGAGTAATGTTACTATGATATAGAACATTTTCATTTATCTTTTAACATTTATGATTGGACAAGTGACATTGCATTATCAATTATCAATTGTTTTCTCTTCTACATTCCGTATGGGCCCTTGTATGTTGTGTAACATAGATGTGACTTTGTTCTCATTTTTTGTAAGATTGCCAAAGCTTTGTGAAACTTGTTTCTTTGTGGGTTTTCCTTGTGTGCAATCACTTGGTTTGATACTTACTTTGTTGCATATGTTTTATGGAAGTTGTGGTTGGCTATTTTTATAGAGGTCTTGTGATTGTTATGGAAGGCAAGGAACAATGAGATTTTTGTAATGTCCCCTTTTTCGGGTTCTCTTGCTTTGTAGTTGGCACTAACTTTCTGGGTTTGTGTCACCATGTTCAAAGGATTAAATTGGTATTACCAGGAGGCTTTTGTGGGTTTTTCTAGGTTTTTTCTAGGTCTTTTCCAGCAAAATTGCTATTTCTAGCAGTGGCTATTTTAAGTAAGTATCAATTGCACTCCAATTGGGTCAGTTTGGTGATTTGACTCACTTACTATTCTTAGTAAGTGCTATTTTTAGCACTGGTCTTGGCTCAATTCCTCCAACAGCTCAGTGCAGTGCTTTCTATTTACGGCAATGGTGAGTCCTAATGGTGATGAGATTAATATTTGATTTACTATCACTTAAGCTTTATAATGCTGCTTTATAACTTAAGTGAGGGAAGTGTGGGTTCATGAAGTGTACCCCTTGGCCTCGTAAGATGACGTTTTTAAAAGAGGGTCAGTGTTCTTCCTTGTTTGGCGCCTAGAAGGGAGGTAATTTATCATTTTTTAAGGCTAATGTTATGCCTCATAAGGTGGGACACCTAGTTGGGGCTTAATGTCACTTTAAAAAAAATGAAAAGTGAAATTTGGGAGGCAAAAAATTGGACGCGCCTCTTGGGATAATTTTATGTTATTTTCAAAACGGTGAAATGGAGGGAAATAAAATGAGAGTTGCCCTAATCTATGCCTCACTTTATAAATATGAGTTTGAGCTCTCATTTGGTTATGCATGTTTTGACAACTTAAGGAGATGCTGCTGGAATGAGCTCAAGGAGTTCTTCTTCTTTCTGGTTGAGGATGAAACCCCTCTTCTTGGTTGTTAGTTTTGGTGGTGAAACATCCACCCTAGCTAGCTGGTGTTCTTAGTTTGATGTTGATAGCGATTTTGGCTTGGTTTGGTGATTTGGGTTCGAAGAAGATGAAGATATATTCGATATTTTGAGTTGACTTTAAGAGTTTTTCACTTGGTGTGTGTTGTGCCATTTTTGGAGTGAGTTTGGAGCTGGTTTAATCCATTTTCAGAGGTCTGATATGAGTTTTCTAAATTCTGGAAAAATTGTTATTTTTGAGTGGTTGGGAAGCACCAAATAGTTCATATCTCCACAGTGTGAAAAGACATCATTCTAGGTATCGGTCCAATGGATTCCTCATAGCTGGGCACCCCATTTTGACCATTCATTTGGTGTATTTGTTTGGAATCTGATTTTAGGGACCAAATCGCCCCTCCTAGGGAGCAGTGTCATTTCTTGAGTTTTGGGTCTTCATGACTGAGTTCAAAACTACAGCTTAAGGGGTCTTTGATCTGCACTTTTGTGCTGTCTTGGCATTGTAATATGACTGTTCAATGTGAAGCAACAACTGGAGATTGGTTAGCACCTGTACTAGCCTCTTTGTGTGTGTTGGCGTAACAATTAACACCTCTGGAGTGCAAATTGGTACGAACAGCTATGCACACTGCATAATGAGTGCTCTTCAAATTAGGAGGGGAAGCTCCCTCGTATTGCTGAAATGCATGAAAAAGAAAAGTAATCTAAATCCTATCTTTTTGTTCTCAGCTGGAAGAGGCACAAGGTTAAGAAAAAGTGAAAAACCCCCAGGTCCTTTTTGACCATTCATTTGCGTGTATTATTGTATTATGGATATCTGATTTTAGGGAACCAGAATCGCTTTCCCCCTTGATTTCCTAAATGCTGGATGAATTGCTAAATTGGTGAGTCCAAGTATTTATCATTCCAAAATGTGAGTCCACTGTCCAGGCATCCTACATTTGGGAATGTCATCATGTTCAGAACAGATGGAGATGGCTGTCAAAGGTTAGCAATGCCATTAATGGCTCGAATGTTTTATGCCCATGGTTGATATTTTCATTGTTTTTTGAAGCATGTATACCCTTGATATTTGGATCTCTTTGATCCATAATCAATTTAATATTGGTCTTGAATGGGGTTTTATTATAACTGGAATGTTGAAGACTGATTAGATCGAGTTGAAATTGAAGGCATTCTTTGTGAGAATACATGATTGGAGTTAAGATATATTAGAACAATTTCTAATTTTTATGGTAAGCTAACAAAAAGGCACTATGTTACTCAGCTATAAAGCCAGAGGCAGAGATACTTGTTATCACAGAGACCCAAAAGTTGTAAACTACAAATAGATTTATCAACTATTTTGGTAATTAGCAGTACTAGATTTTTATGGTTGATGTATGTGAATTTTTCAGGCTGTGTGATCTGAAACATCAAAGGAAATATTGTTACGCAGTTTTCTCCACAAAGCTTGAAAAATTCAACTATTTTGGTTTTTAAAATGATATTCCATACAAAATGTTCTATAGGAGACTTGAAATTGCTCCAATCCAAAGTGAAACTCCAAAAAACCTGGACATTGTTTGCAAATAAGTAAAAACATACTTATTTCTGAAACGGAACATCCTATGGGATCGATCAAACTGCAAATATGGACCTCTGGAAAATCATAGCCTATGCACTCATAGAAGAGATTCTATGGAAGAGTTAAAAGGAAGATTGAAATGTCCCCTTTTGGGATGTTCCTTGATTTAGGCCTGCAAACCAATAATAAACACTAAAAACTGACATTAGCAATAACAAGTATCGATTTTATGGTTATATTCAAATTAACTCATAAAAAATTATAATATTGAGATCAATACTTCATAGCTAAATGCAGTGGATGTTAATTTCTATTTTTTCCTGGAAAATTTTATAGAAGTCATTTTTTGTTCTGTACAATTTGTTTGGCAACTTGATGCTTTCCTAAAAGGCAATTTTTATATGACATTGAGTTTAGATGCTTGATTTCTTTTATGGCTAAATGCTGCCACTTTAAAAATTGCCTTTAAAAAGATTAATAGGTGAAGACAAGCCAAACGCAGTTATAAAACGTTTTTTAAAAAGAAAAATGTGATTTTTATGTTCATATGCGCAGGGGACGGCAAGCCGTCCCCGGGGACAGCGAGGGACGTTCCCAACGTCCCCTGCCGTCCCCGGGGACGGGGGAACGTTCCCAGACGACAGGAAACGTCCCCTGCCGTTTCCTATTAATTTCTCAATTTTGGGGACGGCCGGGGACTGTCCCCGATGCGTCCCCCCGTCCCCGGGACGGATGGGGACGGGTACAGGGGGTTTTGGGGCAAGGGACGCGTCCCCGTGTAACACAGGAAAAACCATGAACATTGCAGCTAAGGATTTTCTGGTTTCGAAGATCACTAACTATAACTAAACTAAAACTTTAAGCTATCTAGTCTCCTCAAGTAAACAAAGCATGAGGAAATGGAGCAGGAATGTTCTATACAATAATCTTCAGGTACAAATTCACAACGTGAAGGTAAGGTGGCTCAACTATTTGCTTGTCTGGGAATAAATTTATTGGAAACAAACAATTATACGATAAACTAAGTACAGCTTCACAACATGAAGGTAAGGTGGCTCAACAATTAGCTTGGCTGAATAAGTTTATTGACACACACATCAAACGATAAGCTTTAGGTACAGATTCACAACGTGAAGGTAAGGTGGCTTAGCAATTTGCTCATTTGAATAGGCTTATTAGAAACAAATCGCAAAATAGCCAACTAGGACAATAAATTGCATAGGCAAAATACGCATACAATAAACGATCAAACTAGCCACTATATTTAACTAAGATGAACAAATACCATAATAATAACATGAAGGTAAGGTGGCTCAGCCATTTATTATCACAATAAAAGCTCGTGAACAGATACAGAACAATAATATTACAGGCAAAGTGGGCTTAGCATATATTACTATCGTGTGCAAAAGTTAATTACAAATGAGCAAAAGCTCTTATTTATAGACATCAAAAGGTGTAGGGAACCCTAAAATCACCTTGAGTCAACTACAGTCTTGCAATCATGCAAGATTTTATTGCTAAACCCTAATAAAGGAAACTATACAGTTAACTGGAAAGCTACCATCAGTTAACCGAAACATCTAATCTAAATGGACAATGTGCAAGCATGCACGTCCTTATTGAAAGCAAGTTAACTGGAAAACTACCATCAGTTAATGAAAACTCCAACTGTACATAGATGTTTCCAAAACAAACATGGCATGAGATGTGGAACAACGAGTTAACTCAGAAAGAAGCATCGAGTTAACTGTTGTGTCTGATGTCTATCCTGAAAGGATGGGACGTCCTGAAGTTCATTGGTCGTGATCTCAAGCAATTAACCCCTCCACGAGGTCATTGACTGCATCACCATCTAGAGGTCATCACATGTCTCGACTGTCGTTGACTACTCATGAAACATGGGTCAATGAGTTTGACTCAAAAACTACACGGTTGAATCCTAATAGCAATATCATAATTTGACACGCTGTGGAAAATACCTCCTACTTATCAATTCACTACTTGTCAGCAACTCAAGCAATCCTGGAAATCTCTGCACACTTAAACTAGCATTTCACTGACTGGTAACTCTGGCGGCTCTGTAACTAAAGTGATGGCCACTGTTTCTCCTACAACTTGATGTCTCTGACACTTTTCTTTAATGAAAGAGTGTTGCATGATGAAATCGTGAAGTTTGACTGTGCACACTTTAGCTGTGAAAAATACACACTAACTTGTTGCATATGCAGAGTCCCAATGGTATTAATCCTCTAAACCAGCCTCTGAAAGGCTATCAGCTATACGAGGTATGAAACCATATGGATTTTGAGTGCCTACGCCTATCAAATTGTCTGAATCAACCATCAGGCACACTTGATGTAAGTCAGTGTCAGCTATTTTGATGAAATCATGAATTAAGACCAATTTGATCTTGAATTCAATATGTGTACTACATTCTGAAAAACATGCTTGTTGACTGTAAACTCGACTATATTCTAACAACTTTCTGCGAAAAACCAAAAAGTCCCCCGCTGCTAAAATAGCTTATTGAAGGGCAATTTTCGCCAAAAATTTTGAAACATGGGTTTTGTCCAGAAAATGATTCTAAGACAACCCATAATGCCAAAATTGCGAAAAAAGTGTTGCTCAGCTTGGCATGTGTTGGCGTTTAAATTAGCACCTCTAGAGTGTTGATTGTAAACATTCAGCTATTTCAAATGTTTTGCAACACTTCTTCGTTATTTAAAGAGGAGAAGTCCCTCTCTGCTGAAAGCAATGCATAAGTAAGGGAATGGTTAACTAAGGTTCCTATCTTTTTGTACTTCAGCGGTAGGACACAAGGGTGCACAAACACAATGCGTCGTAGCTAAGCTTTTTATCTGGTTTCTGCAGAACTTAACTACGACTATTCTAGCTTTTATCTATCCAATACTTTCAAGGTAAACAAAGCATGAGGGTAAAGGAACGGGAATGGGTTGGTTGGATCGCCTGAATTTGCCGTCTCCTGAGAATATGACCGAGGCTCTGAACTCTCAGGTATATAGCTAGATAAGGTTGGTACAAGCAAACACTCTTTACGGTAAACTAGATCTGAGACCTGCCAAGGAGGAGGAACCCCTATCCGAGGTATGGGCTAGGAAATGGTTTACAAGAAACAACAAATTGACGATGTCTTGGCCAATAATCTTGCTAAGGAGGAGAAACCCCTATCCGAAGTATAGATTGAAGTACAATACATTAAACAACAACAAACGACAACTGTCAATGACAAATATCCAAGGAGGAACCCCTATCCGAGGAGGGAAATGAAACAACAAGTTATTAGATACAAGACGTAGACATAACTCAAATAGGTTGATCAAAATGCAAGCGCCTTCTGATATTCTTCTTCAAAGCTTTATCAACGAATTACAAAGGTTGGGATAGCAAAGGCACGAAATCATGCACAATTACAATCAACCAACGAACTCTCATCCAAGAGTGAACAAATATCCGCTTTCAAAGCTGTTGGCAACAATGGTGCAGCAATTTTGCATAGCAAATAAAAGTTTAAACAAACAATGAGCCCAATGCTCTTATTTATAGAGCTCAAAGGAGTGGGCAACCCCAAAATCTCCTTGAGTTAACAATGAGTTCTTGCCAATCAATTAGCAAGATTTATTCCTAAAAAGGGGGAACAAGCAGTTAACTGGAAAACTACTTTAGTTAACTGAAAGTAAGCAAAGAGTCAACTGGAAACTACTTCAGTTGACTGAAAGCAAACTAAAGGTGAACTTTAATG